>JBAIZL010000085.1:545000-590000 GCA_036971475.1 Prosapia bicincta
TATTACCTATTAAAATTAAATCAGTGTATCCAGAGAGTGTGAGTAGTGAGATAATACTAGCATAATACTCGTATAATAGAATTACTTTTTGAATATACATTTCAGATCTTACACACTACAGCTACAGACTTCTACTGTTTTACTTTTATCGATATATTAATAATATTTAAATGACCTAAAAAGTTTAATAAAATATAATGTTTACAATATATATCACTATTGATACTTATAGCCTATTACAAATAATATTTATATTATTTTATTGTTCCTTTAATACATTATTTTTAATTTATTAATAATATTATTCTGCAATTAATTTGTGTAACCTTTTGCTAAAGCAGCTCCATATAATTTGTCCTTTATTTTACTTTATTATTAGTTTTATTTCGACTCTGTGCGTTCTATACAAAAACCTATAAATAAAGCTGTCATTTCTTAGTTTTATTGGTAGTTTTATTGGCATGGAATAGTCTACTTAAATTTGAAAGATACCCTATCGTTTTTTCTGAGAATTTCTAAGAAATTTATTTGTCATTTCTGGAAATTATGCCTCAGAAATTAGATTTATTATGTATTTCTAAATTGGAAGTAAACTTTATATAATCATAAATATTATATATTACCTCTAACTCTTTATCTATATTCACACTACTGTTACAAGCCAACACCGGCATATATATCTGAGCCATTAACTTTGTGACGTGTTTTAAACATTTTTTTAAATTTCAAAATCCAGAATTTTTGATATAACACTTAACAATAAAGAGTTCATTATAAGTCAGTCTTTCTATTCGTAAATTGTATCGCTGTATGTGAGTTAATTTTAATTCAGAAATATTTTTAAATTTTAATTTCTTTTATTTCTAAATTCTAAACCATTATTTAATTTCGTTTACGTCAACCTCATAGCTTCGTAAATTATTGTATTATTTCGTGTTTTTAATAATGGCACGTTAGTAAGTTTGTAACATCAAACAAAATACAGTTTATAACAATATTTCCACTATTCCTTTCAAATTATCTAAATATTTAATACACTTTCATATATTGTAAAGCTCTTGATATTTTGACGATTAAAGAGTTTTTGTTATTCTACGAAGCTTTATCAGTGCCTATACAATCCGTTTGTAGCTCGTACTATGACAATTAAGACTTAAATGCAAATTTTACGAGCTTTTTAAATCGACGACAACTGTTTACGTAACGATATGACTAATTCTTTGATGATGTTAGCTCCGTTAGCATTTCTGTTTGCATAATCAGTTTCCATTTGGCAAGTATTCTCTCACAGTCATGGCACTTCTTATCATTAGCGATTATCGATTAACCAGTTCAAACCGTATACCGCTGTCACTTCGATTTGGTGAAGTTTTGGTGAGGCAAGCCAGCATGATTGTGACGTTATCATTCTACGTGGAAACAGAATTGAAATATATGTAACAACAATTTTAAGGATACAAATTGCTCTGCAATAACTGTAGCAATCGTTAACGACACAAATGTTACGAAATTTGATCCGTAATGCTATTATATTATTTGTATCGTTATAGATGATAAAAAGGAGGAACCAATATTACTAAGTATTGCGCTATTGACTCCTGGGTAAAATCTCAAAGTTGTCATTAAGTAATAAATTAACTTTCTATAGCCCAGCTGACTAATATATGGCAGCCAAATAAGGGGACGTGTGGAGGAATCGAGAGTAAGAATTTTCAGACGTTCCATAACAAGGTACTGAGAAATATGGTTATTATATGAAAAATGAATAAAAATACGGCCCAAAACAAAAAGAGAGAGTTCACTTCGATCCGAACACATAGGTTCTCCGATAATCAGCTGCTGCTGTATCGTGGTATTATAATTACCGAAGACAAACACGGTAGTGGGAATGTGTAAGCGGCAGTACTTGTAGGAGATATGCGAGGAAAACCTGTTTTAATATAAGATATTTTTTATACAAAATAATAATTAATAAAATATACGAAATAAAAATTAAAGTAGAACAACGTAAAATTGAGGTCGTTTAGTTCATCATACGCTTTTTGGGTGAAACAGAGATTTGTCGTTCAATACAATATACGAACATATTGTAAGGTCAAAACACGAATAAATAGCCATATAGGTTACTAATACTTTCTACAAGTCTAACAACCAATTCAGGCCAACCAAGCTATTCAGACTACGTTGTTAACAACCAGATCGATTCAACCTGTGGAACGAGTACCTGTTTGATACCGTAGGCATATAGGTCACTAATACTTTCTACAAGTCTAACAATCAATTCAGGCCAACCAAGCTATTCAGACTAAGTTGTTAACAACCAGATCGATTCAACCTGTGGAACGAGTACCTGTTTGATAACGTAGGCATATAGGTCACTAATACTTTCTACAAGTCTAACAATCAATTCAGGCCAACCAAGCTATTCAGACTAAGTTGTTAACAACCAGATCGATTCAACCTGTGGAACGAGTACCTGTTTGATAACGTAGGCATATAGGTCACTAATACTTTCTACAAGTCTAACAATCAATTCAGGCCAACCAAGCTATTCAGACTAAGTTGTTAACAACCAGATCGATTCAACCTGTGGAACGAGTACCTGTTTGATAACGTAGCCATATAGGTCACTAATACTTTCTACAAGTCTAACAACCAATTCAGGCCAACCAAGCAATTCAGGGTACGTTGTTAACAACCAGATCGATTCAACCTGTGGAACGAGTACCTGTTTGATAACGTAGGCATATAGGTCACTAATACTTTCTACAAGTCTAACAACCAATTCAGGCCAACCAAGCTATTCAGACTAAGTTGTTAACAACCAGATCGATTCAACCTGTGGAACGAGTACCTGTTTGATAACGTAGGCATATAGGTCACTAATACTTTCTACAAGTCTAACAATCAATTCAGGCCAACCGAGCAATTCAGACTAAGTTGTTAACAACCAGATCGATTCAACCTGTGGAACGAGTACCTGTTTGATAACGTAGGCATATAGGTCACTAATACTTTCTACAAGTCTAACAATCAATTTAGGCCAACCGAGCAATTCAGGGTACGTTGTTAACAACCAGATCGATTCAACCTGTGGAACGAGTACCTGTTTGATAACGTAGGCATATAGGTCACTAATACTTTCTACAAGTCTAACAATCAATTCAGGCCAACCGAGCAATTCAGACTAAGTTGTTAACAACCAGGTCGATTCAACCTGTGGAACGAGTACCTGTTTGATAACGTAGGCATATAGGTCACTAATACTTTCTACAAGTCTAACAACCAATTCAGGCCAACCAAGCTATTCAGACTAAGTTGTTAACAACCAGATCGATTCAACCTGTGGAACGAGTACCTGTTTGATAACGTAGGCATATAGGTCACTAATACTTTCTACAAGTCTAACAATCAATTCAGGCCAACCGAGCAATTCAGACTAAGTTGTTAACAACCAGGTCGATTCAACCTGTGGAACGAGTACCTATTTGATAACGTAGGCATATAGGTCACTAATACTTTCTACAAGTCTAACAATCAATTCAGGCCAACCGAGCAATTCAGAGTACGTTGTTAACAACCAGATCGATTCAACCTGTGGAACGAGTACCTGTTTGATAACGTAGGCATATAGGTCACTAATACTTTCTACAAGTCTAACAATCAATTCAGGCCAACCGAGCAATTCAGACTAAGTTGTTAACAACCAGGTCGATTCAACCTGTGGAACGAGTACCTATTTGATAACGTAGGCATATAGGTCACTAATACTTTCTACAAGTCTAACAATCAATTCAGGCCAACCGAGCAATTCAGAGTACGTTGTTAACAACCAGGTCGATTCAACCTGTGGAACGAGTACCTGTTTGATAACGTAGGCATATAGGTCACTAATACTTTCTACAACTCTAACAATCAATTCAGACCAACCGAGCAATTCAGAGTACGTTGTTAACAACCAGATCGATTCAACCTGTGGAACGAGTACCTGTTTGATAACGTAGTCTTACCGACTTACTTTTTATAACCTTTGCCGTTGTTTATTTCTCTTCCTCAATTGCTAAGTCAGTAAGAAAGTAATGGTTTATCCATTGACTACGAACCTAATTTCATAGACCTGTGCCTCAAGGAATAAACCTCTCAGAGGAACCAACCCCTGAATTTTTGATAAAACCAATTAGCCTCCGATAAGCCCTGTTCAAGCTCCTTTTCGGGTAGTGGAATCTTTGAGAGACACTTGTGATTTAAAGACTATACCTGGATACCTAGTGAACTTATCTTATCTAGAATGAAAACACAGCTAATTGGAAAATATACATTTTTATTTATTTGTTCCAAGGTTCAAATTAATTATTATTGTTTTTATTTAATTTCACAGGATTTTCTTGACTAATTATTTTTTCAAAATTTCATACAACTTGCCATTTAACTAAACATTATTATCTCCTTCTGTTTTTAAATTTTCTTATTATCATTAATTTTACATATAATTTAAATTATCAAAGTTACCATAATTAATTTTGTATATAATTTTGATTAGTAGAGTTAAATTTAACATATTTTAAAATCTGATTCTTTTTCAAACACTTAATATTACTATGTAATGCCTTTAGGCTAGGCCTTGAACAATTAACTTCTTTGGAAGTTATTCATTAGAAATTCACTTAGAAAAAGCCATATAAGATATACATCTTTATACTTAATCCATACATTCCCACAGCGATGGGAATGGAAAGTCAATTTTGAATCTTTATTACTTAAATTTGTGTAACCTAAGAGAGTTGACTAATCAGTCCCTTAGGTTATTCCCATCTTATTTAATTTTGAAATTAAGTTAATATAATTTGAAGTAAAATGTTATTTAAAAAAGAATAATTAAATTGATTATATAACCTTGTACTGTAGAAATCTTTTTATCTTCATTAATGTTGTCATCTGTCGGTCCTGTTACAGCTTCAAGGGTCTTGGTAGGTAGGCGTCTCTCCATAATTTCGGTCAATCTTCTTATTTTCTTTAATTTTGCATTTTGGTGGTCGAAATTTTGTTCTGGGTATATATGAGCCCTTGCTCATATATATCTTCCTTCCCCTGATCACATCGTAGCTCTTTTTACTATGTTTTTAGCACATTTTTTCTTGTCCTGATCGCATGGTACAAAAACACGTCTGCTCTCTTTGAGAGCCTAATGCATTCTAATCTTGGATAGCGTTCTTTTGTGAGGCCTCCTTCTCCAATTTCAAACTTCCCACGTCCCAGTATCCATTTTCCAACTTTTGACCAATCAGAAAGCCGTTGCCCTGGCAATTGACTTTGTTTGTTCGGAAATTCTGAACTAAGATTAGTTTCCCTTTTTATAAAAGGCGTTTCTGTATTCTGATGTGTCCTTTGCATTTTTACCTTTTATTTAATAACATATTTGACTTTATTTCTTCTCATTTAATTAAATTAACTTTTTAACATTCTTAATCCAAAGTTCGACTGTAGCGCTTTCGTTTCGTAGTGACAAGATTTATAATCAATGCCCTAAGCGGATTTTTCCGAAATCAAATATGACTTCTTCTATTATAACCTAATTTCTTAGGCTATTACACTTTAACATTTAATCTTTACTTTTACATAAATACTATTTTCCCTAGCTAGGCCTAATTTACTTTCCTCACTTCTTAATTTACATTCTTTATTCCTGATTATTTTTAAGTACAATTATTTTAATAGCCGGCATCTAGGCCTAGTTTGTTATACTACACAATTACCGTCTTTTTTTTGTTTTGTTTACATAATTTAGGCTATCCACTTTGAAGTGATAATTTTTCTTATTGCTTATAATTTATGTTTTTTAAGTCTAAAGTTATTTCTAATTTTCTTCATTTTACTATTATTTACCCTAGTTTTAATATTATTATTATTATAATGTTTTAAAATTTTTATATATAAATTTAGTCAATTTAACCCGGTTAGGTTTGATTCTGGTATTCTGTACAATTACCCAGATTCTTTGCATCGGACATTCTGGCCGCTGCAGTAGGCATATAGGTCACTAATACTTTCTACAAGTCTAACAATCAATTTAGGCCAACCGAGCAATTCAGAGTACGTTGTTAACAACCAGATCGATTCAACCTGTGGAACGAGTACCTGTTTGATAACGTAGGCATATCGTTGAATGTAGTTCCAAGCTTTTAAGTCTTTGGAAATTGATCAATGAGTAAATCAGCTTTCATACAGTCGCTATATCTTATTGGAGATAAAATTTTATAAGATTTTTTATTGTGCGGAAATTGAAATCAGTTAATCTGGTTTCGATTAATGTAAAATACATTACATATTCCTAGTATTGCCCCTTTCAGGGTTTTTGGCACTGAAAAAATATTCTTTAATTTGCATCTGTTTCAGTAAGAAATATCATACCACCATCTTTTTATGATATTTGTATTTATTATTTAGATATTATTATAAAAAATAATCTAACTTTACTTTTTGGTTTAGCCATTATCTGTTATGTTTATATTATTCGTTTGTAGTTTTTATTAATATTTTACAGTATTTTCAATGCTTAAAAATACTGTGTTTTGGAACTTTATGATCAAATGATAGTTATTATTGTAGTAACGAACTTTGAGGCAGGTTTTTGGATTTTTTCTCTATTTTAATAACTTTGAAGTCTTAGGTTTTAAAATAGAAATGGGATTTACTGTGAGTTTACGATATGCTGGAGTTTCATTTATTGCTGTAATAGTCTGATTAATGAGGTTCCTGGGCCAGTTTTTGAACTAATATATCGGATTTATTTATTTGACTTTACCTTTATAAATCAGTTTAGTATTTTACAAGTAATAGTAAGAATATTTTTAGTTTTAAATATTACATTAAATTTAGGATTATTGTAACAACACTGTTAACATTGATGTGATTGAAACCTTGTCAAAATGATTTTATCAATATAGTTATAGACTGTCAACTAGATTCATTAAACGCGGCTAATATGTTTTAACTTAGTCCAAATAGTAAAGGTGCTATTTATTGTTTCACCAACAAATACCAATAAATCCTCTAAAGATAGTGAATTTTGAAAATTTTAATTAATTATGTAAAAATTAAGTAGATCTATAAATATTGTGCAATAACAAAGTGAGTAAACATTTTTAAATATTAAAAATAAGGAATTGAGAAAGTTTGGTATTACTTGATAACGGCACATTTTATATTTTTCAAAAGTCATTTATTTGGGAAAAGACACCTTTTCTATTGATTTGTCCACAAAAAGATGTGCAAACCAAATGTCTAAAACTTGAACTAATTTGATACAGGACCTATCTCAAACGTCTAGGAACACAAAGGAAACCCTTAATTAGTAAAGTAGAGGTATCAGATAGCCTTGATTATCATTAAATTAATACCGGTTAGCGATATTTAAATGACATCGCTATGGCCAACCTAATAAACTTAAACTGTCTATAATTCAATAGTAAAGAGTTATGCTTTTAACATGCATTAAAGCTTTCAACTCTAAAGGTAGTCTGTATATTCTTTTTCATTTCAAAAGAAACATTTTCCTTTGAAATATTACAATACAGTACGTTCTAATAACGTGTTCTAGAAATTACTGTTTCACATGACGATTCGCTTTATATCTATACATATGTCTTTATATTCGAGTTTCAATCCGAGCATTTTACTAATCATCCACAGAAAGTTCTACAATTAACCATTTCTTAGTTCGTATTTTTAGCTAATTTTATAAATCAAAAAGAATTTTACCTTTTCCCCTTCTGAAATATGTATTAAACCTTCAATTATTAATTTATACAGGAAGAAACATTTTCAATCAATTCTACAAAATGTTCCTTTAATGTTCTGGGCACATGTGTTATACGTAATCTTATTATCTTCAAAAAATTAATTAATAAAAACATTGTAATTATATGTTCCTTAGGCTATTTGCAGACTTAAGGATCATTCGTCCTGGGGGTTCGCAGGTCAAACCTCAGTGTGGACCTCAGCTCAACTCTCGGGTCTCTTGTTACTTCTGGATACATTATGATATCCCAAACAAATAGTTCCATTTTATACAAAATATCTATTTAGAAAATCCTATTTGATTATCTACGTCCAAAGCATTGAATAGAACCCTGGCAGGTCCACACTATATAAAGTAATAGCACACAATAAATAAATAATGTAATATTTCACCCTATAATAAATATTGTGATCAGAGGGTAACTTCCGTTTTACAATTTCTTGAACAGTTACACTAAAAGAGGGCCAAAGATCCGATTAACCTACGTGAGACCCCATCTTCTGCTTTAAACAAGAACTCTACAAGGACAGTTTTGTTTTGCTTCTTTTCAATATTTAGCAACGCTTTTATTTTTAAATTTTTCTTTACAAATATATTTGATAAATGTTTTTATACTTACACAATATCAAGAGCACAGTGGTACTATATATTACAATAAAAATATTGAAAAGAACCCCAATACCACAAAAATAATCAAAAATAATAAATAAAACAAGTTACTTAAGATTAAACCCTTATGTACATTTCGATGACCATGTCATCATCATCAGAGGGTCTTGTTACAAAACACAATCTAGCACACAAGAAGTTACAAACTAGAATGATGATCATCAGTTTGTAACTTCTTGTGTGCTAGATTGTGTTTTGTAACAAGACCTTCTGATGATGATGACATGGTCATCGAAATGTACATAAGGGTTTAATTTTAAGTAACTTGTTTTATTTGTTATTTTTGATTATTTTGTGGTATTGGGGTTCTTTTCAATATTTTTATTGTTTTTATGCTTGTTTAATTTTCTTTTTCTTGTTCAATGTTTCATTTACACCTTTTTCATTCAAGTTTAGTGTTTTTTTTTAATGTTTTAATCTTTCATCTTACACCTTATGTGTAGTATGCATTATTTGATAAATATTAATTATTTAATACTGTTATTTTGCAAAATATAATACAAAATATATTGTGTAATGCAAAATATTCTATTTATTGCAAAATATTTGAATTATGTTTGCAATATTTAACATAATTTCTATTGTGAGGTTTTCAGTTTTGACCCAGTTTACTTATACTTAGAAAACACTAATAAACCAGGCAGACAATAGATAAACAAACCGGCTATGTATTAGGATAGGGATGGTAAAGAAATAAAAAGGCTATTACATTTAAACAAATAAACACATCCCTCATTGAAATAAAAATGCAAATTACCTCATTTCGAGCCATTAGGGGTTGTCAAGACCAAGAATAGCGTGAACTCTTATTGCAGGGGCTTTAATTATAAAAATAGCCGCTTCGCAGCAGCACTGTAGCCTTCATTAACACCCTCGTTAGCATTTTACTAACCCATTATCTTACAATGTTTTCTTTTCATTATTTAACCGCCTTTTATCATAAGCTTTATTTAGAGGTTTTGTGTATTGGGTTGGAAGAAACATTTTCTATGGAATTTATTTCAGGCGTAATTCATTGATTTATGTAATACCAATTAATTTCTATTTCAGAATTTTTCAGAAAAACCTATATCTGATGCTATTGAAATTCTAAACAACAGACTAGATTATCATTACAAAATAATAATTGTAATACGTAAGTAATTCTGGACTTTAATAAATCTTTACTTAAAGTAAATGTTTACTTATGTAACACACAAATTATATTGTACATCTTAGCTCAAAGTTGTTATTTTACATGACGATGACGATCGGAGATTTGAAAATGTTTTTATTCACTAAATTATAAGCTTATAATTTATATATATTTACATAAAACTTATTGATACAAAACGTTTTTAATGGTTCTGTGCTATGCTCGTTAGCACTTCTTAATAAAGAGAATCCTATAAATTGTCCTTTTTGAGGTTGTTTATTTATGAATAAATAGGTTTACTTGCCCCTTATATTGTTTTTGCCTGTTACTTAATTTTAACTCAAATAAACTTGGTCTTATGGTGGCTTTTCTTTAACATTGACTTCCTAATTATCGGATTTTATTAGTTTGTTATTAATTTCATACTCATTTTCAACTGTATCAAGGTACGTTGAACAATTAAAATAATTATTCCCTAATTTAAATCTTAAAAGCAATTTATATCCTCTTCTTTGTTCGTATTACATTAGGTTTTGTTCAGTTTTTGCATGTAAACTTTTGTACACCTATTATTTGTGCCCGTCAATCTCGCTTAAAGTTCCAATGTGGCTACCACGTCATACAATGTGGCTACCATGTCTTACAATGTGGCTACCACGTCTTACAATGTGGCTACCACATCTTACAATGTGGCTACCACGTCTTACAATGTGGCTACCACGTCTTACAATGTGGCTACCACGTCTTACAATGTGGCTACCACGTCTTACAATGTGGCTACCACGTCTTACAATGTGGCTACCACGCCTTACAATGTGGCTACCACGTCATACAATGTGGCTACCATGTCTTACAATGTGGCTACCATGTCTTACAATGTGACTATCACGTCTTACAATGTGGCTACCACGTCTTACAATGTTGCTACCACGTCTTACAATGTGGCTACCACGTCTTACAATGTGGCTACCAGTTATTACAATATGGCTACCACGTCATACAATGTGGCTACCATGTCTTACAATGTGGCTACCATGTCTTACAATGTGGCTACCACGTCTTACAATGTGGCTACCACGTCTTACAATGTGGCTACCACGTCTTACAATGTGACACCATGTCTTACAATTTGGCTACCATGTCCTACAATGTGGCTACCACGTCTTACAAATTGGACGTTCTTGATCTTAATCATTGTTAGAGTAACACAATTGCGTACATGCTGTTGTAAGATATGTAAACTGAATAAGGTTATATATAAGTAAGGAAGCGCTCGTAAACCGACCTGGTAGATTATAAGAACGTGCTATATTGCGGAAGAAGGATCTTTTTTCAGTTATTTAGCAGACAAGCCTCCATTCACCCCTAAATATGCAATAAATAAGAGTTGTTCGACAAACTCACTGACATTCTCATCTATACATAATTTATCAATACTGAAAGCTAAATGTCGTTTGCTTGGATCCCTAAAGCCAGATAAAATAAATCAGAATGCAACTAAACATATATAAATACTTTAAATATTTAAAATATCACTTTATAACAAACTTGTTCTCCCTCTCTCTGTCCTTTTCTTTCTTCCTCTCTCTCTCTCTCTCTCTCTCTCTCACTCTCTCTCTCTCTCTCTCTCTCTCTCTCTCTCTATATATATATATATATATATATATATATATATATATATATATATATATTGCATGATTTATTCCTGATGATGTTGGTTCTGTTTACCAACGAAAAATTTAAATGTTACAAAATTAATAAATATTTCTTGTATTTGAATATACTTAGTTGTTTTGATTGTTATAGAAGAAAACAAATTATATATATATATATATATATATATATATATATATATATATATATATTTTTTTTTTTTTTTTTTTTTTTCTTTGTGTGCATAGATACGTTTATGTGTGCGTATCTTTTTCATTGTCTCTATCTGTCTCTCTCTTTCTCTGTCTGATTATATATATTTTAACATTTTTAAAATAGTGAGAATATTATTTGACACCAAGTAAATATCTAAGGATAGAAACTAAATGATCACGGAGTAACAACTCAAAACTTTGTGCCGAAGCGTAAAATAGTATAGTAAAGGTACGTGCAGTAGGAAACGAATATTCGAAGCTGTTCTGTAATCCCTTACTTCAATACCTCAATACCACTGCTACTCAGATCAAAGAGTTTGAGGGTACAGCACTCAAATATTGACTACAGCATGTTGAGTAGATTAGTCAGGCCGCATGATTTCGGTTGTGTCTTAGCGTTGTAAATTCCAGTGTTGGCATGAAACTAAATTAAAGAACAATTTTTATTAGTTCACATCCGGTCATTAAATGTTAACAAATGCTAACTTTAATCCTTTGAAAAATGAACGAATAGTTGTTAACTGAATTTTTGCAGTAAACTGAAATATATAATGGCTGTAGCTCCTCTACGTAGACCAGGATTCGAAGATTGATTTTTGTCTTCACTTATTAGACTTTCAGTGACTTAAATGTGTAATAAAAACGCGTGTATACCTTGGCTTATAAAATTATAAAAATGGAAAACTGGAGTCTGGAGTCTGGAGATTGGAGTTAAGAGGTCACATATAGTGATTAATTATAGAGCTGAAAATGAAATTAAGCTATTGAATAACTAAAGCCCTTATAGAGGACAGGAGCCACTTATCAAGTTGTGGTATTACCTTTCACCGGTGAATGATACATTGGCTATGATACTCATATCAATATTTTATACTCTACTTGTGGTAAGACAAATTTCCGGTCACAAGAGAATTCTATTCTTATTATTAACCTAGGCATATTGCGTAGATATCTTGCTTAAAAACCGTACGGAGATGATGTCTACAAAGGCATGTTCTCCTCCATAGCCGAACCTTTTCTGGTCCCTACACTAGTTATAGTCTGTCTATTACCCACTATTCTCGCCTAGGTTTATTACTGCCTTCTTCAAATACTAAACTATCTCCCGATAGAAAGCAAATCCCAATAGTAAAAACAACTTCTAACAATCTATAAATATAGGCCTTCTACTTTTCTCGCTTTATTAAGGTTAACGATTGTGCGTTGTAATATTAGGCTACTCTCAGTACAATCTCCGCTGATACTGTGGTATAATATATTATTCCTCTTGACGATATGGCAACCACTTCGATACAAATGGCAATCTGTCTTACTCTGGTAGTTTGCAGATCTGTTGTAAGCAAAAACAAATCGCTGATACTGTGGTATAATACATTATTTCTCCTGACGATATGGCAACCACTTCGATACAAACTGCAATCTGTCTTACTCTGGTAGTTTGCAGATCTGTTGTAAGCAAACACAAATCGCTGATACTGTGGTATAATACATTATTTCTCTTGACGATATGGCAACCACTTCGATACAAACGGCAATCTGTCTTACTCTGGTAGTTTGCAGATCTGTTGTAAGCAAAAACAAATCGCTGATACTGTGGTATAATATATTATTTCTCTTGACGATGTGGCAACCACTTCGATACAAACGGCAATCTGTCTTACTCTGGCAGTTTGCAGATCTGTTGTAAGCAAAAACAAATCGCTGATACTGTGGTATAAGATATTATTCCTCTTGGCGATATGGCAACCACTTCGATACAAACGGCAATCTGTCTTACTCTGGTAGTTTGCAGATCTGTTGTAAGCAAAAACAAATCGCTGATACTGTAGTATAATATATTATTTCTCTTGGCGATATGGCAACCACTTCGATACAAACGACAATCTGTCTTACTCTGGCAGTTTGCAGATCTGTTGTAAGCAAAAACAAATCGCTGATACTGTGCTATAATATATTATTCCTCTTGGCGATATGGCAACCACTTCCATACAAACTGCAATCTGTCTTACTCTGGCAGTTTGCAGATCTGTTGTAAGCAAAAACAAATCGCTGATACTGTGCTATAATATATTATTTCTCTTGACGATATGGCAACCACTTCGATACAAACGGCAATCTGTCTTACTCTGGTAGTTTGCAGATCTGTTGTAAGCAAAAACAAATCGCTGATACTGTGCTATAATATATTATTTCTCTTGGCGATATGGCAACCACTTCGATACAAACGGCAATCCGTCTTACTCTGGTAGTTTGCAGATCTGTTGTAAGCAAAAACAAATCGCTGATACTGTGCTATAATATATTATTTCTCTTGGCGATATGGCAACCACTTCGATACAAACGGCAATCCGTCTTACTCTGGCAGTTTGCAGATCTGTTGTAAGCAAAAACAAATCGCTGATACTGTGGTATAAGATACTATTTCTCTTGACGATATGGCAACCACTTCGATACAAACGGCAATCCGTCTTACTCTGGTAGTTTGCAGATCTGTTGTAAGCAAAAACAAATCGCTGATACTGTGGTATAAGTTATTATTTCTCCTGACGATATGGCAACCATTACGATACAAACGGCAATCTGTCTTACTCTGGTAGTTTGCAGATCTGTTGTAAGCAAAAACAAATCGCTGATACTGTGGTATAATACATTATTTCTCTTGGCGATATGGCAACCACTTCGATACAAACGGCAATCTGTCTTACTCTGGTAGTTTGCAGATCTGTTGTAAGCAAAAACAAAACGCTGATACTGTGGTATAAGATACTATTTCTCTTGACGATGTGGCAACCACTTCGATACAAACGGCAATCTGTCTTACTCTGGCAGTTTGCAGATCTGTTGTAAGCAAAAACAAATCGCTGTTACTGTGGTATGAGATATTATTTCTCTTGACGATATGGCAACCACTTCGATACAAACGGCAATTTGTCTTACTCTGGTAGTTTGCAGATCTGTTGTAAGCAAAAACAAATCGCTGATACTGTGGTATAAGATATTATTTCTCTTGACGATATGGCAACCACTTCGATACAAACGGCAATCTGTCTTACTCTGGTAGTTTGCAGATCTGTTGTAAGCAAAAACAAATCGCTGATACTGTGGTATAAGATATTATTTCTCTTGACGATATGGCAACCACTTCGATACAAACGGCAATCCGTCTTACTCTGGTAGTTTGCAGATCTGTTGTAAGCAAAAACAAATCGCTGATACTGTGGTATAAGATACTATTTCTCCTGACGATATGGCAACCACTTCGATACAAACGGCAATCTGTCTTACTCTGGTAGATACTGTGGTATAAGATATTATTTCTCTTGACGATATGGCAACCACTTCGATACAAACGGCAATCTGTCTTACTCTGGTAGATACTGTGGTATAAGATATTATTTCTCTTGACGATATGGCAACCACTTCGATACAAACGGCAATCTGTCTTACTCTGGTAGTTTGCAGATCTGTTGTAAGCAAAAACAAATCGCTGATACTGTGGTATAAGATACTATTTCTCCTGACGATATGGCAACCACTTCGATACAAACGGCAATCCGTCTTACTCTGGTAGTTTGCAGATCTGTTGTAAGCAAAAACAAATCGCTGATACTGTGGTATAAGATACTATTTCTCCTGACGATATGGCAACCACTTCGATACAAACGGCAATCCGTCTTACTCTGGTAGTTTGCAGATCTGTTGTAAGCAAAAACAAATCGCTGATACTGTGGTATAAGATACTATTTCTCTTGACGATGTGGCAACCACTTCGATACAAACGGCAATCTGTCTTACTCTGGTAGTTTTCAGATCTGTTGTAAGCAAAAACAAATCGCTGATACTGTGGTATAAGATATTATTTCTCTTGACGATATGGCAACCACTTCGATACAAACGGCAATCTGTCTTACTCTGGTAGATACTGTGGTATAAGATATTATTTCTCTTGACGATATGGCAACCACTTCGATACAAACTGCAATCTGTCTTACTCTGGTAGTTTGCAGATCTGTTGTAAGCAAAAACAAATCGCTGATACTGTGGTATAAGATACTATTTCTCTTGACGATGTGGCAACCACTTCGATACAAACGGCAATCTGTCCTACTCTGGTAGTTTGCAGATCTGTTGTAAGCAAAAACAAATCGCTGATACTGTGGTATAAGATACTATTTCTCCTGACGATATGGCAACCACTTCGATACAAACGGCAATCTGTCTTACTCTGGTAGTTTGCAGATCTGTTGTAAGCAAAAACAAATCGCTGATACTGTGGTATAAGATATTATTTCTCTTGACGATATGTTAACCACTTCGATACAAACGGCAATCTGTCTTACTCTGGTAGATACTGTGGTTTAAGATACTATTTCCCCTGACGATATGGCAACCACTTCGATACAAACGGCAATCTGTCTTACTCTGGTAGTTTGCAGATCTGTTGTAAGCAAAAACAAATCGCTGATACTGTGGTATAAGATACTATTTCTCCTGACGATATGGCAACCACTTCGATACAAACGGCAATCCGTCTTACTCTGGTAGTTTGCAGATCTGTTGTAAGCAAAAACAAATCGCTGATACTGTGGTATAAGATACTATTTCTCTTGACGATGTGGCAACCACTTCGATACAAACGGCAATCTGTCTTACTCTGGTAGTTTTCAGATCTGTTGTAAGCAAAAACAAATCGCTGATACTGTGGTATAAGATATTATTTCTCTTGACGATGTGGCAACCACTTCGATACAAACGGCAATCTGTCTTACTCTGGTAGTTTTCAGATCTGTTGTAAGCAAAAACAAATCGCTGATACTGTGGTATAAGATATTATTTCTCTTGACGATATGGCAACCACTTCGATACAAACGGCAATCTGTCTTACTCTGGTAGATACTGTGGTATAAGATATTATTTCTCTTGACGATATGGCAACTACTTCGATACAAACAGCAATCTGTCTTACTCTGGTAGTTTGCAGATCTGTTGTAAGCAAAAACAAATCGCTGATACTGTGGTTCAAGATACTATTTCTCCTGACGATATGGCAACCACTTCGATACAAACGGCAATCTGTCTTACTCTGGTATATACTGTGGTATAAGATATTATTTCTCTTGACGATATGGCAACCACTTCGATACAAACGGCAATCTGTCTTACTCTGGTAGTTTGCAGATCTGTTGTAAGCAAAAACAAATCGCTGATACTGTGGTTTAAGATACTATTTCTCCTGACGATATGGCAACCACTTCGATACAAACGGAAATCTGTCTTACTCTGGTAGATACTGTGGTATAAGATATTATTTCTCTTGACGATATGGCAACCAATTCGATACAAACTGCAATCTGTCTTACTCTGGTAGTTTGCAGATCTGTTGTAAGCAAAAACAAATCGCTGATACTGTGGTTTAAGATACTATTTCTCCTGACGATATGGCAACCACTTCGATACAAACGGCAATCAGTCTTACTCTGGTAGTTTTCAGATCTGTTGTAAGCAAAAACAAATCGCTGATACTGTGGTATAAGATACTATTTCTCCTGACGATATGGCAACCACTTCGATACAAACGGCAATCCGTCTTACTCTGGTAGTTTGCAGATCTGTTGTAAGCAAAAACAAATCGCTTATACTGTGGTATAAGATACTATTTCTCTTGACGATGTGGCAACCACTTCGATACAAACGGCAATCTGTCTTACTCTGGTAGTTTTCAGATCTGTTGTAAGCAAAAACAAATCGCTGATACTGTGGTTCAAGATACTATTTCTCCTGACGATATGGCAACCACTTCGATACAAACGGCAATCTGTCTTACTCTGGTATATACTGTGGTATAAGATATTATTTCTCTTGACGATATGGCAACCACTTCGATACAAACGGCAATCTGTCTTACTCTGGTAGTTTGCAGATCTGTTGTAAGCAAAAACAAATCGCTGATACTGTGGTTTAAGATACTATTTCTCCTGACGATATGGCAACCACTTCGATACAAACGGCAATCTGTCTTACTCTGGTAGATACTGTGGTATAAGATATTATTTCTCTTGACGATATGGCAACCAATTCGATACAAACTGCAATCTGTCTTACTCTGGTAGTTTGCAGATCTGTTGTAAGCAAAAACAAATCGCTGATACTGTGGTTTAAGATACTATTTCTCCTGACGATATGGCAACCACTTCGATACAAACGGCAATCTGTCTTACTCTGGTAGATACTGTGGTATAAGATATTATTTCTCTTGACGATATGGCAACCACTTCGATACAAACTGCAATCTGTCTTACTCTGGTAGTTTGCAGATCTGTTGTAAGCAAAATCAAATCGCTGATACTGTGGTATAATACATTATTTCTCCTGACGATATGGCAACCACTTCGATACAAACGGCAATCTGTCTTACTCTGGTAGTTTGCAGATCTGTTGTAAGCAAAATCAAATCGCCGATACTGTGGTATAATACATTATTTCTCCTGACGATATGGCAACCACTTCGATACAACCGGCAATCTGTCTTACTCTGGTAGTTTGCAGATCTGTTGTAAGCAAAATCAAATCGCTGATACTGTGGTTTAAGATACTATTTCTCCTGACGATATGGCAACCACTTCGATACAAACGGCAATCTGTCTTACTCTGGTAGTTTGCAGATCTGTTGTAAGCAAAAACAAATCGCTGATCCTGTGGTATAAGATACTATTTCTCCTGACGATATGGCAACCACTTCGATACAAACGGCAATCCGTCTTACTCTGGTAGTTTGCAGATCTGTTGTAAGCAAAAACAAATCGCTGATACTGTGGTTTAAGATACTATTTCTCCTGACGATATGGCAACCACTTCGATACAAACGGCAATCTGTCTTACTCTGGTAGATACTGTGGTATAAGATATTATTTCTCCTGACGATATGGCAACCACTTCGATACAAACGGCAATCTGTCTTACTCTGGTAGATACTGTGGTATAAGATATTATTTCTCTTGACGATATGGCAACCACTTCGATACAAACGGCAATCTGCCTTACTCTGGTAGTTTGCAGATCTGTTGTAAGCAAAAACAAATCGCTGATACTGTGGTATAAGATATTATTTCTCCTGACGATATGGCAACCACTTCGATACAAACGGCAATCTGTCTTACTCTGGTAGTTTGCAGATCTGTTGTAAGCAAAAACAAATCGCTGATACTGTGGTATAAGATATTATTTCTCCTGACGATATGGCAACCACTTCGATACAAACGGCAATCTGTCTTACTCTGGTAGTTTGCAGATCTGTTGTAAGCAAAAACAAATCGCTGATACTGTGGTATAAGATATTATTTTTCCTGACGATATGGCAACCACTTCGATACAAACGGCAATCTGTCTTACTCTGGTAGTTTGCAGATCTGTTGTAAGCAAAAACAAATCGCTGATACTGTGGTATAAGATATTATTTCTCCTGACGATATGGCAACCACTTCGATACAAACGGCAATCTGTCTTACTCTGGTAGATACTGTGGTATAATATATTATTTCTCCTGACGATATGGCAACCACTTCGATACAAACGGCAATCTGTCTTACTCTGGTAGTTTGCAGATCTGTTGTAAGCAAAAACAAATCGCTGATACTGTGGTATAAGATATTATTTCTCCTGACGATATGGCAACCACTTCGATACAAACGGCAATCTGTCTTACTCTGGTAGTTTGCAGATCTGTTGTAAGCAAAAACAAATCGCTGATACTGTGGTATAAGATATTATTTCTCCTGACGATATGGCAACCACTTCGATACAAACGGCAATCTGTCTTACTCTGGTAGTTTGCAGATCTGTTGTAAGCAAAAACAAATCGCTGATACTGTGGTATAAGATATTATTTCTCCTGACGATATGGCAACCACTTCGATACAAACGGCAATCTGTCTTACTCTGGTAGTTTGCAGATCTGTTGTAAGCAAAAACAAATCGCTGATACTGTGGTATAAGTTATTATTTCTCCTGACGATATGGCAACCACTTCGATACAAACGGCAATCTGTCTTACTCTGGTAGTTTGCAGATCTGTTGTAAGCAAAAACAAATCGCTGATACTGTGGTATAAGATATTATTTCTCCTGACGATATGGCAACCACTTCGATACAAACGGCAATCTGTCTTACTCTGGTAGTTTGCAGATCTGTTGTAAGCAAAAACAAATCGCTGATACTGTGGTATAATACATTATTTCTCTTGACGATATGGCAACCACTTCGATACAAACTACAATATGTCTTACTCTGGTAGTTTGCAGATCTGTTGTAAGCAAAAACAAATCGCTGATACTGTGGTATAAGATATTATTCCTCTTGACGATATGGCAACCACTTCGATACAAACTGCAATCTGTCTTACTCTGGTAGTTTGCAGATCTGTTGTAAGCAAAAACAAACCGCTGATACTGTGGTATAAGATATTATTCCTCTTGACGATATGGCAACCACTTCGATACAAACGGCAATCTGTCTTACTCTGGTAGTTTGCAGATCTGTTGTAAGCAAAAACAAATCGCTGATACTGTGGTATAAGATATTATTCCTCTTGACGATATGGCAACCACTTCGATACAAACGGCAATCTGTGTTACTCTGGTAGTTTGCAGATCTGTTGTAAGCAAAAACAAATCGCTGATACTGTGGTATAATACATTATTTCTCTTGACGATATGGCAACCACTTCGATACAAACTGCAATCTGTCTTACTCTGGTAGTTTGCAGATCTGTTGTAAGCAAAAACAAATCGCTGATACTGTGGTATAAGATATTATTCCTCTTGACGATATGGCAACCACTTCGATACAAACGGCAATCTGTCTTACTCTGGTAGTTTGCAGATCTGTTGTAAGCAAAAACAAATCGCTGATACTGTGGTATAAGATATTATTCCTCTTGACGATATGGCAACCACTTCGATACAAACGGCAATCTGTCTTACTCTGGTAGTTTGCAGATCTGTTGTAAGCGAAAACAAATCGCTGATACTGTGGTATAAGATATTATTCCTCTTGACGATATGGCAACCACTTCGATACAAACGGCAATCTGTGTTACTCTGGTAGTTTGCAGATCTGTTGTAAGCAAAAACAAATCGCTGATACTGTGGTATAATACATTATTTCTCTTGACGATATGGCAACCACTTCGATACAAACTGCAATCTGTCTTACTCTGGTAGTTTGCAGATCTGTTGTAAGCAAAAACAAATCGCTGATACTGTGGTATAAGATATTATTTCTCTTGACGATATGGCAACCATTACGATACAAACGGCAATCTGTCTTACTCTGGTAGTTTGCAGATCTGTTGTAAGCAAAAACAAATCGCTGATACTGTGGTATAAGATATTATTCCTCTTGACGATATGGCAACCACTTCGATACAAACGGCAATCTGTGTTACTCTGGTAGTTTGCAGATCTGTTGTAAGCGAAAACAAATCGCTGATACTGTGGTATAATATATTATTTCTCTTGACGATATGGCAACCACTTCGATACAAACTGCAATCTGTCTTACTCTGGTAGTTTTCAGATCTGTTGTAAGCAAAAACAAATCGCTGATACTGTGGTATAATACATTATTTCTCTTGACGATATGGCAACCACTTCGATACAAACTGCAATCTGTCTTACTCTGGTAGTTTGCAGATCTGTTGTAAGCAAAAACAAATCGCTGATACTGTGGTATAATACATTATTTCTCTTGACGATATGGCAACCACTTCGATACAAACGGCAATCTGTGTTACTCTGGTAGTTTGCAGATCTGTTGTAAGCAAAAACAAATCGCTGATACTGTGGTATAATACATTATTTCTCTTGGCGATATGGCAACCACTTCGATACAAACGGCAATCTGTTACTCTGGTAGATTGCAGATCTGTTGTAAGCAAAAACAAATCGCTGATACTGTGGTATAAGATATTATTCCTCTTGACGATATGGCAACCACTTCGATACAAACGGCAATCTGTGTTACTCTGGTAGTTTGCAGATCTGTTGTAAGCAAAAACAAATCGCTGATACTGTGGTATAAGATATTATTCCTCTTGACGATATGGCAACCTCTTCGATACAAACGGCAATCTGTGTTACTCTGGTAGTTTGCAGATCTGTTGTAAGCGAAAACAAATCGCTGATACTGTGGTATAAGATATTATTCCTCTTGACGATATGGCAACCACTTCGATACAAACGGCAATCTGTCTTACTCTGGTAGTTTGCAGATCTGTTGTAAGCAAGAACAAATCGCTGATACTGTGGTATAAGATACTATTTCTCCTGACGATATGGCAACCACTTCGATACAAACGGCAATCTGTCTTACTCTGGTAGTTTGCAGATCTGTTGTAAGCAAAAACAAATCGCTGATACTGTGGTATAAGATACTATTTCTCCTGACGATATGGCAACCACTTCGATACAAACGGCAATCTGTCTTACTCTGGTAGTTTGCAGATCTGTTGTAAGCAAAAACAAATCGCTGATACTGTGGTATAAGATACTATTTCTCCTGACGATATGGCAACCACTTCGATACAAACGGCAATCTGTCTTACTCTGGTAGTTTGCAGATCTGTTGTAAGCAAAAACAAATCGCTGATACTGTGGTATAAGATACTATTTCTCCTGACGATATGGCAACCACTTCGATACAAACGGCAATCTGTCTTACTCTGGTAGTTTGCAGATCTGTTGTAAGCAAAAACAAATCGCTGATACTGTGGTATAAGATACTATTTCTCCTGACGATATGGCAACCACTTCGATACAAACGGCAATCTGTCTTACTCTGGTAGTTTGCAGATCTGTTGTAAGCAAAAACAAATCGCTGATACTGTGGTATAATACATTATTTCTCTTGACGATATGGCAACCACTTCGATACAAACTGCAATCTGTCTTACTCTGGTAGTTTGCAGATCTGTTGTAAGCAAAAACAAATCGCTGATACTGTGGTATAAGATATTATTTCTCTTGACGATATGGCAACCATTACGATACAAACGGCAATCGGTCTTACTCTGGTAGTTTGCAGATCTGTTGTAAGCAAAAACAAATCGCTGATACTGTGGTATAAGATATTATTTCTCTTGACGATATGGCAACCACTTCGATACAAACGGCAATCTGTCTTACTCTGGTAGTTTGCAGATCTGTTGTAAGCACAAAAAAATCGCTGATACTGTGGTATAAGATATTATTTCTCTTGACGATATGGCAACCACTTCGATACAAACGGCAATCTGTGTTACTCTGGTAGTTTGCAGATCTGTTGTAAGCAAAAACAAATCGCTGATACTGTGGTATAAGATATTATTTCTCTTGACGATATGGCAACCACTTCGATACAAACGGCAATCTGTCTTACTCTGGTAGTTTGCAGATCTGTTGTAAGCACAAAAAAATCGCTGATACTGTGGTATAAGATATTATTCCTCTTGACGATATGGCAACCACTTCGATACAAACGGCAATCTGTCTTACTCTGGTAGTTTGCAGATCTGTTGTAAGCAAAAACAAACCGCTGATACTGTGGTATAAGATATTATTTCTCTTGACGATATGGCAACCACTTCGATACAAACTGCAATCTGTCTTACTCTGGTAGTTTGCAGATCTGTTGTAAGCAAAAACAAATCGCTGATACTGTGGTATAAGATATTATTTCTCTTGACGATAT
This sequence comes from Prosapia bicincta, assembly GCA_036971475.1. Taxonomy (NCBI): domain Eukaryota; kingdom Metazoa; phylum Arthropoda; class Insecta; order Hemiptera; family Cercopidae; genus Prosapia; species Prosapia bicincta. The sequence goes on from JBAIZL010000085.1 coordinate 568,195, forward strand.
GGCAACCACTTCGATACAAACGGCAATCTGTCTTACTCTGGTAGTTTGCAGATCTGTTGTAAGCACAAAAAAATCGCTGATACTGTGGTATAAGATATTATTTCTCTTGACGATATGGCAACCACTTCGATACAAACGGCAATCTGTGTTACTCTGGTAGTTTGCAGATCTGTTGTAAGCAAAAACAAATCGCTGATACTGTGGTATAAGATATTATTTCTCTTGACGATATGGCAACCACTTCGATACAAACGGCAATCTGTCTTACTCTGGTAGTTTGCAGATCTGTTGTAAGCACAAAAAAATCGCTGATACTGTGGTATAAGATATTATTCCTCTTGACGATATGGCAACCACTTCGATACAAACGGCAATCTGTCTTACTCTGGTAGTTTGCAGATCTGTTGTAAGCAAAAACAAACCGCTGATACTGTGGTATAAGATATTATTTCTCTTGACGATATGGCAACCACTTCGATACAAACTGCAATCTGTCTTACTCTGGTAGTTTGCAGATCTGTTCTAATCAAAAACAAATCGCTGATAATGTATTTGAATAACGCGTACTCTAATACATTTTGCTTATGTTCCACCATTGACAAAATGAAACCTAGAAGTTTATTTCATCCTAACCAAGGCTTTCAAAGCCTAGTACCTACTCTATATTCCACTTTCAGACATTCCCAACATGTATTTGTTAGTTAGTTCGCCTCCACACCACTTACAAAACGCGATCAACAACAGTTACCTTGAACGACAAACCTTTACCGTCACAATGTTCTATATCATTGTATTTTAGCATGTTTCGTGTATAAAATGCATGATAATTATGATAATAGGGAAAACTATCTATCCAATAAGATCATATTTTTGTTCGTATTCGATATACATTTTTCAATATTACAGATTGTTATTTCTTTAGACTAAACAAATCGAAAAGAAGGTTCGTTTACTAAAGATTATGGATACGTAGTTCAATCAGTAATCATCTCACAAGGTCGCGGAGGCATGTTCTACTTTACAGCGCTCCACGATGCTGATTCAACTGCCTGATGTGTACAGTCCCTACGAGAATAGAACTAAAACCATTACGCCTGTGTAGGGATATAAAAACATAAAACTGGGAGCTTTACTCGTTACACAAATAAACGTATGTAAATAATCCTTTGTCGAAGCTCACACGTCCCTGATACGTTTCTTTAAGAAAATACAAAATTGTTAATAATAATATACATCTTTGCTAAAACTCTTCAATAAAACGAATGTTTATTGTTAGGGGGACTACCCTTATAGACTACTATTACTTATAAAGGATAAGAACTTATTATTTGTTTAAAGGCAGAGAAATAAAAACCCATCGTAGCGGGTACAGGAGAATAAAGGCATTGCTAGTGCAGGGCTCCGCAGCTTCAAACCCATTTTAAGAAGGTGGGAAATGAAGTTTATGTGGTATTAGGTAGGAGAAACAAATGGCATAACGATATCCTAAAGTTGTAGCAACTCCTGGATAAATCACTTACTAGGAGTATTGTATTTGTACCCCCTTGCTGGAAAATATTATGGAATTGTTTTCCAACAACTCGTCAGAAAATTCTGGCTTTATTCATTAGAAAATTAACATTTTTAATAATAAATATTTCTTTAAGAATATTTATATTTTTCAAAATAATTATCTTGACTAAGTCATGTTTGACAACATTTAAAACCTTCCATTGACTGAAATGGAAAATGTGAACATTTTTATACAAAACTTTCTAAATTAGAAAACGTAGATCACTTTTAAAAACTGATGACAACGTGTCTTCAAATAAAAAAGATAATACTGTATTTAAATATTGCTTGCTGATCGTTAACAATCAAGATTTACACATCGAATATGTTCAATTCACTTTCAGTAAAGATACGTTACATACAGCTCTATTTGGCCAGAACCAGGTATAATTAATAAGAATTACAACTATAGCATCTCTGCGCACTTTTCTTGACTTCTAACGATTTTGGCATGGACTAGACGAAACTCTGGTCTTGCCTGAAATCTTTTCCAAAGCGGTAGTGCTTAAAGATCAGTACGTCCTCTCCATGGCGACACAGGATACCCAGCTCAGAACCTCTATTGATATGTACTGTAGCTGCCCCTGCGACGTATGTAGCCAGACAACTGCAGTGTTCTAACTCTATTCACTATTGATCCAGGCTAGATTTATCAACTTAGGCACAAAACATGCAGAAAAACTCAAACCTCAAACATTCTTGATTACAAATGATTTGAATGTCATACATGTTTCGGCAGCCAAGTTGTCCCCCAATGACGGATGATCCTCAGTATGAACAGTGATGAGGACAGGTTGGCTGTCGGAGTGTATATGCCATTATTGTCATTTTTCTAATCATTTGTGATTTGAGTTGTGAGGTTTTACACGTTTAATGCTTGAGCTTTTCTTTAACAAATATAAAATTGCACTTAAGAAAATTCAGGGAGTTTAATTTCAGATGCCATGTCACAGATTCCATGTCACAGATTCCATGTCACAGATGCTATGTTACAGATAACAAGTCACAGATATCACTTCACAGATTCCACGAAATACTTGATATATATATATATATATATATATATATATATATATATATATATATATATATATAAAGAACTAAGTCAAAATACAAATACAAGAATTATAATTGAATTTACAATTCAAAGTTTTCGTTGGCTAACAGTACCAACATCATCAGGAATATTAAACTTGGAAATATAACTTTGCCACACTGTTTTCTTGTATTCACTTATCACTTTCACTATATGTACTTAGACTATATTTAGCATAAATACCAAGTAAGATTCTTGTTTAAGTACATATAGTGAAGTGATATATATATATATATATATATATATATATATATATATATATATATATATATATATATATATATATCGAATATTTACAGACATATTTGCATGACTGACTGTGATATCGGCAGACTATGTATATTTCTTCAGCAATGTATATAAGCTATTAAATAAAACTTGTTGCACATAAACGGTTCTAACTTTGATATAAATTATGATTTTATAGTTTTATGTTCCATTGAAATTAATAGTGATCGTATTTTTCTATTAGTAGGCCCTATGCAGTGTTAAACCAAAGTACACCAAAGTATATATTCAACTAGAACGGAACAATACTGCTATCCGTTAAGTTACCTTGATCTCATTACTTTATAATGTCTAAATTCTGAAGAGACATTGTTTTTACAACAAAATTAGCAATAAAGTAGGATATTTCATGCTGAAGTACGATAATTCCCGGGGAACAGTTGGCAGCTCCCATTATGCAACTAATGTGCCTCTTTGTATTATTACAACATTACCCGTGTATATTTCCCTACAAATCATCGTATTGCGTGATAGCGTTTTCGGCTATCTCGTCTTACATTCAAAGTGTGTTCTACCTAATCACACCCTCGTTTCATGTATAGTCTAAAAGATGTGTTTCTTGCCGTCGTAAGAAAAATGGTTTTTCTACAAGATACTGAACTAAAACATAATAAAAATTCAATGTATATATAATTAAATATATAAAAGACTGACAAACACACACACACACGGGTGCACCCACACACACATAATATATATATATATATATATATATATATATATATATATATATATATATATTCACATATGAGTATGTATAAGCGTTAATGTGACTATAACTCACATGGACCGAATAACATAATTGCATTACATATTAGTTACGTGTGATGGAATGCATTGGTGACTCAGAAGTCGATATTCACGGCGTATTTTGTTGTGAAATCTATATTCATTTAGTGATAAGAACAATTTCAAAAACAAGACCCACTACAAACTGAGGCTTAAGAGAAAACAAATTGTAAAAATTAGTAATTATGTGTCAAATTAATTATTTTGCATACGCCTTATAGATACCAATTATTATCGATGTTAGAAATCAAATGGAATTAGTAATATAATACTCGATATGCGGCTTTAAATGTTGCTACTGACAATTAGGGCCTAATTGGCTAAAGTTTTCACTACAATCTCAGTAGGCCTACATTGTTGTAAAACGTAATGAAATTATTTTAGTGAATATAATAAAAACAATTCAACGGAAAACGAATAAAAATACCTATTTCTGAATAGAGGATTTGTATTTCTTTCTATTGTCAAATGATGATTAAGCTGTTATATTTCAATATTGATATTCATAGCTGTTTACATATTCATAGCCTGAACTCTATGTAATATATTTATGATTTTTATTTTTACATTTTCAGTAACTTTGGAAATTATATTTCATTATGTATTAATATATTGGAGAAATGTTTGTTTTTAACAACAACAAAAAAAACATTTTTAATGTTCATTAAAAATAAAACTTAAAATAATGAAATATATGTATAGGTAAGTTTAAAATACTGTTTTATATATGCGATGGCGGGTATTTTCAAGGTATTGAGCATGAGATATATTTAAAATTTTAGTTTTATATTTTCAGTTGATTTTCCTTCGAAATATAGACAATATCAGTTAAAGACATGCTTAGAATAATCAGTAATATTATTCAATTAGCACAATGTACTGCACAAAAACGAGAAATACGTAGCGTTAGAAGTAGGTAATCAAGAAATAATTCAAAACCGAGAAATTGAAAAAAATGATATTTCACAATGATGTGTTCCAGACCTTCAATTACAAAATTTGAATGATCAAAGGACTCGAATTAGCAGATGTCGTCAACGGGAACTCATGACGCAAGGACAAACAAGTTTATTACCAAAACAAAATAAAATGCGCCCTAAGTGCGTTGTGAATTTTATTTTATCGTCTGGCATTCCAATATGAAGGCCATATTGATTATGGGGTTACATTCACAAATAACCATTGAAATACCGGATCGAAATTGTCAATATTCTAACGACCCAATATTAAAATGTTAAATCCCTGAAACACACTGCGTCTTTGGATAAATGGTTTTGTCCTGTCGTTAAAGATATCTCTAAAACCAACTGGAAATGTTTCAAGAATTTGTTTCAGCAAAAAATGAAATACTGAAATTATTCAAAGCAATGTCTTCTCGATATCAAAGTGACGATTATATGGTTTTCACAAAGCAGGCACACATTCAACTAAAGAGCATCCAGGCCATATTTATACCCCAACAGTTAATGAATTTACAGAACATTTTTTACAGAGATGGGTAAACATTACACCAGATATGTTTATAAAGCCGGCTCTTCATATGATGCCACGGAGTATCAAATTATTTCATGGTAAAAAAAGGTGATAATTATCTTATTATTATAAAAAAAGTTATTAAACTTTTATTTACTTACATTCAACGTTCTAGCTTATCGTTTAATATAAATATTTCCGTACGAGACAAAACTTTACCAAGCAAAAATCATAAAAATAATTATAGAATATTTTGTGCCCGTTAGCCAACCTTATTTTTAACGCATATAAAATGTAGGAAAGGTCTTTGTATTAAAAAAAAACAATATATATATATATATATGTGTGTGTGTGTGTGCGCGCGCGCGCGCGCGTGTGTGTGTGTGTATCCACAGGAAAGATAAAATTGTTCTACTAGTGAAAAGTATTTTTATTGATGAACCCAGCATTTTTAAAATGCTTACAACAATGCTGAAAAACAATTAGCTATTGCTGCAACAATGCTACTAAGAGCTATTGACAATCATGCGCATTTGCCATCAATTTATATCGATCAGATACTGGATCCGCTATTTAATTTTTATCCTAAAATTCTTGTAATTATTTTTTAATTTACAGACTTTTGACATACAAATCTTATAAGGATAACAGCTGCTCTATTTTGTTTGGAATAATAGCATTTTAGTTAACTTGTAAGCAATATTTATTCTTCTATCAAATCATTATTTATAGGCTTTTCGAATAAATTCCATCAAATTCTAAGAAACCTAGGAATTTCTGAAATTCATTTGCGGAAATCAAATTATATCCTTTAATGTCCAAGATTAACACTATAATTGATTAGTTCTGGTATTCTTGGTTGCATCTTGTGTCAACAGGGATTGAATAAATAAAATCGCCGATTAAAAGTATTATAGACTTGCGTGTAAATATAACAGAAAATGTCGAAGAGTGTTGACAGAAGCGGAATTGATCCCTGGATTAGCTTCCCTTTTAAGCTTAGAACAACACTTAACCCCTCCCATATTCTCTCCTATGCTTCAACAGGGGAAGACAAAGAATATTTTCCTCTTTTAGAAGGTTCAAGCGACAACGTTTCATCAAATTTTCATCGAAAACTTTTTATCAAAAACAGGTTTATTAGGTATCCATGTACTTCAAACATATATCGTCTCTAGTACTCACAAATAATACATTTTAAAGCAATTGTTAAACAATTATGTTTTAGCCTCTTTATTTGCAAAAGACCTAATAATAGAATGTAAACTATTATTAATACTAACTTTTTCATTTTCAGTTTCGTAATACCCTAAAATATGGCTGCTCCGGACAGCAAGTACGTTTCTAGCTCACAGAGTTTATTTTCAGTTCTGTGGTAGTTAGTACTTTGAATGCTTGATAACGTACTCACTTTATACGTAAGAAATGTAACACGCTAATTATTGATTAGTTACAGTTCCGCATGATGCATAAATATATGTTATTAGTTAATGTAAAAATCTACCCAGTTCGAAGCAAAATTTGTTTATAAAAATGTTTTAATACAACGCTAGTCAAAATGACATCACGTTAAAAAGTATTAAACCATTAAAAAGCCTTTTTTGAATATATATAAGGGTGGGGAGACTTCGAATCTTGTGTTACGCTAGCGTGAAAAAAAGCGTTTCGTCAATCTTCCACCTGTTATGCTGGATAGAGGATGAACATGGGCTTCCAGTAGTTAAATTTTGTGTTAAAATTTTAATAACTTAATTTTTAAAATGTCCTAACAACGGGGAAATGTTTTATAAGTGGTGGTGTTACGTTTAGTTTATTATTTTCAAAATTTAAATATGTTATAAAAGTAAACCTGTGTAAATTATTATGCGTTCTAACAAAGCCACGTAAGTTTAAGTGATTGCTAAAGTATTTTAAATTTAATTTTTGATATTTTTCGATTCGTTCCAACAGTAAATATACAGCGCCAGGGCATTTACCTCGTTTTGTCATAAACATTTGTAATGGATGGGAACTCTCTATACTGTTTAATGCATGATGTTCAACTGTAAAATAATAATTTTTTAAAGTGTAATAATTTAACATTTGTTGATTCCATCTTCGCGTGAGCTACTAGTAATCACTTACACTTTTCAAAAAATGTTTTAACTTGCCTATAGTAGCACTTATTTTGCTTGTTGAGGACAGCCGTTTCGGGAGATGTGTCCCTTTGTCAACTCAGACCATAACAGAGTTACGGTCTGAGTTGACAAAGGGACACATCTCCCGAAACTGCCGTCCTCAACAAGCAAAGTATGTGCTACTATAGGCAAGTTAAAACATTTTTTAAAAAGTGTATGTAATAATTTAATTGTTTCAAAATTAAATATTTTGTTGAAATACAAACGAGAATTTCATCTAACCTGTCTTCTTTAGAACGATAAGTCTGCCTCGGCCTAATTTTAAGATACTCTTGATAAGGAAAACAATTTACCCGGTGAGTCTTATCAAAGTATAAAGAATAGAGGCAGCGAATAAAGGTTATTACAAATTTTCAAATAAACTAAACCAAACTAACATTTGCAAAACACCGGTGGGTTACAGAGAGAGAGAGGGTCTACATTACATATATATATACGAGTATATATATATATATATATATATATATATATATATATATATATATATATATATATGTATGTATATAAATATAGTATTTAGAGTATTTAAATATATATATATATATATATATATATATAACATTTATAAATATATTCTACAAAACCGTAATTCTTCATAATACGAGTAATCTAGCAATAATGAACATTAAAAATTTTAAAACTTTGTAAAAAAAGCAATTCTAAATAGCAGTAATAATTTGTTTACAGTTAAATGCTATTTTTATGTAGTGTTTAGTAAAGGTTTTTAAAATTCCTAACAAAATCTGTAAGTAAAAATAAATGTATGAAATCCTATTTCCCTACACAAAATTACAATTATTTATTATTGCTACATGAAAAAAGAATTTTATTATGTATTACTAATGAACTATATGGTTTTTGTAAATTTTGTATATTTTATAAACAGTCCAAGTACACATTCTATAGAGACCTTATTTCTGATTCATGAAATATATACTCTTATATACATTTAAGGTACTATAATCATTAAAAGAAAAGAGTGTGCAAAACCATCCAAATTTTTCCCGACATCGACATGACATCTAGTATTTTCGACATATCTTTTGAAATCCTATTATTATTCTATACCCTGTTACACCATAACCGTTTTGTTTCAATGCTGAAACACTTTTTTATCATTTTTTATAGACAATGAAATATTAAATAAAAAAGTTTAAAAAAAAACAACAAAAGTCCAGTGTTAGTTTGCCTAATACCTATTTTAGTTTAGTTTTACCTTTTTTGCACCTTACTTTCACACAATTGAATCATGGACTTATGATTTAATGTTTATGTTTATAAGTAAAACAGAGTGTGAAATACGAAATCTTACTAATTGCAATATATGTACATATATACAAATATATATATATATATATATATATATATATATATATATATATATATCGAGAGAGAGAGAGAGAGAGAGAGAGAGAGAGGGGGGGGGGGGGAGAGGGGGAGAGAGAGGGGGAGAGAGAGGGGGGGAGAGAGAGAGGCTTTCCTAGAGGCGCAGTCGATCATCTATTGTAACTATTTTTACAAACCACTCCCCTTATAAACTTCATGATAAAAATAATGTTTAAAAACATATTTAAAGTATTACCTTATTAGGTTTTAAACTGTTGGTCATAGATTTCACAATATCCAAAGACGAATAAGTTAATATTATCGGTTAGAATAGTAAATTGACGTAAGTACCTGAAACACTCTTGGTCTGTTTTTACATTTCTTCTTTTGCAACTGAAAACACTTTTAAAAATTCTTATTTAAAAAACCGATATAGAGATTTATTATTGAGGAAAATATTAAATTTTTATGATACTGTTTTAAATTGTAATTTCCAGCAAGTAGAACAATTGTGCCAAATCGATTTTCATGAAACTAATTTGGATTGTTTAAAACTAACGTTTCGTGTTTCGCGACTAATCTATACTCTAAATAAAACATGGGAAATATTTGTTTTTTTGTTTCCATTTTCAGATCGTTAATTGGAAGGTTTTGTTCATATCACTTAATTAATCCACGGTAAATGGAAATTGAACACAATAAAAAGCTTTTTAAATTTTGCAAGTGAATATTTGTTTTTTTGTTTGCATTTTCAGCTCGTTAATTGGAAGGTTTTGTTCATATCATTTAACTAATCCACGGTAAATGGAAATTGAACACAAGAAAAAGCTTTTTAAATTTTGCAAGTGAATATTTGTTTTTTTTTGACTAGAAATCGATTTGTTAAACATTTTCCTTTTGCATTGTTAAGTCGCTAAATTGACTCTCGAATCTCGTCTTCTCGGCGAAAATGCTAAATGCAGCTATAGCAAAAGCATGAATAGGTAGCACCAGCGAAATTTACAAAACTTCCGATTGATATTGGCTAATTTGTTGCTTCAGTGCATAGATTTTGGAGGTTACTTTATCAATGTGTTCTTTAAACAACTTTATCACCAATCTAAACTTCTTATTGGTTAGTTAGAAGTACAATATTATTTATCTAATGTATTTTAGACTCTTACTCATATTTAAATCCATACAACTAAATACAGATTAAATACTTAATTACAATTTAGTTTTTTGTTTTCTTCATATTATATCTCACGTGTAAGTTTAACCAATAAAATCTTCCTAAAATGCATTTGCGTGAAATACATTTACGTCCGATCAGATCTATAAACGACAGTTACACACCCTTTTAAAACTAGCGAACTTTAAAAAGAAATAAAGTTTTACATTGCTGTACGGCGATAAATTTACAAAGTTATGCTGAGCGAGTAACGAGAATTGTTTAAACTTTATGATTTACGTGATACGCTTCAATTATGTTACAGCAGAGGCATATGTTTCTCGTTTTTTATTCCCTTATTTCTTCTACAGATTTATCATGTAACACTAGAAAAACAGCGGGCTCTGTTTAATTCAAAAATATGTTCTAATAATTACTTAGAACGCAGATGATTCGACGCGTACGTCACGAGTGTTTGTTTACACAAGTTTATCGAGGATATGAACCTAGTCCTATAGTGATTAATCAAATAAGTATATCTGCTTCAATTATTTAAATGGGTTCAAACCTCGAAAAGAACTATAGTTCTATATTACTTTAACAGTTTAGTCACAATATTTTGAATTTGTAATTGATTTAAATAGCGATTTCGAATGGAATTTAGGTACCACGTTATCGTCCTTTTAGAGAATCTTTCAGGTAAACCCTCTATACGCAAGTATCAAATTTTCCTTTTCCTAGCATTAAGGAATTCCCTTCATTCGCTCTATCTTTGTTCCACGTCTTCATTTTTATCTTCCTTCAGAGAGGAAGCATATGCCAGAGAGAATGTGTATTCCACATATGCACCTTGTACAAGATATGCTATTATCCTTCCATATAGCCCCAATAGGTTAGGTTTATCTCTGCACCTGTGCCCTAACTATAATTTCTAAAGTGTAACTTATGTTTAATCAGTAGTAATAGATTGCACTAAAACCACAAACAAAATATAGTTCTTTTCGTCGATTTTAAAAGAATTCGACAAATAAAATCACTGGACTGGACTTAAATTTTTAAACAAAATCAAACTTGAATTCACGTGATGTTTACTCGGTTATTTACTACGGTTATGTTTTTTTATATCCAATGATTAGTCTGCATAAGTATAATATTTATATTATAAATGTTTATTGATGATTATTACAAGTTTTTGTGGTAAATTAAAAATATCGATTAACAGGGTAAACATTTCAAGCACAAGTATTTGGTAGATCCGAATAACAAGTTTTATTGTGAGAAAATATGGAAGCAGAGTAATAATGGCATATTAATATGTCATTGAAATGTATCTGAGTATTTGGTTCGTTCTTTTAATCAAATTATACATACAGTTATATATATATATATAACTATATTATATATATATATATATATATATATATATATATATATATATATATATTCTTGATATTTAACGTTATCCATTGTTTTTCCGTTGCACTGACTTTATGAAGTTAATATATTACTATTGTAAGTAATTTTATCCACCATTAAGTGCAATAATTTTACCTTGAGTGATGAGGCACCTTTCGGTCAATTGACCATTGTCGAATCACTGATGTTTTTCTGTTGTAGATGTTCGGTCTGTGATATAGGTGTTTGTTGACGTTACGCGCACTTTTTCTTGATCTGTGTGTATGATGTTTCTATATAGTATGTCTTCTGTATATGTTGTTTGTAGATTCATTAAATTGTTGTGTATGTTTTTATAAATGTGGCATTTTTCTAGTGAGTTTAGTTCTATTGGGTTATTTATTTCAAGTATGGTTAGGTTATTTTCGTAATTTGTTATTTCGTGTTTATGGGATATTAGGTGTGCTGCAACATTTGATACTTTAGAATTTTTGTTTTTGAATGCTCTATAATGTTCTTCAAATCTTATTTTAAATGTTCTGGTTGTTTTTCCTATGTAAAATGCGTTACAGTTGTTGCATGTGATTTTGTAAATTCCTGATAGGTTATGTTTTTCTGAATTTGTTTTGTGGTTTGTGTTATTAAGATATTTTATTATTTTGTTGTTTGGTTTGTAAGTTGGAGTGTAGTATTCTTTGTTGTAAATATTTGTTATTTTTTCTATTTTGTTATTAGTGTATTTATATTTTAGGTAGATTTTTTTATTTTCATTATTTTCGTGTTCCGGTTGTAGTGTTGTGTTAAGGTTAGGTTTTTTTGTGAATTTATTGTATATATTTTTTATAATGTGTTAATGATGATAAATGTGTTATAAATGATAATAAAATAGAAACTACAGTATACAGGAAACCTACTTCCAACAACACCACAATACACTACAAATCTAACCACCCCTGGACACACAAAATTAACACTTACAGTAACATGATAAATAAAGCAATAAAATACACACAGGATAACAAACAAAAATTAAATGAAGAATTAGATAACATCACAAAAATAGCAATAGAAAATGGATACAATAAACACATTAAGGTTTTATGTCTGAAACTAAAATCCTCTTAATTCTCAAAAGATTCTTCAAATTCTAGAAATAAAAAAAAAATCATCATTCGCATACGATGTTTCATGTTTGAAACAAAACGACAAAAAACTAGGGAATTTGGAGTATCCGTACAGAGTAAGTCACTCTTATGTAATTTATTCGTATATGCTATATGCTACTCCTTCTAATTAGGGCTACCACTAGGAGTTTTAGTCGAACCATTCACAAAATACAAATTTGGAATATGTCTAACGCCTATCGCCATTGTATTGCCATTGCCTATTATGATATAAATATAATATTCTTCACTTAAGCTTGTATATTATTTCTACATAACTGAGAAATAAAAATAAACATTGCGTAGCATTACTAACAATCTTACTAACAAGCAATTCTCAACGATGGTTTCAAGTGCGCGACGATAGAGCCAAGTGTTCTGTAATTAGAGATCGTTAACTCTAAACAGGTTTGTTGCAAAAAACTTGTGTTCGCGCATACTTTACTCTTCCTCACCCTGTCACAACAAATCATTACCGTTCGCGAAAAACGATGTCTCAAATTATATTCAAACAAGTGAAATTCTTTTGTTAAAGGCTGTAAATTTGACAATATGTAATTGTAGTTAACCAATGCACAAACGAAGTAGAAAAGGCCATGAGGTCACGAAACAATCTAAACATATTGGGACTCGAAGCTAAATCATAACTCCCTTAACCTAATCCTAATAGAAGGAAAGAATAGACGGAAATTAGTTCCTAGAATTAGAAGTTCAACGAAAAAAAGTATGATTGGTAGGATAAACGAAGAAAGCTAGAAAAGGCTAAGGTTAATTGTAAAAATAGAGTTTATTATTTATGTTGTGATTAAAAATCTGTTAACTTATTTCAAATAAAGAGAGATTTAAAATAAAAAGTAGGGACAAGTAATCCCTTCAGTTGATTTATGTTTTATATCAGTAAGAGAAACTAGATAAACACCTATCCAACACCAAAAGATAATTATACATAATATGTAAAATGAAAGTTTCTTTGTGTGTGGGGGGTTCAAGGGAGAGAGATGAGGCAGACAAGAAGAAAGAGAAGCCATACTAACGAGAAAGGCAGAGCGAGGTATGTGGAGGAAGAGAGACAGACAGATATATATCGACATCGACAAACTGAGACATACAGAGAGAGCAAAAGAGGGATGGACAGACAGACTGACTGAGATATACTAACATAAAGAGAGAGAGAGAGAGAGAGAGAGAGAGAGAGACAGAGAGAGAGAGTGAGTGAGTGTGTGTGTGTGTGTGTGTGTGTGTGTGTGTGTGTGTGTGTGTGTGTGTGTGTGTGTGTGTGTGTGTGTGTGTGTGTTTGTGTGTGTGTGTGTGTGTGTGTGTGTGTGTGTTTGTGTGTGTGTGTGTGTGTGTGTGTGTGTGTGTGTGTGTGTGTGTGTGTGTGTGTGTGTGTGTGTATGTGTGTGTGTGTGTGTGTGTGTGTGTGTGTTGAAACGGTCTGAATCAACGTTTCAATTAAGAAATTAATAATTTCTTATTTTTTAAATAACAATTTTAATATTTAAATAATAAGGTTTTAATTTATGGTATAATAAACATAGTAAAGGGTCAAGAAGTCAATAAAATTTTGAATAAGTATTATTAAGACAAATTAAAAATTATAATAGCATGAAACTGTAATAACTAACTAAATTTGATGAACGAGAGTGAAGTGAAAAATTTTCTAAGTGACGAAAAATGCTAACTTGAGAACTAAGCCACGTAGAACTATCATCGACATTTTGAAATGACCAGAAAAATCCATAATAACAGTAGTGAAAACAGAATTTAAAAAACTCAAAGAACAAAAAAGTTACTGTACATCCATTTAAAAATAATAGACATTTTTCAGTGTTCTAAAACAGATAACAAAATTATGCAGGTTAAAACTAATACGTTGTCCAATCCGCCCTTACAAGAAACAAGCACGGAGATAGCGACGAGCGGTAGAGCGGAGGGGAAGGGTGACACAGCCGCAATAAATACAGGAACTTAAGGACCTGTAAGGCAGTCTGTAAAAATTTTTTAATACGAGGTGCTAACGGTCGCTATGTCGGTCAGCGCCTAGGACAATCATCACCAGGCCAGATGGGACCAAATTAGCCACGCTCCTGCCGTCTACTTCCATCCATGGACGAGGGCTCCAGACTCAGCCTCCAGGACGCGGGAATGGAGAAAGACTTAAATCGACTGACCAGGGATGGCAACTTCCGATGTCCAGGGACCAGGGAATAGAGACGAGAGGACTCCAGGACCGGCAGGGAAATCCTTGGCAAGTCATTTTCTCTATTATAAACGAATTAACGTCAAATTTAGTCAGTTAAATTTATTAAATTCAAATTACCAATTAAACTTAAACAATGACTTCATTCTCTGTTGAATAACTAAATAAATCTTAAAAGTAATAAAATTAATTAGTATAACAAATTGTTGAAATAAAGAATAATAAATATTAAATTTACAAAGTTGTTTTGGCCATAAGCCAATCATATTCGAGAAGACCAGATTTATTGAATCATACAAACTTTAAAATTATTTATAATAAAATGTGAATTTACCAATTCAATCTTGAAATAAGAAGATAAAATATTTCATTATGTTAAATTTGGAAATAATTTTTTTTTAATGTGTAAATGTAATTAATGAGTAGGATTTCAATATGTGAAAATTAACGAACTTTAAATTAATAATTTGTGCAGATAAAGAGAGATGTAAATATGTTTTATTTGAAAAGAAAGTTAGTTTAGTTTAAATCAGTAATTAAATGCATTACATAATCTTACATTGTAAGATAACACAGGTTGAATTTATCCTGTGTTGAACCACCAATAAAACCTCTTAGTTTTTCCAACTGATAAATAATGATTATAAAATCGGAGTACAGTTTTAATTAAATTGCACTAATTAATAAATATATAAAATTCAAAACCTAATGTTTTTTTTCAAACGAGTTCTCTCCTGAGAACAATTTTATTGAGCTATTCTAAAAATTAGTTGTTTTTTTTTGTATTGAATCCCAGAGACGATGTCTACTGGCAGATCATGTTTAAAGAACACAGGAGCCTTTTAAAATAGGTATCTTAAACATGATCATATTTTGCACGTCCCCTTGCTGTGCCTCCAGATCTCATGAAGTGGTAAGATTCTTTGAAAATTTTATGTGTTCATATAAATGTTGTTTCTTTCGAGCTTACTATTTTACTGACATGTGTGACTAAATACAGACCCAACAAACCTGCCAACCAACATAGGGGAGGTCATACAAACGTTACGGTAGGAGTCAGCGGGAATAGACTTACGTGGTACCTTACGCGGGAACACAAGACAAATTTAGGGATCTTGACACGTAACGCAAAACGCCGCGCGCCGCGCGAGCACACGATGGAGGGGGACGTTGCAGTGTGTGAGTGTGTGTGTGTGTGATTAAGAGACAAAGGCAGACAGTCAAAATAACACCATCCTAACCGAAGTGGGTTATAGAAAAGCTGATAAATAAACGTTGTCTGTTATAAGACGAAATAGAAAGACATGCTGGACGATTAGCATGGTTGATGGGTGGCCTAATAGGTTCTTTCAATTCTCTGTATTGTGTATTTAACAACTGCTTTCAATAACTAACTTCGTATCAAGGTACATTAATTCACATTTATTCCGTAATAATTTCATTCATGAAGGAAGGTAAATACATTTGTAAGTAACATAAATACAAACTAACCTTGTCATATTCGATTTCGTCTCCATTTCTTAGCCTGCCTGACAACATGGTTGCCCGCGATATAACCTCTAATGTTATAAGCTGAAGGTGAGACACTTATGGTATAGTAAGTAATGTATTCACACTTAGTATAACCATTAAAAACCTTTCAGATATGTCAATTTATTTTAAACCTGATAAAGTTGCCTTTGCTTTATCTCGAGAACAGTATAGAGACAGAGCCAAGAATGACATAAGAGTGTTTTATTAACATGTCTTTAGAAAACCAGTGACAGGGGTTTCGGGGGTTAAATGCCTTCTCAAGAAGAAAATAATCTCTCTATTCATTGTTATTGATGAAAAATTAACCTGCTTAAATTAAATTGCCCCATTTCGTAACAAATTTATTCTAATCTGCTATTAAAAAAAAACTTTAATAATATGAGTAGGGGATAAATGTCCGTAAAAGACGTCACTGCCCGTTTCGTAATGGCCGCAATCTTGAAATAAAACCTACAAAGAGTAACTATGAGGTCCACCTATTGATTAAAATAGCTGTAACCAATGATGAAGCTCTTATGAAACTTTCAAAGAGGTCTCGCAGACTCAATATTTCTTCGTACAACTACAGTTTGTAAAAATATATATTAAAAGCTTGCTTTTAAAACTTTGCTATTTCTTGCAAGCCTTTAACATTGTTTAATAAATGCATAGACCCTCTACTTCAATGTGGCTCTAGAGTTTTAATGTATCTCTCCCAATATAAATTTACACTCTTCCTATTTAAATTAAGAAGATATTATTTATTTTATTTTATCAAATTGAGCCTAGTTGGTGCGTAATAGAACTTTACATCAGGGATAAATTAGCCGCAGTTCTTCAGGAATCCTCCAACAGATGTTATTTTGTACTGAATTATGTATTATTAAAATAGTTGGAACAATCAACCTTGCTAAACTTGTGAAAGACATGAATGTATGTAAGAAAGACAACTTTGTTTAAGAACTGTTTTATTTATATATAGGCCTTGTAACGGTCTGAATCACCGTTCAAATTAAGAAGTTAATAATATCCTATTGTTTAAATAACAATTTTAATATTTAAATAATAAGGTTTTAATTTATGGTATAAGGAAACGTTGTAAAGAGTCAAGAAGTCAGTAAAATTTTGAATAAGTATTATTAAGACAAATAAAAAATTATAATAGCATGAAACTCTAATAACTAACTAAATTTGACAAAACGGGAGTGAAGTGAAAAATTTCGAAGGGCCGAAAAAGGCTAACTTGAGAACTAGCATAGAACTATCATCTACATTTTGAAATGACCAGCAAGATCCAAAATGAACAATAGTGAAAACAGAATTTAAATAACTCAAGTAACAAAAAAGTTACAGCTATTTTTAAATAATAGACATTTATCAGTGTTCTAAAACAGATAACAAAATTATGCATGTTGAATCGAATACGTTGTCCAACCTGCCCGTACAAGAAAAGAAGCACGGAGATAGCGACGAGCTTAGAGCAGGGGGGAAGGGTGACATAGCCGCAATAAATACAGGAACTTAGGGACATGTAAGGCAGTCTGTAAAAATGTTTAACACGTAATGTCGAATCGCGCCTAGAACCACCATAAGGCCAATGGACCAAACCATCACGCTTCCGCCGTCTAAGACCATCCATGGACAAGGGCTCCAGACTCAGCTTCCAGGACGCGGGAATGGAGAAAGACTTAAATCGACTGACCAGGGATGGCAACTTCCGATGTCCAGGGACCAGGGAATAGAGACGAGAGGACTCCAGGACCGGCAGGGAAATCCTTGGCAAGTCATTTTCTCTATTATAAACGAATTAACGTCAAATTTAGTCAGTTAAATTTATTAAATTCAAATTACCAATTAAACTTAAACAATGACTTCATTCTCTGTTGAATAACTAAATAAATCTTAAAAGTAATAAAATTAATTAGTATAACAAATTGTTGAAATAAAGAATAATAAATATTAAATTTACAAAGTTGTTTTGGCCATAAGCCAATCATATTCGAGAAGACCAGATTTATTGAATCATACAAACTTTAAAATTATTTATAATAAAATGTGAATTTACCAATTCAATCTTGAAATAAGAAGATAAAATATTTCATTATGTTAAATTTGGAAATAATTTTTTTTTAATGTGTAAATGTAATTAATGAGTAAGATTTCAATATGTGAAAATTAACGAACTTTAAATTAATAATTTGTGCAGATAAAGAGAGATGTAAATATGTTTTATTTGAAAAGAAAGTTAGTTTAGTTTAAATCAGTAATTAAATGCATTACATAATCTTACATTGTAAGATAACACAGGTTGAATTTATCCTGTGTTGAACCACCAATAAAACCTCTTAGTTTTTCCAACTGATAAATAATGATTATAAAATCGGAGTACAGTTTTAATTAAATTGCACTAATTAATAAATATATAAAATTCAAAACCTAATGTTTTTTTCAAACGAGTTCTCTCCTGAGAACAATTTTATTGAGCTATTCTAAAAATTAGTTGTTTTTTTTTTGTATTGAATCCCAGAGACGATGTCTACTGGCAGATCATGTTTAAAGAACACAGGAGCCTTTTAAAATAGGTATCTTAAACATGATCATATTTTGCACGTCCCCTTGCTGTGCCTCCAGATCTCATGAAGTGGTAAGATTCTTTGAAAATTTTATGTGTTCATATAAATGTTGTTTCTTTCGAGCTTACTATTTTACTGACATGTGTGACTAAATACAGACCCAACAAACCTGCCAACCAACATAGGGGAGGTCATACAAACGTTACGGTAGGAGTCAGCGGGAATAGACTTACGTGGTACCTTACGCGGGAACACAAGACAAATTTAGGGATCTTGACACGTAACGCAAAACGCCGCGCGCCGCGCGAGCACACGATGGAGGGGGACGTTGCAGTGTGTGAGTGTGTGTGTGTGTGATTAAGAGACAAAGGCAGACAGTCAAAATAACACCATCCTAACCGAAGTGGGTTATAGAAAAGCTGATAAATAAACGTTGTCTGTTATAAGACGAAATAGAAAGACATGCTGGACGATTAGCATGGTTGATGGGTGGCAGGAACAGTAATTATTGGGGAAATAGATACTAAAAAGGAAAAGATAATCCCGTTAAAACTATTGTTTATCAAAAGATTAATCATTATCAGTAAAATTATGTTGAAAAACCTTCATCATAAATATCTTAGCTAAATAGTCGTTTAAAACACATAGGGGGCGATTCCAAAATTATTGGTCTATTTCAAGTGGCTGCAATTTTTTGTGACAAAATTCTTTTACGTAAATAACAAGTCTCCATTATCAAATCTTTATTATAAATATACATCAAACAGTAACTCTACCTTTGTTAACCGTCATACATACAGTAGTGATCAAAATTACTTTAAACTTTAGTTTAAGGAATATTCCAGACACAATAAAATTGTTTTAATCCACTAAGTACGACACAAACGATTCTCCAACCCACATAGATATAAAAAGCACTTTTGTCATTCCCTTGAGATAAATCAAGCTTTTTAAATCTTACAATAAATGTTTATCATCGTCCTGAGAGTTTTTAATTTAACGCATAATAAAACATCATATTTTTTCAAACAATATTATTTTTAATGAACATATGCTAACAATTTCTTTAATAATATATATGTTATTAAAATCGTTATTTCGATAGTATATGTTTTGTAACCAATTAAATTAATTTTGAAATGAAATTTCTTTAACTAACGGATATTATAAATTTATAATACCATTCAGTAAAATATGCAAATATCACCTGTTGATAATAGTTGGTTATATTATATTATAATTTTGTTTAGAAAATATGTTGATACTTACGTATTATACGGAGGAAACTAATACAGGTACGTAGTAATGTTGTATAAAATTACAACCAAATCTGTCCTGACTGGATACTTCATAGGTAAATAAATTAACTTGAACCAACACGCAAAGTAACCGCGGAAACACGATTTAATTAGGCTATGTTAGTTTTATTTATTCACATTTTTGTTGGATAAAGTTTTTGGGTGCGCAGTAGCAACAGCACACTGCACTACGTCAAGACATAAATATACCTATATGCATCCAGTTAGGATATATTTGGTTGTAATTTTATACAACATTACTATATACCTATATTAAAATATACCTATGAAGTATCTAGTCAGGATAGATTTGGTTGTAATTTTATACAACATTACTATATACCTATATTAAAATATACCTATGAAGTATCTAGTCAGGATAGATTTGGTTGTAATTTTATACAACATTACTATATACCTATATTAAAATATACCTATGAAGTATCTAGTCAGGACAGATTTGGTTGTAATTTTACACAACATTACTATGTACCTGTATTAAAATATACCTATGAAGTATCCAGTCAGGATAGATTTGGTAGTAATTTTATACAACATTACTACGTACCTATATTAACATATATATATGAAGTATCCAGTCAGGATAGATTTGGTAGTAATTTTATACAACATTACTATATACCTATATTAAAATATACCTATGAAGTATCCAGTCAGGATAGATTTGGTAGTAATTTTATACAACATTACTATATACCTATATAAAAATATACCTATGAAGTATCCAGTCAGGCTATATTTGGTAGTAATTTTATACAGCATTACTATATACCTATATTAAAATATACCTATGAAGTATCCAGTCAGGATATATTTGGTAGTAATTTTATACAACATTACTATATACCTATATTAAAATATACCTAAGAAGTATCCAGTCAGGATAGATTTGGTAGTAATTTTATACAACATTACTGCGTACCTATATTAAAATATACCTCTGAAGTATCCAGTCAGGATATATTTGGTAGTAATTTTATACAGCATTACTATATACCTATATTAAAATATACCTATGAAGTATCCAGTCAGGATATATTTGGTAGTAATTTTACACAACATTACTATATACCTATATTAAAATATACGTATGAAGTATCCAGTCAGGATAGATTTGGTAGTAATTTTATACAACATTACTACGTACCTATATTAAAATATACCTATGAAGTATCTAGTCAGGACAGATTTGGTTGTAATTTTACACAACATTACTATGTACCTGTATTAAAATATACCTATGAAGTATCCAGTCAGGATAGATTTGGTAGTAATTTTATACAACATTACTACGTACCTATATTAACATATACCTATGAAGTATCCAGTCAGGATAGATTTGGTAGTAATTTTATACAACATTACTATATACCTATATTAAAATATACCTATGAAGTATCCAGTCAGGATATATTTGGTAGTAATTTTATACAACATTTTTACTACAACTGTTGGTAATAGTTGATTATATAATAATATATCTTTCTAAAATTATGTTTACAATAGCATTTTGATCGGTATATAAAAATAAAACAATGGAATCCAATATTTCATATTGATGCATATTACTACAACTGTTGATAATAGTTGATTATATGATAATATATCTTTCTAAAATTATGTTTACAATAGCATTTTGATCAGTATATAAAAATAAAATAATGGAATCCCAAATTGAAATATGCTGCATATTACTAAAACTGTTGATAATAGTTGATTATATTATATTATAACATATTTTTAAAATAATATTTTCCATATTATTTTGATCAGTATATAAAAATAAAACAATGG
>JBAIZL010000085.1:595000-702500 GCA_036971475.1 Prosapia bicincta
AGCGTAACTATTGTTATAATTTCCTAATACGATACATAGAATAACTAGTGGCAAGACAGTGTAAGATTCGTCTCGTAGACATAGTAAGGATTGCGTATAACAGTACTTGGAGCGTAACTATATTTATAATTTCTTAATACGATGCATAGAATAACTAGTGGCAAGACAATGTAGGATTCGTCTCGTAGACATAGTAAGGATTGCGTATAACAGTACTTGGAGCGTAACTATAGTTATAATTTCCTAATACGATGCATAGAATAACTAGTGGCAAGACAGTGTAGGATTCGTCTCGTAGACATAGTAAGGATTGCGTATAACAGTATTTGGAGCGTAACTATAGTTATAATTTCCTAATACGATGCATAGAATAACTAGTGGCAAGACAATGTAGGATTCGTCTTGTAGACATAGTAAGGATTGCGTATAACAGTATTTGGAGCGTAACTATAGTTATAATTTCCTAATACGATGCATAGAATAACTAGTGGCAAGACAATGTAGGATTCGTCTCGTAGACATAGTAAGGATTGCGTATAACAGTATTTGGAGCGTAACTATAGTTATAATTTCCTAATACGATGCATAGAATAACTAGTGGCAAGACAATGTAGGATTCGTCTCGTAGACATAGTAAGGATTGCGTATAACAGTATTTGGAGCGTAACTATAGTTATAATTTCCTAATACGATGCATAGAATAACTAGTGGCAAGACAATGTAGGATTCGTCTCGTAGACATAGTAAGGATTGCGTATAACAGTATTTGGAGCGTAACTATAGTTATAATTTCCTAATACGATGCATAGAATAACTAGTGGCAAGACAATGTAGGATTCGTCTCGTAGACATAGTAAGGATTGCGTATAACAGTATTTGGAGCGTAACTATAGTTATAATTTCCTAATACGATGCATAGAATAACTAGTGGCAAGACAATGTAGGATTCGTCTCGTAGACATAGTAAGGATTGCGTATAACAGTATTTGGAGCGTAACTATAGTTATAATTTCCTAATACGATGCATAGAATAACTAATGGCAAGACAATGTAGGATTCGTCTCGTAGACATAGTAAGGATTGCGTATAACAGTATTTGGAGCGTAACTATAGTTATAATTTCCTAATACGATGCATAGAATAACTAGTGGCAAGACAATGTAGGATTCGTCTCGTAGACATAGTAAGGATTGCGTATAACAGTACTTGGAGCATAACTATTGTTATAATTTCCTAATACGATGCATAGAATAACTAGTGGCAAGACAATGTAGCTTTCGTCTCGTAGACATAGTAAGGATTGCGTATAACAGTACTTGGAGCGTAACTATTGTTATAATTTCCTAATACGATGCATAGAATAACTAGTGGCAAGACAATGTAGGATTCGTCTCGTAGACATAGTAAGGATTGCGTATAACAGTATTTGGAGCGTAACTATAGTTATAATATCCTAATACGATGCATAGAATAACTAGTGGCAAGGCAATGTAGGATTCGTCTCGTAGACATAGTAAGGAATGCGTATAACAGTACTTGAAGCGTAACTATTGTTATAATTTCCTAATACGATGCATAGCATAACTAGTGGCAAGACAATGTAGGATTCGTCTCGTAGACATAGTAAGGATTGCGTATAACAGTATTTGGAGCGTAACTATAGTTATAATTTCCTAATACGATGCATAGAATAACTAATGGCAAGACAATGTAGGATTCGTCTCGTAGACATAGTAAGGATTGCGTATAACAGTATTTGGAGCGTAACTATAGTTATAATTCCTTAATACGATGCATAGAATAACTAGTGGCAAGACAATGTAGGATTCGTCTCGTAGACATAGTAAGGATTGCGTATAACAGTATTTGGAGCGGCACTATAGTTATAATTTCCTAATACGATGCATAGAATAACTAGTGGCAAGACAGTGTAGGAATTCGTCTTAGACATAGTAAGGATTGCGTATAACAGTACTTGGAGCGTAACTATTGTTATAATTTCCTAATACGATGCATAGAATAACTAGTGGCAAGACAATGTAGGATTCGTCTCGTAGACATAGTAAGGATTGCGTATAACAGTACTTGGAGCGTAACTATTGTTATAATTTCCTAATACGATGCATAGAATAACTAGTGGCAAGACAATGTAGGATTCGTCTTGTAGACATAGTAAGGATTGCGTATAACAGTACTTGGAGTATATCTATAGTTATAATTTCCTAATACGATGCATAGAATAACTAGTGGCAAGACAATGTAGGATTCGTCTTGTAGACATAGTAAGGATTGCGTATAACAGTATTTGGAGCGTAACTATAGTTATAAATTCCTAATATGATGCATAGAATAACTAGTGGCAAGACAATGTAGGATTCGTCTCGTAGACATAGTAAGGATTGCGTATAACAGTACTTGGAGCGTAACTATTGTTATAATTTCCTAATACGATGCATAGAATAACTAGTGGCAAGACAATGTAGGATTCGTCTTGTAGACATAGTAAGGATTGCGTATAACAGTACTTGGAGTATATCTATAGTTATAATTTCCTAATACGATGCATAGAATAACTAGTGGCAAGACAATGTAGGATTCGTCTTGTAGACATAGTAAGGATTGCGTATAACAGTATTTGGAGCGTAACTATAGTTATAAATTCCTAATATGATGCATAGAATAACTAGTGGCAAGACAATGTAGGATTCGTCTTGTAGACATAGTAAGGATTGCGTATAACAGTATTTGGAGCGTAACTATAGTTATAATTTCCTAATATGATGCATAGAATAACTAGTGGCAAGACAATGTAGGATTCGTCTCGTAGACATAGTAAGGATTGCGTATAACAGTATTTGGAGCGTAACTATTGTTATAATTTCCTAATATGATGCATAGAATAACTAGTGGCAAGACAATGTAGGATTCGTCTCGTAGACATAGTAAGGATTGCGTATAACAGTATTTGGAGCGTAACTATTGTTATAATTTCCTAATATGATGCATAGAATAACTAGTGGCAAGACAATGTAGGCTTCGTCTCGTAGACATAGTAAGGATTGCGTATAACAGTATTTGGAGCGTAACTATTGTTATAATTTCCTAATATGATGCATAGAATAACTAGTGGCAAGACAATGTAGGATTCGTCTCGTAGACATAGTAAGGAATGCGTATAACAGTATTTGGATCATAACTATTGTTATAATTTCCTAATATGATGCATAGAATAACTAGTGGCAAGACAATGTAGGATTCGTCTCGTAGACATAGTAAGGATTGCGTATAACAGTACTTGGAGCATAACTATAGTTATAATTTCCTAATACGATGCATAGAATAACTAGTGGCAAGACAATGTAGGATTCGTCTCGTAGACATAGTAAGGATTGCGTATAACAGTACTTGGAGCTTAACTATAGTTATAATTTCCTAATACGATGCATAGAATAACTAGTGGCAAGACAATGTAGGATTCGTCTCGTAGACATAGTAAGGATTGCGTATAACAGTACTTGGAGCGTAACTATTGTTATAATTTCCTAATACGATGCATAGAATAACTAGTAGCAAGAAAATGTAGGATTCGTCTAGTAGACATAGTAAGGATTGCGTATAGCAGTACTTGGAGCGTAACTATTGCTATAATTTCCTAATACGATGCATAGAATAACTAGTGGCAAGACAATGTAGGATTCGTCTCGTAGACATAGTAAGGATTGCGTATAACAGTACTTGGAGCATAACTATTATTATAATTTCCTAATACGATGCATAGAATAACTAGTGGCAAGACAATGTAGGATTCGTCTCATAGACATAGTAAGGATTGCGTATAACAGTACTTGGAGCGTAACTATTGTTAGAATTTCCTAATACGATACATAGAATAACTAGTGGCAAGACAGTGTAGGATTCGTCTCGTAGACATAGTAAGGATTGCGTATAACAGTACCTGGAGCATAACTATTGTTATAATTTCCTAATACGATACATAGAATAACTAGTGGCAAGACAGTGTAGGATTCGTCTCGTAGACATAGTAAGGATTGCGTATAACAGTACTTGGAGCGTAACTATAGTTATAATTTTCTAATACGATACATAGAATAACTAGTGGCAAGACAGTGTAGGATTCGTCTCGTAGACATAGTAAGGATTGCGTATAAGAGTACTTGGAGCGTAAATATTGTTATAATTTCCTAATATGATGCATAGAAGAATTAGTGGCAAGACAGTGTAGGATTCGTCTCGTAGACATAGTAAGGATTGCGTATAACAGTACTTGGATCGTAACTATAGTTATAATTTCCTAATACGATGCATAGAATATCTAGTGGCAAGACAGAGTAAGATTCGTCTCGTAGACATAGTAAGGATTTCGTATAACAGTACTTGGAGCGTAACTATAGTTTTAATATCCTAATACGATGCATAGAATAACTAGTGGTAAGACAGTGTAGGATTCGTCTCGTAGACATTGTAAGGATTGCGTATAACAGTACCTGGAGCATAACTATTGTTATAATTTCCTAATACGATACATAGAATAACTAGTGGCAAGACAGTGTAGGATTCGTCTCGTAGACATAGTAAGGATTGCGTATAACAGTACTTGGAGCGTAACTATAGTTATAATTTTCTAATACGATACATAGAATAACTAGTGGCAAGACAGTGTAGGATGCGTCTCGTAGACATAGTAAGGATTGCGTATAAGAGTACTTGGAGCGTAACTATTGTTATAATTTCCTAATATGATGCATAGAAGAATTAGTGGCAAGACAGTGTAGGATTCGTCTCGTAGACATAGTAAGGATTGCGTATAACAGTACTTGGATCGTAACTATAGTTATAATTTCCTAATACGATGCATAGAATATCTAGTGGCAAGACAGAGTAGGATTCGTCTCGTAGACATAGTAAGGATTTCGTATAACAGTACTTGGAGCGTAACTATAGTTATAATATCCTAATACGATGCATAGAATAACTAGTGGTAAGACAGTGTAGGATTCGTCTTGTAGACATAGTAAGGATTGCGTATTACAGTACTTGGAGCGTAACTGTTGTTATAATTTCCTAATACGATGCATAGAATAACTAGTGGTAAGACAGTGTAGGATTCGTCTTGTAGACATAGTAAGGATTGCGTATAACAGTACTTGGAGCGTAACTATTGTTATAATTTCCTAATACGATACATAGAATAACTAGTGGCAAGACAGTGTAGGAATTCGTCTCGTAGACATAGTAAGGATTGCGTATAACAGTACTTGGAGCGTAACTATTGTTAAAATTTCCTAATATGATGCATAGAATAACTAGTGGCAAGACAATGTAGGATTCGTCTCGTAGACTTAGTAAGGATTGCGTATAACAGTACTTGGAGCGTAACTATTGTTATAATTTCCTAATACGATGCATAGAATAACTAGTGGCAAGACAATTTAGCATTCGTCTCGTAGACATAGTAAGGATTGCGTATAACAGTATTTGGAGCGTAACTATAGTTATAATTTCCTAATACGATGCATAGAATAACTAATGGCAAGACAATGTAGGATTCGTCTCGTAGACATAGTAAGGATTGCGTATAACAGTATTTGGAGCGTAACTATAGTTATAATTCCTTAATACGATGCATAGAATAACTAGTGGCAAGACAATGTAGGATTCGTCTCGTAGACATAGTAAGGATTGCGTATAACAGTATTTGGAGCGGCACTATAGTTATAATTTCCTAATACGATGCATAGAATAACTAGTGGCAAGACAGTGTAGGAATTCGTCTTAGACATAGTAAGGATTGCGTATAACAGTACTTGGAGCGTAACTATTGTTATAATTTCCTAATACGATGCATAGAATAACTAGTGGCAAGACAATGTAGGATTCGTCTCGTAGACATAGTAAGGATTGCGTATAACAGTACTTGGAGCGTAACTATTGTTATAATTTCCTAATACGATGCATAGAATAACTAGTGGCAAGACAATGTAGGATTCGTCTTGTAGACATAGTAAGGATTGCGTATAACAGTACTTGGAGTATATCTATAGTTATAATTTCCTAATACGATGCATAGAATAACTAGTGGCAAGACAATGTAGGATTCGTCTTGTAGACATAGTAAGGATTGCGTATAACAGTATTTGGAGCGTAACTATAGTTATAAATTCCTAATATGATGCATAGAATAACTAGTGGCAAGACAATGTAGGATTCGTCTCGTAGACATAGTAAGGATTGCGTATAACAGTACTTGGAGCGTAACTATTGTTATAATTTCCTAATACGATGCATAGAATAACTAGTGGCAAGACAATGTAGGATTCGTCTTGTAGACATAGTAAGGATTGCGTATAACAGTACTTGGAGTATATCTATAGTTATAATTTCCTAATACGATGCATAGAATAACTAGTGGCAAGACAATGTAGGATTCGTCTTGTAGACATAGTAAGGATTGCGTATAACAGTATTTGGAGCGTAACTATAGTTATAAATTCCTAATATGATGCATAGAATAACTAGTGGCAAGACAATGTAGGATTCGTCTTGTAGACATAGTAAGGATTGCGTATAACAGTATTTGGAGCGTAACTATAGTTATAATTTCCTAATATGATGCATAGAATAACTAGTGGCAAGACAATGTAGGATTCGTCTCGTAGACATAGTAAGGATTGCGTATAACAGTATTTGGAGCGTAACTATTGTTATAATTTCCTAATATGATGCATAGAATAACTAGTGGCAAGACAATGTAGGATTCGTCTCGTAGACATAGTAAGGATTGCGTATAACAGTATTTGGAGCGTAACTATTGTTATAATTTCCTAATATGATGCATAGAATAACTAGTGGCAAGACAATGTAGGCTTCGTCTCGTAGACATAGTAAGGATTGCGTATAACAGTATTTGGAGCGTAACTATTGTTATAATTTCCTAATATGATGCATAGAATAACTAGTGGCAAGACAATGTAGGATTCGTCTCGTAGACATAGTAAGGAATGCGTATAACAGTATTTGGATCATAACTATTGTTATAATTTCCTAATATGATGCATAGAATAACTAGTGGCAAGACAATGTAGGATTCGTCTCGTAGACATAGTAAGGATTGCGTATAACAGTACTTGGAGCATAACTATAGTTATAATTTCCTAATACGATGCATAGAATAACTAGTGGCAAGACAATGTAGGATTCGTCTCGTAGACATAGTAAGGATTGCGTATAACAGTACTTGGAGCTTAACTATAGTTATAATTTCCTAATACGATGCATAGAATAACTAGTGGCAAGACAATGTAGGATTCGTCTCGTAGACATAGTAAGGATTGCGTATAACAGTACTTGGAGCGTAACTATTGTTATAATTTCCTAATACGATGCATAGAATAACTAGTAGCAAGAAAATGTAGGATTCGTCTAGTAGACATAGTAAGGATTGCGTATAGCAGTACTTGGAGCGTAACTATTGCTATAATTTCCTAATACGATGCATAGAATAACTAGTGGCAAGACAATGTAGGATTCGTCTCGTAGACATAGTAAGGATTGCGTATAACAGTACTTGGAGCATAACTATTATTATAATTTCCTAATACGATGCATAGAATAACTAGTGGCAAGACAATGTAGGATTCGTCTCATAGACATAGTAAGGATTGCGTATAACAGTACTTGGAGCGTAACTATTGTTAGAATTTCCTAATACGATACATAGAATAACTAGTGGCAAGACAGTGTAGGATTCGTCTCGTAGACATAGTAAGGATTGCGTATAACAGTACCTGGAGCATAACTATTGTTATAATTTCCTAATACGATACATAGAATAACTAGTGGCAAGACAGTGTAGGATTCGTCTCGTAGACATAGTAAGGATTGCGTATAACAGTACTTGGAGCGTAACTATAGTTATAATTTTCTAATACGATACATAGAATAACTAGTGGCAAGACAGTGTAGGATTCGTCTCGTAGACATAGTAAGGATTGCGTATAAGAGTACTTGGAGCGTAAATATTGTTATAATTTCCTAATATGATGCATAGAAGAATTAGTGGCAAGACAGTGTAGGATTCGTCTCGTAGACATAGTAAGGATTGCGTATAACAGTACTTGGATCGTAACTATAGTTATAATTTCCTAATACGATGCATAGAATATCTAGTGGCAAGACAGAGTAAGATTCGTCTCGTAGACATAGTAAGGATTTCGTATAACAGTACTTGGAGCGTAACTATAGTTTTAATATCCTAATACGATGCATAGAATAACTAGTGGTAAGACAGTGTAGGATTCGTCTCGTAGACATTGTAAGGATTGCGTATAACAGTACCTGGAGCATAACTATTGTTATAATTTCCTAATACGATACATAGAATAACTAGTGGCAAGACAGTGTAGGATTCGTCTCGTAGACATAGTAAGGATTGCGTATAACAGTACTTGGAGCGTAACTATAGTTATAATTTTCTAATACGATACATAGAATAACTAGTGGCAAGACAGTGTAGGATGCGTCTCGTAGACATAGTAAGGATTGCGTATAAGAGTACTTGGAGCGTAACTATTGTTATAATTTCCTAATATGATGCATAGAAGAATTAGTGGCAAGACAGTGTAGGATTCGTCTCGTAGACATAGTAAGGATTGCGTATAACAGTACTTGGATCGTAACTATAGTTATAATTTCCTAATACGATGCATAGAATATCTAGTGGCAAGACAGAGTAGGATTCGTCTCGTAGACATAGTAAGGATTTCGTATAACAGTACTTGGAGCGTAACTATAGTTATAATATCCTAATACGATGCATAGAATAACTAGTGGTAAGACAGTGTAGGATTCGTCTTGTAGACATAGTAAGGATTGCGTATTACAGTACTTGGAGCGTAACTGTTGTTATAATTTCCTAATACGATGCATAGAATAACTAGTGGTAAGACAGTGTAGGATTCGTCTTGTAGACATAGTAAGGATTGCGTATAACAGTACTTGGAGCGTAACTATTGTTATAATTTCCTAATACGATACATAGAATAACTAGTGGCAAGACAGTGTAGGAATTCGTCTCGTAGACATAGTAAGGATTGCGTATAACAGTACTTGGAGCGTAACTATTGTTAAAATTTCCTAATATGATGCATAGAATAACTAGTGGCAAGACAATGTAGGATTCGTCTCGTAGACTTAGTAAGGATTGCGTATAACAGTACTTGGAGCGTAACTATTGTTATAATTTCCTAATACGATGCATAGAATAACTAGTGGCAAGACAATTTAGCATTCGTCTCGTAGACATTGTAAGGATTGCGTATAACAGTACTTGGAGCGTAACTATTGTTATAATTTCCTAATACGATACATAGAATAACTAGTGGCAAGACAGTGTGGGATTCGTCTCGTAGACATAGTAAGGATTGCGTATCACAGTACTTGGAGCGTAACTATAGTTATAATTTCTTAATACGATGCATAGAATAACTAGTGGCATGACAATGTAGGATTCGTCTCGTAGACATAGTAAGGATTGCGTATAACAGTACTTGGAGCGTAACTATAGTTATAATTTCCTAATACGATGCATAGAATAACTAGTGGCAAGACAGTGTAGGATTCGTCTCGTAGACATAGTAAGGATTGCGTATAACAGTATTTGGAGCGTAACTATAGTTATAATTTCCTAATACGATGCATAGAATAACTAGTGGCAAGACAATGTAGGATTCGTCTCGTAGACATAGTAAGGATTGCGTATAACAGTACTTGAAGCGTAACTATTGTTATAATTTCCTAATACGATGCATAGAATAACTAGTGGCAAGACAATGTAGGATTCGTCTCGTAGACATAGTAAGGATTGCGTATAACAGTATTTGGAGCGTAACTATAGTTATAATTTCCTAATACGATGCATAGAATAACTAGTGGCAAGACAATGTAGGATTCGTCTCGTAGACATAGTAAGGATTGCGTATAACAGTATTTGGAGCGTAACTATAGTTATAATTTCCTAATACGATGCATAGAATAACTAGTGTCAAGACAATGTAGGATTCGTCTCGTAGACATAGTAAGGATTGCGTATAACAGTACTTGAAGCGTAACTATTGTTATAATTTCCTAATACGATGCATAGAATAACTAGTGGCAAGACAATGTAGGATTCGTCTCGTAGACATAGTAAGGATTGCGTATAACAGTATTTGGAGCGTAACTATAGTTATGATATCCTAATACGATGCATAGAATAACTAGTGGCAAGACAATGTAGGATTCGTCTCGTAGACATAGTAAGGATTGCGTATAACAGTATTTGGAGCGTAACTATAGTTATAATTTCCTAATACGATGCATAGAATAACTAGTGGCAAGATAATGTAGGATTCATCTCGTAGACATAGTAAGGATTGCGTATAACAGTATTTGGAGCGTAACTATAGTTATAATTTCCTAATACGATGCATAGAATAACTAGTGGCAAGAAAATGTAGGATTCGTCTCGTAGACATAGTAAGGATTACGTATAACAGTATTTGGAGCGTAACTATAGTTATAATTTCCTAATACGATGCATAGAATAACTAGTGGCAAGACAATGTAGGATTCGTCTCGTAGACATAGTAAGGATTGCGTATAACAGTATTTGGAGCGTAACTATAGTTATAATTTCCTAATACGATGCATAGAATAACTAGTGGCAAGACAATGTAGGATTCGTCTCGTAGACATAGTAAGGATTGCGTATAACTGTATTTGGAGCGTAACTATAGTTATAATTTCCTAATACGATGCATAGAATAACTAATGGCAAGACAATGTAGGATTCGTCTCGTAGACATAGTAAGGATTGCGTATAACAGTATTTGGAGCGTAACTATAGTTATAATTTCCAAATACGATGCATAGAATAACTAGTGGCAAGACAATGTAGGATTCGTCTCGTAGACATAGTAAGGATTGCGTATAACAGTATTTGGAGCGTAACTATAGTTATAATTTCCTAATACGATGCATAGAATAACTAGTGGCAAGACAATGTAGGATTCGTCTCGTAGACATAGTAAGGATTGCGTATAACAGTACTTGAAGCGTAACTATTGTTATAATTTCCTAATACGATGCATAGAATAACTAGTGGCAAGACAATGTAGCATTCGTCTCGTAGACATAGTAAGGATTGCGTATAACAGTATTTGGAGCGTAACTATAGTTATAATTTCCTAATACGATGCATAGAATAACTAGTGGCAAGACAGTGTAGGAATTCGTCTTAGACATAGTAAGGATTGCGTATAACAGTACTTGGAGCGTAACTATTGTTATAATTTCCTAATACGATGCATAGAATAACTAGTGGCAAGACAATGTAGGATTCGTCTCGTAGACATAGTAAGGATTGCGTATAACAGTACTTGGAGCGTAACTATTGTTATAATTTCCTAATACGATGCATAGAATAACTAGTGGCAAGACAATGTAGGATTCGTCTCGTAGACATAGTAAGGATTGCGTATAACAGTACTTGGAGCGTAACTATAGTTATAATTTCCTAATACGATGCATAGAATAACTAGTGGCAAGACAGTGTAGGATTCGTCTCGTAGAAATAGTAAGAATTGCGTATAACAGTACTTTGAGCGTAACTATTGTTATAATTTATTAATACGATGCATAGAATAACTAGTGTCAAGACATTGTAGTAATTCGTCTCGTAGACATAGTAAGAATTGCGTATAACAGTACTTTGAGCGTAACTATTGTTATAATTTCCTAATACGATGCATAGAATAACTAGTGTCAAGACATTGTAGTAATTCGTCTCGTAGATATAGTAAGGATTGCGTATAACAGTACTTGGAGCGTAACTATTGTTATTATTTCCTAATACGATGCATAGAATAACTAGTGGCAAGACAGTGTAGGAATTCGTCTCGTAGACATAGTAAGGATTGCGTATAACAGTACTTGGAGCGTAACTATTGATATAATTTCCTAATACGATGCACAGAATAACTAGTGGCAAGACAATGTAGGATTCGTCTCGTAGACATAGTAAGGATTGCGTATAACGGTACTTGGAGCGTAACTATTGTTATTATTGCTTGGTATGATATACAGAATACCTAGGAACAAAATAATGTTAGGGTATTTCTGGTAAGCATGGTAAATATTGCGTATAAATGTTTTCGTGTTACAAATGTTACGTTTATTTAATAGTAGTGTAAACCTAAATGCACACTCCAGTAAAGAAAGTTGGAACAGAATGTTTACTCCATTTCTGCAAACATGAATATGAAAACTTTTACAACAGACAGTAAACCAGGCTCTACGTGTGTAAATAAGCACAGATTCGTTACGTGACGTGAGGTGAGATCGCTGGTAATGTCGCTACCGACGATAAGCGTTTGCATTAATTAAATTTTTATTGCACTTGAAAAAGTTATTATCTGTACCACAACGACAACGGTTCTCACTTAAATATCATCAAAACTAAACTTCTCCTAAACGTATAAACAAACTTTTGAATTATATTGCACAGCTTACAGCTCTTGCTGGTCAAGTGATCTAACCGAAACATAAATCTTTTAATAATCCTATCTTCTCACCAACTCCTAGCTGATGTTCGTTTCCTTCTAACAATGGTTTTTACTCTAACCATCCACATTCATCCTTGACATTAATGTCTTTATAAACTGATTTTAACTGATACTAACTTGAGTTTCTGAAGCGTATACAAACCAGCTTAATGTTTTTTATAATAATGATTATTACAATTAGTATAAATAATACTATACCTATATATAAATAATTATTTTAATACTTTTCATTCATTGTTAAATATATCTAGTCATAATGTTGTCATAAATCCCAATACCACAAACATAATCAAAAAGAACTAATATCACAAGTTACCTAAGAATAAACACATGTGCTAAGATGTACATCTCGACCATGTCATCATCATCATCAGAGGGTTCTATTACAAAATTAAAATTTAGAATATAATAATTTACAAACTAGACTGAACTATATATTTTTATTATTACATACAAACGTTCTATTCATAAAAACATTAGCTTATATCACGTTTGCACCTTTTCGATAGCATTGATGGCATTATCAAAAACTCCTCGTTGACACATCGTCAATATGACAATGAGGTAGGTATTGTACTCGAATAATAATAGTGAATATTATTATAGTCATAACTAGTGATTTTGTACATTACAAAAGTAGGATGAACACTGGTAATTATTATCCTATATTCATGTCATAAATTAATCTTTTTGACAAATAAATAATAATAATTAAGTTTTTACTATACTTAGATGTTACAAATTTTTTATATGTATCGCAACTATTTAATGGTAGTTGGCTAGTAGTACGATTTAATGGTTTTCATATTTATTTATAAAATTCATTATCTTTAATATGATATTGAATGGAGGAAAGCTCTAGTAATCTAAATAAATATTAATTAAATGTTATGCTATTTTATTAACACTCAATATTTACTTATCTTTTTAAGTGTATCAATGGAAAGTTAGTATATATTGCCCCAGCGTATTATTTACATTTCTGTGTCTACAAGAAGGTATGGGATTCAAAATAGTTTATTTGTTAATGTTCGAACATGTTATCTTTGTTATATATATTTTTAATAATATTATTTCAAAATAAATACTAGTATGAAGCAAATTAATGTTCTGGGAGCTACAATACAGATTGTACAGTATCTATATAAAACCAACTTTAAGTATGATTTATATTTGTATAGCATTGGAACGTTTGGATGAACAATAACCTGCCACAAAGAGAAATAATAGAACGAACATAGAAAAACATCATGGAATAGTTATGAAAACAGAACACTGCTATATAGGTTACACTTTGGCTTCAACGTCCAAAGTGACACACTGAGCTCATTCGAAATGCACGCACTAATAATTTGGTGTCAATGATTTAAACAGCATTGGTTTGCGGACAATGTAGAGGTTTTTGACATTATTTCTTTATTTGAAAAACTATTTTAACGCGCAAGGTATATCCTTTCATACGGCATTTTCTAAAATGTTTAACATTTTTTAATGTTTTTGTTCTGGATATAATATATTATATTTTCTTCATAAACGTATGCTAAGCTCTTACAAATACACATATTAGTGTTTTTCTATTTCTGGGATCATAACTATTATACAGTTTTTAATTCAATAGAAACATTATTACACATAATTGCAATAGAAAATATTACCAGATGATATACAAAGTATGAAAAGCACGAAAAGCTAATCAAACTTACAAATTTATTATTGTAACTTTAATAATATACAAATGAATGATACTCTAAAATTAACACATTTTAAAAAAAAATACACAATAGATTTTCTTTACAAAACAAACGATACATTATGAAATCTAGGTTTCATTAAGAAGGGGCCCTATTATACTGCTTTACAATACTGATATTATAATATACCTATAATGCAGCCTATTAACGCCAACAACAGCAGCATTACACAGTATATTAACAACAATAGTTTACTAACACTATCTAGACAAATGAAAAATAGTTCTGCGCATTAATTCAATAAAAAACACTAAGGTGGAGTCCAGTTCAGAAATTAAGCGGTTAGGTTGTAGAATATTATTTTTCTTATAACCAAATCTATCCTAACCGGATACTTTATACCAAATTATTATTGTGTGGTATAATATATTTTTGTTTGTAACAATATTTTAATTTGTTTGTTGCTGCAGCACCAGCTATATAGTTTTATTACGTCTCTTATGTGTAAGATCGAATTAGATATCAAATGTTAAAGTATTAAAGAGATTTTCCTGAGTAATACATTTTAATTATTAAAACTTGTTACTTTCAAAATTACACAGTAAACGTAATAAAACAAACACACCTCGCGTTAACGGAGCGGAGCAAGGAACAAGACATAAACCTGAAATATCTACTTAGAACTAAAAGGGTTGTTTATTGCGTCAAACGAAATGAGTGTTCGTTCCGCATGACGTATTATTCGGATATTTACCGGTCCGCCTTTCCTTTCAAATAATAATCAAAATAATCTTGTTTTAAAAGAAAAAAATTAGATAAGGTTGCCCAATACGGAATAATATGCCTATTAAATTCCTTTTATTAGCCCACACTCTCCCGGTATATACCTTGTATACATTTTCAATCGTTAATAAAATATGTTTTATCTATCAAATTTAGTTCAAATACATTTTTCCTAACCTATAGTGAAAGATAACTGAAGTTAATACAGTGTTTTTCAAATATTTATTAATTAATTAAATTATAAAAATTTGGGGGGGTCTAGCGGGATTCGGACTGAGTATCTTCACGTTCAAAGTCAACTTTCGAATAGCTAGAATCATATTTTTCAAAGATATATATGAATTTTTCTGTTGCTCTCATCTGGTTGTCGTCGAAACCTCCTTTGCGCGACCTTAAGTTGTTGCAATGGGTACTGCACAATATCATAAATAATAGTCTAAGATTAAAAATTAATAAAAAGAATAAGATAAACAAATAAACTTAATTAACGGCAACGAAGCTTGCTTCACACACTGAGAATGCGAAAGGAAAGCGAAACAAAACTTCAACACAATGCGACGAAACAAAGCGTATAAATAGTAACAGACATAACTAAAAGCCCACCACCATACAGAAAAAAAAATTGAAAATAGCAAGGAAATAATTTAATTGCAATTATAAAAACAAACTAAATTTTTTTTTTTTAAATTTAAGTAGGAATTGGCAAAAAAAAACATTTGGTACTTATGTTGCTTGTTTATTACTGCAGAAAGTGTAGTAAGAAACCATAATGAAGACAATTATTCAAACTGTTCTAGTTTATACTGAACTAAAGAAAATGTGTGAAATTCTGTATTTTTTAAAAAAAGAACAATATGCCAATACGTGAGACTGGCAGACAAAGGTGAATATTAGATTTGAAGAATATAATTTAATTGCTACTATTAGTTCACACTCTCCCTGTTTATATTTATATATCCACCAAAATTTTCAACGAATAATAAAATACTTTCTATTCAATTTCTCAAATTCAAATATATTTCTATAAACTTGTATGAGACTTAATGGTAATAGTTTTTTCAAATATTAATTTTCAATTCCAACTATTAGTCCACACTTTACCAATACATATCTATATATCTTGTTCACATTTTCACTATTTAAGAAAATACTTTTTAATACTAAAGTTAAATTATACTTTTTTTTACTTCTAACGACACTTGATGTTAATATAGTTTTTCAAATATTACTAATCCATTAATTATTTTAATAAATAATTTCGCTTTCTATTTCGTTACCTAATATAGAGATTGTGACATATGTAGGCCTATATATGTATTGATATTAATTGTAAATATTTAATAAAAAGTAAATAAAATGACATTTCTCGTTGTTGGCCTAAATAGAAATTGACTGAATTTGTTCTTGTTGATAGAGGTTTTTAATCTAATGTAGTAAATAATAAAATAATGAAGGTAATTGAAATCCTTGAAATGTTGAAAAATATTCTGAATAAAACTTGTATATATCGGTTTATTTGATTATATAGTGTCCAATGCTCTTAAGTAAGTTTTATTGAAAGAAATTCAAATAAAATTATATAACCCAGCATCATTATATTGAATATTTAAACATAAAACAATTAATAAACTGATTAAAAATATGTATTAATATAATTTCAACTTGATAGTGTACAATAAATAAAGGTAACATACTAACAGCTGTCTAAAACATTGCCTATAACATGAAATTGGCAGTTTTGTAAGATCATATGTTTAGCTTACATTACGCTAAATATGAAGAGCGTTCCTTGCCGTGACAATGAGAGGGTTTTTCTCCCGTACAAAACCTTCATACTCATTGATAAGTATTCATTTCTTAAAACGATAATTTAATTTTTATTAACCCCAATATAAAACTTATGAAACTATATAACAGATTGAATTCTAAAACCTATAGTTATTATAAAAGTGTAAAAAAATACAAACGCACAAATAGTCAAATAAGGTCTTTTAAGAAACTAAGCTATGAATTAGTTTAGGCTAATAATTAGTTCATGTATTAAAAATTCCTTCACGCTGCAATTAAACTTATGAAAGATAGGCCTACGTTTTTTACGTAAAGAATACAATTTTAGTTACACACAAAATCAAGAGCACAGTGGTACAATATATTACATTGGAAATATTGGAATGAACCCCAATACCACAAAAATAGTCAAAAATAACAAATAAAACAAGTTACTTAAGGTTTAACCCTTATGTACATTTCGATGACCATGTCATCATCATTCGAGGGTCTTATTACAAAATTATAATCTAGTAAACAAGAAGTTACAAACTAGAGTGTTCTTAGTTTGTAACTTCTTATTTACTAGATTGTAATTTTGTAACAAGACCCTCTGATGATGGTGGCATGATCATCGAAATGTACATAAGGGTTTAATTTTAAGTAGCTTGTTTTGTCGGTTATTTTTTATTATTTTTGTGGTATTGGGGTTCTTTCCAATATTTTCATAATAATTTTAGTTATCTTAAAACTTTATCAAATTATAAAGGCTACGTTTTTTGTATCGGTATTAAGAAGGTTGTATCAATTGGTGTATCAAACTATTAAAAATATCTTTGAAATTATAAGTTTTTAAAAAGAAACGGGTAACCCTTTTTTACATAAATAAATCCGAATTAAAATATTATTAAAGAGAAAATAAAATATAAACATTGTATATATACCGAATATATTTATCATTGTTTGGTTCAATATATGATACAAATTTGTTAGTAACTTCAAATAAAGAAGGCTTGAAAAACAATAATTTTGTAGAACTAGTTTCATTTTACTTAACATTGTTTCTAAATATTATCAAAAAGTCTAACTTCAGTTCTTCTCGTTGTTGCAACAAAACATTGGTATAGGCGGGAGCTTGTTAGGCTAAAACCTATAGCTATCTTATGTTATAATATTAAAAACTACATTCCAAGAATGTTATATTTATTAGTAAATGTTTTCTTAATTTTGTCGTGTTCGTATTTCATGTCTCTTTAGAGTCATTAAACTTTCCTATACGAATTTAAATATTAAGTTTCAATTGTTATTGGATAGCATAATAGCTCTGTAAAGTTATTATATTAAACATCTCCAAACTTTACACCACATAAATTCACTTATCCTTTTATCATATTATTTATTATTTTAATAATGAGAATATTTTAATTGTTTGGAATTTTAAATATATACAAATAATTCAGTATTTAGCTGGTAGCATATTTAATATTGGTTTAGAATAAAAATGTAGTTACTCACGGAAGAATTGTTCGTTTCCGAAAATGTTAATTTATAATTAACGATGATGACAAAGTATTTTTTAACTTTAATATTGTGTTACACATTTTTTACTCCATTAACTGTTGTCCCCCGTCTCCTTTTAAAACAAACTTGCCTTCATTAACCTAATAACAGTTTTAATTAAATCAGGCTCGGTTTACTACATGCTCTACTTCATTCAACGTTAATTAATACAACAGAAAGATCCAAGAGAAGCACCTTGTTCAGAACGCTTAACGCTGTTTCCAGGACTCTCAGTGTAATAATTAGTGCAAGAATATGTAAAAACACTACCAAACATATACACCACATAACATAAGACTGACATTAATCTGTAAAAAACACAATCACGAAAAATCGTTATTTAATTTTTTCGTTTAATTCAGAAACTATAAATCTGCACTCAATAAGAAAATGATTTGAAGTAATTTTTAAATAAATGTTCATAGATTTACCTACAATACCTTGCTTTATCCTCAACGTTTGCTGGCTGAACCATTCTTCTTACACAATTTAAAACTTAAAAAATTAATCAACCCACTGCTCTTTTACCGATTTCTTTATTTCAGGTGAAGGATGGATATCACTCGGCGCAAGATCTGAATCGTATGGTGGTTGATCGAAAATACAGAAGATATTACGCTGTTTAAGGATTTAGAGAAACGCCGTTGTCATGGATCAGAAGGATTCTCAATACGTCTTTTCTTTCCCATACAAGCGCCTACAGCCGCGTGCGAGACAACTGGTCACTACCTTCACCAGCCGCTACGTCACTGCCAAGAACAACACTTCATTCTATGGAGCTGTTCTGTTGTCTCATTGGTTTTGCAACCCGACATCTCCTTGTGTATTTTATTCAGACATTTTTCGTCACCATTTAATCTAGTAAGGAATTTTTCCCGTCTCCTGTACTGAAGAAGTTATTAGAAGGACAGTGCTTCTAAACTAACGAGGAACTTTATTAAACATCATAACTCGTTAAAACTCATTGGCGTCAACATTTTATTAAGAAGGAAATGGAATACCTGGAGACATCAAACAATAAGGTCATGATGTCGAAAAGTAACCGTAAGGGTATACAGTACTAAATATTTTGTTATATTTGCCACTTATTTATTTATAGTCGAGAATGATAGTTCGAGACTCAGTTCTATCTAACACGTAACAATTATATATTGTAATAGCATCATAAGAAATTTTTTTTTCCTGGCGAAAAAACCAATTGTGGTTACCATCGCCAAACAAAATCCAACACGGAACGCAATGTTTTAAATAAAATCAAATAAATTAATAACTAAACAAATAAATAAATACAACAAAAATTACAAAACAAAAAAAAACACCAACAATAAAAAACAAAAAACAACAATAAACCTATAACAATGAAAAAATTCTTAAAAACTAAATAACAATATAACAATAAAGAACAATATAACAGTAAATAAATAATATGTAAAACAATAATAGGTAACAATTTACCAATAAATAAATCTCAATAACAATAACAAGAACAGAAAATAAATTTAATTAAAATAAATAAAAGAAACACAGAGAATTATATGTATAAATAAAATAAAAATATATATATATATTTATGTATTAAATAGCATCATTTCTTAGCATCATAAGAAATTTAAATAATTAAAATTAACCCTATATAATTACATATTTATCTTGGACAATTTATTTTATTACTTAATGTGTTTATCTTCCTTAAAATATTGTTCCTTTTTCATTAAACATTTAAGAATTGGACTTTGTAGAAAATTATATTGTAACGGAAACAACAAAGTTAATATTCCAGTAATCAGAAAATCCGTCAATTCAAATCGCCTGCTCGTTTATTATAACGGATTATACAAATAAGACGATATATTGAATATTTTATATTACCTAAATAGTTAAAACTTTAATGTGAGTTAATATTATGTGATGTGTTTTATTAAAACACAGCCACGTGGTTGTATGAGTTTAAAACGAAGAAAACATGATCATTTCAATAATATAGCAAAACCTCGTAGTGATACAATGTCAGCTAACATAAGAAGCTCCGGCATGCCTACAGATTCAGGTGGAATTAGATAGCCAATGAATCTCTACCCTGCAACATAAATAATCCGTCGCGAGACGAGACTCTCTAAGTATAAACGGATTATTAGACAAATCAACCTTATTGCAATCATCACATCCTTCAGACAAGACAGGCTCATCGGAGGTGTTCGTTGATATTCGGGTTTTTTCGATGATCTTTGGTGAATATTTGCGTCTTTATAAACTGTTCCGACCTAACACACTTGTAAATACAGATAAACAAACCAATAAACACCGTTTAGATAAACAAACAAAATTAGTGTTTTACAATGACTTGTTTACCGCTGTAGAGTAAATATGGCGGGACACTGTGTTTATCCCTCGGGATCTACACTTATCGTTTTACATTTAATCTAATTTAATTAAATATTTTCAATCAACATGAAAGTGGACTAATTCGATTATATAGCGTTTTTACCAAGTCATTTGTTCCTGGGGGAAAAGAATAACAAACTTCCCCCACTATTATATACTACTAAGCTTTTATGTCATTGGCTGATATAAACAAATTTGCAGTAAATATAGCCTAAATAATGGTTTAAATATTGACAAAATATTAAAACGTATAAATAATATACACGAAAATATAAAATTTACTCATGAATTTGAATAAAAAAATAAACTAAATTATTTAGATATTGCAATTATTAGAAATAATGAGTCATTTGAATATAATATAAATAGAAAACCAACGCAGACAAATCAAACAATACCTAATTATTCAAATCATCCATACAACCAAAAAACGGCAGCGCTTTATAATTTATTTCATAGAATGCACAAAATACCAATGAACTTAAATGACCAAATAAAACAGAAAAATATAATATATCAAATTGGTTTAGAAAATGGATATAAAAGAAAAACTATAGATAAATTAAATAATAACATAATAAGAAAACAGAAACTCGAAAATAACTTTGTACCTAATAAGAGAGAAAATATTTGGACAACTTTTACATTCACTGGTAACGAAATAAATAAAATTACAAGATTATTTAAAGAAATAAATTTACAAATTACATATAAAACTGATAATAAAATTAAAAATTTAATAAACAATAACAAAAATCAAAATAATATACACGAAATAAATGGAGTATATAATATAAAATGTCAAACTTGTAATAAATTATATGTAGGACAAACAAAAAAGAAATTAAAAGAAAGATACAAAGAACATTTAAACGCTTATATCAAACCAAACATTTACAAATCAAATTTAGCTACGCATTGTATTAATAATGGACACGAGTTTCCGGAAATAGAAAATATGAAATTAATAGAAGAATTAAATAAAGGATTAAAAATGAATATATTTGAAACATTGGAAATGTATAAGCATAAAGTTAAAGACAAATTAATTGATGAACAAATTCAAGTGAGATCAAGGCACCAAACTATTTATAAGGTCATTGATGTTATAGAAGAAATTACATAAAGTGCATTACTTATTAACATATGGTCGTTTGTAGCACATATGATTTAATTTTATAAAAATATTTTATTAGATAATTATTTTCCTGAAGATGCT
Organism: Prosapia bicincta; assembly: GCA_036971475.1. Lineage (NCBI taxonomy): Eukaryota > Metazoa > Arthropoda > Insecta > Hemiptera > Cercopidae > Prosapia > Prosapia bicincta. The sequence continues at coordinate 617,023 of JBAIZL010000085.1, forward strand.
GGTACTATTTTGTCGGCGAAAAGCTTTGAATAAATATATTCATTAAAAGTATTCTTGCTTTTGAAATATTTTTAATTTATCAACTATATTACAAGTAAACATATCACCATATTTAAAATATATATATATATATATATATATATATATATATATATATATACACAAAAGTACTGCATTGTAAAAGTTCAGGGAATTTATATAAATTTGACAAAGCTTATCCGGAATAAATTACTGAATCTAAAAACTCGTTCAGGAGCTTTTGCTATTCAAGGTAATTTGATTCAAGATTATATTTGGCTCTATCGGTGGCTGGCGACAGAAACCTGGCCTCGGTTTACAGTTTATTTACTTGTTAGAGGGCTAATTTATGGTTAAATTCCTTCCTATATGCTCAAGGATACTAGACGGTGGTTGCAGGCCACAAGTTAGTTTTGGAGGGGTGACAAAATGTATTACATTTTTTATACTTATTATTGTAATACTTTTACAGTTTTACGATATTCATCGTTTTTTGATCTTTTAACGTTAGAATTTTTGTTATTTTAATAATTTGTATTATTGTTTTAAATGTTATCAAGTAAAAACGTCCATCTTGAGTATTTCATCTAACTGTTTAGGAGGGCAATATAGGATGTTACGGTGTGTATGAATTTTGAGAAACGAACAAATTTTGGGACTACCTCGGCCTGAAGTACTGTATGCCAGGATAAGATTAGAACAGACTTATAACGTGGTTAGGGCAGACAAGGTAGAGTTCCCCTCCAAGAATCCACTACCCTAATAAGGTAAGGTGGCCCTGCATTTCACTTCAACCCAAAGTAGAACCATAACAAATAATTTTCTGATCAGGAGACTTTAAAACCATAGATAAATTCATCCGAAAATTGAAACTAAGAAGTTTAGGTTAGAAGCCAATTAGACTACACAACCGCCGAAGTAATAGTTTTACAAAAGTTAATTAATGTTTAGTAAGGAGTATTAACGGTAATAAAATGTTAACCGATTACAATTTCTATTTAAATTTCAAACAATTTTTTAGAACATTAGTCCAGATTGTAACTAGAGTAAGAGTGTTAACATAGTGGTAAGGAGAAATAACTGAATTTAGCAACTTTTGCAGTGTTTAGCTAATAGTCTGATGATACATTACTCACGGTAATTCTGATTGAAAGTACTAAAGTGTCTGCAAGATTAAATTAGCTGCATTCGTTGATACTTTAGCCAATTATAAACAAAAGTTATAACGATTTAAATTCAATTTCAAAATGTTTAAAACTGAATAAAGATACAGTCCTAGATTTGTTCACCTTCACAAAGTCGCGAACAAGTCCTATTGTTTAATCAACAAAACACAGTCCAAGCACAAAACATCACAGGTTCTTCATCTACAGAAATGCGGTATTTTACTAGAACCCGCCTCCAGCCTTAATTACACGATTGCTGAGAGACTCGGCTTTCCTTTGTCTAGAGCTTGCCTCCTTAGGACAGACATTTTTCTCTCTATGCTAATTTTATAAGATACAAAAATACACTAATTATTTTACTGTTGGTTTATTTTTCACAAGCCATGTTTACTATGATGAGTAAAGTCTTTCAATAATTCAGTTTAATATATGGAAATATTTGTGCATGCACACACGCTGTCACTTCAACACATCTGGCTAATTTTGTGTGTGTGTGTTAAGTTTTGCCATAAACGATATTTAGTTAATGGTAGAAAGAGATTTAATTTTCTACAGACGGCATGTTATCTACAGACTAAACTAATTCCTAATACGTAAGTTTTAAAACTTCGCTTTCAGCAATGGTTAACTCACCTCGAATAGCCATATATAGCCTATAATGGACATTTTCAACTTATCTATCCAAGGTCAATAGGACGTAAGTAGTCGATATTCGATGACTTTATCGATAAGAATATCTCAGAACAATTTTAAATTAACATTGTAACCTCAACAGATAAATCGGAACTAGTAATTCTGTAGCGATCTAAACAAACGAGTTGGTATATTTCTTCCCGTCATGTAAGCAAATAAGAAAGAAAGTGGACGAATAACTCTTTGCAAGATTGTACGAAGTGAATAATACATGTAATCTTACATATTATGACCATCTTCATACATTTTTGATAATAGTGTATGTATTTAAAATTAACTCTATTTTAATTTGTTTTAATAGTTTATACTCATGTTTTTTATTCAGTGATTTATTATTTTTTTTAATAGGTACAATATGTACGCAGATTGAATTTTGAAGTAAGCCTACACTTTATAACTTACTTGTCGGAGGTGTTTAATTACGTAGACTTATAAGTAAATTTACTAAATTCAAAGTTCGGATTGTAATAAACTATTGTTTAAGTGATTAGTAAGATTCACCGAACGTAATGGACTACAAAATTCAAAGTTTGGATAGTAATAAACTATTGTTTAAGTGATTAGTAAGATTCACCGAACGTAATGGACTACAAAATTCAAAGTTCGGATAGTAATAAACTATTATTTAAGTGATTAATAAGATTCACCGAACGTAATGGACTACAAAATTCAAAGTTCGGATAGTAATAAACTATTGTTTAAGTGATTAATAAGATTCACCGAACGTAATGGACTACAAAATTCAAAGTTCGGATAGTAATAAACTATTATTTAAGTGATTAATAAGATTCACCGAACGTAATGGACTACAAAATTCAAAGTTCGGATAGTAATAAACTATTGTTTAAGTGATTAATAAGATTCACCGAACGTAATGGACTACAAAATTCAAAGTTTGGATAGTAATAAACTATTGTTTAAGTGATTAATAAGATTCACCGAACGTAATGGACTACAAAATTCAAAGTTTGGATAGTAATAAACTATTGTTTAAGTGATTAATAAGATTCACCGAACGTAATGGACTACAAAATTCAAAGTTTGGATAGTAATAAACTATGGTTTAAGTGATTAGTAAGATTCACCGAACGTAATGGACTACAAAATTCAAAGTTTGGATAGTAATAAACTATTGTTTAAGTGATTAGTAAGATTCACCGAAAGTAATGGACTACAAAATTCAAAGTTTGGATAGTAATAAACTATTGTTTAAGTGATTAGTAAGATTCACCGAACGTAATGGACTACAAAATTCAAAGTTCGGATAGTAATAAACTATTGTTTAAGTGATTAATAAGATTCACCGAACGTAATGGACTACAAAATTCAAAGTTTGGATAGTAATAAACTATTGTTTAAGTGATTAATAAGATTCACCGAACGTAATGGACTACAAAATTCAAAGTTTGGATAGTAATAAACTATTGTTTAAGTGATTAGTAAGATTCACCGAACGTAATGGACTACAAAATTCAAAGTTTGGATAGTAATAAACTATTGTTTAAGTGATTAGTAAGATTCACCGAACGTAATGGACTACAAAATTCAAAGTTTGGATAGTAATAAACTATTGTTTAAGTGATTAATAAGATTCACCGAACGTAATGGACTACAAAATTCAAAGTTTGGATAGTAATAAACTATGGTTTAAGTGATTAGTAATATTCACCGAACGTAATGGACTACAAAATTCAAAGTTTGGATAGTAATAAACTATTGTTTAAGTGATTAGTAAGATTCACCGAACGTAATGGACTACAAAATTCAAAGTTTGGATAGTAATAAACTATTGTTTAAGTGATTAATAAGATTCACCGAACGTAATGGACTACAAAATTCAAAGTTCGGATAGTAATAAACTATTGTTTAAGTGATTAATAAGATTCACCGAACGTAATGGACTACAAAATTCAAAGTTCGGATAGTAATAAACTATTGTTTAAGTGATTAGTAAGATTCACCGAACGTAATGGACTACAAAATTCAAAGTTTGGATAGTAATAAACTATTGTTTAAGTGATTAGTAAGATTTACCGAACGTAATGGACTACAAAATTCAAAGTTTGGATAGTAATAAACTATTGTTTAAGTGATTAGTAAGATTCACCGAACGTAATGGACTACAAAATTCAAAGTTTGGATAGTAATAAACTATTGTTTAAGTGATTAGTAAGATTCACCGAACGTAATGGACTACAAAATTCAAAGTTTGGATAGTAATAAACTATTGTTTAAGTGATTAGTAAGATTCACCGAACGTAATGGACTACAAAATTCAAAGTTTGGATAGTAATAAACTATTGTTTAAGTGATTAGTAAGATTCACCGAACGTAATGGACTACAAAATTCAAAGTTCGGATAGTAATAAACTATTGTTTAAGTGATTAATAAGATTCACCGAACGTAATGGACTACAAAATTCAAAGTTTGGATAGTAATAAACTATTGTTTAAGTGATTAATAAGATTCACCGAACGTAATGGACTACAAAATTCAAAGTTTGGATAGTAATAAACTATTGTTTAAGTGATTAGTAAGATTCACCGAACGTAATGGACTACAAAATTCAAAGTTTGGATAGTAATAAACTATTGTTTAAGTGATTAGTAAGATTCACCGAACGTAATGGACTACAAAATTCAAAGTTTGGATAGTAATAAACTATTGTTTAAGTGATTAGTAAGATTCACCGAACGTAATGGACTACAAAATTCAAAGTTTGGATAGTAATAAACTATTGTTTAAGTGATTAGTAAGATTCGCCGAACGTAATGGACTACAAAATTCAAAGTTTGGATAGTAATAAACTATTGTTTAAGTGATTAGTAAGATTCACCGAACGTAATGGACTACAAAATTCAAAGTTTGGATAGTAATAAACTATTGTTTAAGTGATTAGTAAGATTCACCGAACGTAATGGACTACAAAATTCAAAGTTCGGATAGTAATAAACTATTTTTTAAGTGATTAATAAGATTCACCGAACGTAATGGACTACAAAATTCAAAGTTCGGATAGTAATAAACTATTGTTTAAGTGATTAATAAGATTCACCGAACGTAATGGACTACAAAATTCAAAGTTTGGATAGTAATAAACTATGGTTTAAGTGATTAGTAAGATTCACCGAACGTAATGGACTACAAAATTCAAAGTTTGGATAATAATAAACTATGGTTTAAGTGATTAGTAAGATTCACCGAACGTAATGGACTACAAAATTCAAAGTTTGGATAGTAATAAACTATTGTTTAAGTGATTAGTAAGATTCACCGAACGTAATGGACTACAAAATTCAAAGTTTGGATAGTAATAAACTATTGTTTAAGTGATTAATAAGATTCACCGAACGTAATGGACTACAAAATTCAAAGTTCGGATAGTAATAAACTATTGTTTAAGTGATTAATAAGATTCACCGAACGTAATGGACTACAAAATTCAAAGTTCGGATAGTAATAAACTATTGTTTAAGTGATTAGTAAGATTCACCGAACGTAATGGACTACAAAATTCAAAGTTTGGATAGTAATAAACTATTGTTTAAGTGATTAGTAAGATTCACCGAACGTAATGGACTACAAAATTCAAAGTTTGGATAGTAATAAACTATTGTTTAAGTGATTAGTAAGATTCACCGAACGTAATGGACTACAAAATTCAAAGTTTGGATAGTAATAAACTATTGTTTAAGTGATTAGTAAGATTCACCGAACGTAATGGACTACAAAATTCAAAGTTTGGATAGTAATAAACTATTGTTTAAGTGATTAATAAGATTCACCGAACGTAATGGACTACAAAATTCAAAGTTTGGATAGTAATAAACTATGGTTTAAGTGATTAGTAAGATTCACCGAACGTAATGGACTACAAAATTCAAAGTTTGGATAGTAATAAACTATTGTTTAAGTGATTAGTAAGATTCACCGAACGTAATGGACTACAAAATTCAAAGTTCGGATAGTAATAAACTATTATTTAAGTGATTAATAAGATTCACCGAACGTAATGGACTACAAAATTCAAAGTTCGGATAGTAATAAACTATTGTTTAAGTGATTAATAAGATTCACCGAACGTAATGGACTACAAAATTCAAAGTTCGGATAGTAATAAACTATTATTTAAGTGATTAATAAGAATCACCGAACGTAATGGACTACAAAATTCAAGAATGTAATAAGTAATTGTCACTTAATTTGGCCAAATAATATTTTAGTGAGAACTGCAAAGTGTTAGCATTGAACTAATTCCATTTGTTTTGTTGTGGTATACATTTAAAGTTATATACTTTATTATATCGGCATGTACAGTATGTGGGTAGGTATTCACTAACATACGATTAATATTTAAAGAGCATTGATAAACGTGGTTGAACGTAAATATGTATGCAGGTTCAATGAGACGGAAAAGGCACTGAGTTGGCTATTTAACATTAGTTCCAACCTTACAACATATAACCGGTAACGAAAATAAAGTGCAGAATCCTTTTTTTAAGTGTGTTTGTATATAAGCTGTTAGACATAGATAATGTAATATGAAGTGTCGTGTAGCCGAGTGGCCAGCAATTAACATACGGAACTGTGATCAATGAGATTTCTTCTCTCTTTGTTTCCTTCTTACACTTTTCCCGTTACGTTTCACTGATTACTCTTTACTTTACTAAGAAATTTACTTAATGAATGTATGTATTCTTAGCCGAGCATAGCTTCAATTGTCTGTCTACAGAGAGCGGGTCATGGATGGTGTTGCCTCTTTGGTTTAATTGTATTGTGAACATCCATTTAGTCTGACCGTTACCGTGATTTAAAACTCTTGAGACTCTTATGTGACAAATTATTAGTAATACATAGGTAACTGTTTACCTTCTCCAGGTAACAGTTGGGGCACAACAAAACTCCAAAGGCGTCAAATTCCTTTACACACGTATCGAGCTATTTAAACCTTGATTGAAATAAATTTATTACAATTCAGACAAAAAATGAACTATACATATCAATTATTATTACGAAAAATATAAATACTCTCATGCTCATAGAGCGAAAAATATAAAGATGTCATTAAACATTAAGACATACTATGCAATATTTTTTGTCTGAAAAAGCATTTAAAATTGTTATTAATGAAAAGAGGAATTCTAGAAATCACAAATATTTAGTTTTACTACTTTAAATTAAAGACAAAATATTTAATTTTAAATATTTTATATGTCAAAACAGTCCCTCATATGTAAATATCATCCAATGCACCATAATTCTCTTTAGATTCAATTAATAACTTAAATGTTAAAATAAATGTTAATAATTGTTAACTTAAAGTTAATATCTGTTGTATTTATTGGTAATAATTGTCCAATTTTTTTGGTAAAAGTTATTACTTTTTTCCATTGTTAAATTATTTATTATAATTGTTAAATTATTTATTAGCCTATTAATTATTAAATTAATTGTTAGTATTTGTTAATTCTCATGAATAGTTATTTGTTATTGATTGTTAAAATTGTCTATGATCTTTATATTTTTATTGTGGAAAACAATATTAAACTATAACTTTTGATCTGGTAAGCAATGTAAGAAAGAGTTCGAAATAATGTCCTCGTAATGTGAGTGAACAAATTGTAGCGAGTAAGCAAAAGAATCGGGTAGCACCGTATCGCGTTAGCCAACTTGATCCAACCTTTGCTTATCCCAGACACATCTAAGGTAAATGGCAAATGCCGATGTAGATGGCAGATGTGTGTTGCGCCAAGACACATTCCTTATCGCCAGACCGTCAGTCACCACGCTATAAATAACCCTGGGGAAACTTGGTTCGTCCTCGTTTTCCTGTAGAGCTTCGTTCAGATGACACCAACACGCATACACCCTCTGATTCTGGTTAAAAATCTTATCGTTACAACGTAGTTAAATTTGTATTTAAGAAAAATGATAAAGACATATTTGAGAGTGATATTGTAATTTATATATCAGTAGAAATCAACGATAATCGATGAATAGTGTATCATCAAGCAACTGAGTACCCTATTGTCATGTTCGCTCCCTGCTGGAAGTGTAGTAAGTTAAAAGCAATGACGTAACAAACAGGCTATATTCTCTGTAGCATGAGCAACGAAACTACATAACTATAATATTTCAACATTTCATCAAACGATGTATTTTAATACAACGTTGCCTCGATCAGTGAATCATTGTTAATTGCAAAAAGGTTCACTTGTACTGGAAGTGCGCGGTGTTAAATTAGGAGAATAATTCTGTTTGCACATTCATGAAGAGAAAAAATCACACAAAATTTAATTTCGATTATAAATCTCCTTTCTTACGCAAACAATTAACGGTTTCTTTTTACTTAAAATAAATATTTTACGAAATTTGAAATGCTTTTGCGGTTGAAGAAAGCAGAACGCTTTTAGCAGCGGAGAAAAATGTGAATACTTTTTGTAATTTCTGAAGCAACAGGTTTTGTTATGAATGTAACAATTCCATTTGGATGCCATTCAAAGTTTGCCTCAGAAATCCAATACTTTCCTCCTCGCCTACAGCTACGGCGGGAAACTCAATTTTACCATAATGAACGCATCCCGCGGTCGCTTTCTTTTATAAAACGAATCGGGCTCATTTATTTCACGATTCTTTATAAGTTTATAAAGTTCCATAGCCTGGATTTCCTGGATTGATAAAAATTTTAATTGTTCATTTACAGAAACATATTTAATATAAATTGCTTTTATTAAAATGGTTTTTATTTATGCAAGAAAATGTGTTTTTGATACAGTACCTAGTATTTTGCCCATTTATTACATTTTCAAAGAACAAAACTTAAAAATTAGTGTTCTAAAAGGATAACATAATAACTTATGTATACGTTATAAATTCTAATAAAATAATTTTAAAATGTCACAAAATTAAAACTATTTAAAAAAACGTTCAATGCACATTTAAAAATATATATATTTAACATTTATCTTTGCGGAATATTCTGTGTCCTTTAACAATCGGTCATTCTGGTCATTTAATAGTAAATGTCGAATACATAATTACGTGTATCTAATCCGTACAAAACACATATCCATATGGAGAACAACAAGCATTGTATAATAGATACAATACAAAAGATAGAATAAAGTAATTTCTCTATTTAAATATGATGTAAAGTATCTTATGATGCTAATATGTAGAATTATATTTATTTTATTAATATATACAATTACAAAAACTTTTGTATAATTTTAACATACGTTACAGATAAAAATATTGCAAAATCTATTTTCACTTCGTTTCTGTTAAGTCAGTTATGATTGGGATGGTTTTAACTGAAAGAGATATATTCTCACCTTAACAATGAGTGAATGTCCGAGGTTTCCTATCGATCTATTTCACTGTAACATTGTATAAAGCAAACCTTCGTTGTAGTCGTCAAAGATTTTCTTCTAACTTTATTCATTGAATGAGATAAAATTGAACTGCATACTGTCGCCATTCAAACTCGGCTTCATTTCGGAAGTGTGGATGAACTGTTAACGGAGTATTCTTCACTAACTGATGTAAATAGCTTCACTTACCAATGTGTTAAGCTAGTTCCATTAAGAACGGAACTGATAAGCGATGTACAAGTAAACTGACTCTAAAACCCCGTCCTTTACCATCCACCTACCTCAGTCGACACCGTAAGATAAAACTATTACTTACCCCAATTCGATAGAAAGATGAAAATACGTTAAGAGCGTCACAAGTTACGAAACAAACAAACAAAAATCCATAGAAGTCAAAGTAAATTCTATAATTTCATACTGTTTTTTGCTAACAGTATGAGATCTGAATTTAAGGTTTTTTGTGTGAAATTATTTAAAAAACCATTTCTTAAAAATATCGACCCAATATATGAATGTTATTTGTTTGATATTTCCACATTGTTAACCCAGCTAATGTTAAAATAATTCAACGAACGGAATTGCATACTGCACCTTAGAATTTTTACCCCGACCCCTATTATTCTGCTCCATTATAAACAATACCTTTCCTCATCAACGTAATATCAGCCTTAATTAAATTAACGCTCGGGTAAAAATAAACTTAATTTAACTTTATTTAGTGCAAAAGAAGGGCCCTACGTAATATACAGTTATTAATGTTTGCTTAAATTCTTTCTTGTGTTGAATAAATTTACGGTTGCAGAGTAAAACCTTTACAAAACTTTCTACGTTTTAAACTTTGAACGAAGCGTGCATCAGTTAAGCAATAAAATAAAACCATTTGTAAAAGTATTACATCTAAATAAGTAACAGGTTTGTTACGTTAGAGAATTCAGGTGAACGAAATTTGTTCACAATTATATTGAACAGTCAATAAATGAAACTTGTTTTATCTGAATGAAGCCGTATTAACTGAAATGACTTAGAATACACAGTTTTTAACATCAGTAAGTTGAAGAAGTACAAACATTTTTATTTTAGATATAAAACCAGAATTTATAAAGTTACGTTTATATTAAGTCAACATTTACATAAAGTTGACTTCGAAGTACGACTATAAAGTATTTTAAACATTTCCTGTATAGGAAGAAGAGGAGCAAACGGATATTGTACGTAACTTTGTTTAAGACATTAGATATTTCTATAATTCACAGAAAAATAGTGTAATTCTTTTTAAGACAAAGAACAATACAATGGAAGAATATTTTAAAGTAATTGAAACCGTTAAAATAACCTTCATTTTAATACCAGATAAATTAAAATTAATCAATAAAACGTTTTAGAATTCACTACACTGAAGCGAAGGGTGAAACGATATTTTAAAACATAGACTACAATGAAAATAAAATGTAAAGGTGTGCCTAGCATAAAACGGCCTACATTTTTTTAAAAAAACACCCATTCACAAAACAATATTGAGGTAACTTTTATATTGGTTTTGCAATGTGCCTGTATCTACTACTCTTGTGCCTGTATCTATTACTCTTGTACCTGTATCTATTACTCTTGTACCTGTATCTATTACTCTTGTACCTGTATCTATTACTCTTGTACCTGTATCTATTACTCTTGTACCTGTATCTATTACTCTTGTACCTGTATCTATTACTCTTGTACCTGTATCTATTACTCTTGTACCTGTATCTATTACTCTTGTACCTGTATCTATTACTCTTGTGTCTGTATCTATTACTCTTGTACCTGTATCTATTACTCTTGTGTCTGTATCTATTACTCTTGTGTCTGTATCTATTACTCTTGTGTCTGTATCTATTACTCTTGTACCTGTATCTATTACTCTTGTACCTGTATCTATTACTCTTGTGTCTGTATCTATTACTCTTGTGTCTGTATCTATTACTCTTGTACCTGTATCTATTACTCTTGTACCTGTATCTATTACTCTTGTGTCTGTATCTATTACTCTTGTGTCTGTATCTATTACTCTTGTACCTGTATCTATTACTCTTGTGTCTGTATCTATTACTCTTGTACCTGTATCTATTACTCTTGTACCTGTATCTATTACTCTTGTACCTGTATCTATTACTCTTGTGTCTGTATCTATTACTCTTGTACCTGTATCTATTACTCTTGTACCTGTATCTATTACTCTTGTACCTGTATCTATTACTCTTGTACCTGTATCTATTACTCTTGTACCTGTATCTATTACTCTTGTGCCTGTATCTATTACTCTTGTGTCTGTATCTAATACTCTTGTGTCTGTATGTATTACTCTTGTACCTGTATCTATTACTCTTGTGTCTGTATCTATTACTCTTGTGCCTGTATCTATTACTCTTGTGCCTGTATCTATTACTCTTGTGTCTGTATCTATTACTCTTGTGTCTGTATGTATTACTCTTGTACCTGTATCTATTACTCTTGTGTCTGTATCTATTACTCTTGTGCCTGTATCTATTACTCTTGTGCCTGTATCTATTACTCTTGTGCCTGTATCTATTACTCTTGTGTCTGTATCTAATACTCTTGTGCCTGTATCTATTACTCTTGTGTCTGTATCTATTACTCTTGTGCCTGTATCTATTACTCTTGTGTCTGTATCTATTACTCTTGTGCCTGTATCTAATACTCTTGTGCCTGTATCTATTACTCTTGTGTCTGTATGTATTACTCTTGTACCTGTATCTATTACTCTTGTGTCTGTATCTATTACTCTTGTGTCTGTATCTAATACTCTTGTGCCTGTATCTATTACTCTTGTGCCTGTATCTATTACTCTTGTGCCTGTATCTATTACTCTTGTGCCTGTATCTATTACTCTTGTGTCTGTATCTATTACTCTTGTGCCTGTATCTATTACTCTTGTGTCTGTATCTATTACTCTTGTGCCTGTATCTATTACTCTTGTGTCTGTATGTATTACTCTTGTGCCTGTATCTATTACTCTTGTGCCTGTATCTATTACTCTTGTGCCTGTATCTAATACTCTTGTGCCTGTATCTATTACTCTTGTGCCTGTATCTATTACTCTTGTGTCTGTATCTATTACTCTTGTGCCTGTATCTATTACTCTTGTGCCTGTATCTATTACTCTTGTGCATGTATCTATTACTCTTGTGTCTGTATCTATTACTCTTGTGCCTGTATCTATTACTCTTGTGTCTGTATCTATTACTCTTGTGCCTGTATCTATTACTCTTGTGCCTGTATCTATTACTCTTGTGCCTGTATCTATTACTCTTGTGTCTGTATCTATTACTCTTGTGCCTGTATCTATTACTCTTGTGCCTGTATCTATTACTCTTGTGTCTGTATCTAATACTCTTGTGTCTGTATGTATTACTCTTGTACCTGTATCTATTACTCTTGTGCCTGTATCTATTACTCTTGTGCCTGTATCTATTACTCTTGTGCCTGTATCTATTACTCTTGTGCCTGTATGTATTACTCTTGTGTCTGTATGTATTACTCTTGTGCCTGTATCTATTACTCTTGTGTCTGTATGTATTACTCTTGTGCCTGTATCTATTACTCTTGTGTCTGTATGTATTACTCTTGTGCCTGTATCTATTACTCTTGTGCCTGTATCTATTACTCTTGTGCCTGTATCTATTACTCTTGTGCCTGTATCTATTACTCTTGTGTCTGTATGTATTACTCTTGTACCTGTATCTATTACTCTTGTGCCTGTATCTATTACTCTTGTGCCTGTATCTATTACTCTTGTGTCTGTATGTATTACTCTTGTGCCTGTATCTATTACTCTTGTGTCTGTATGTATTACTCTTGTACCTGTATCTATTACTCTTGTGCCTGTATCTATTACTCTTGTGCCTGTATCTATTACTCTTGTACCTGTATCTATTACTCTTGTGTCTGTATGTATTACTCTTGTACCTGTATCTATTACTCTTGTGTCTGTATGTATTACTCTTGTACCTGTATCTATTACTCTTGTGCCTGTATCTATTACTCTTGTGCCTGTATCTATTACTCTTGTGTCTGTATGTATTACTCTTGTGCCTGTATCTATTACTCTTGTGTCTGTATGTATTACTCTTGTACCTGTATCTATTACTCTTGTGCCTGTATCTATTACTCTTGTGCCTGTATCTATTACTCTTGTACCTGTATCTATTACTCTTGTGTCTGTATGTATTACTCTTGTGCCTGTATCTGTTACTCTTGTGTCTGTATGTATTACTCTTGTACCTGTATCTATTACTCTTGTGCCTGTATCTATTACTCTTGTGCCTGTATCTATTACTCTTGTACCTGTATCTATTACTCTTGTGTCTGTATGTATTACTCTTGTACCTGTATCTATTACTCTTGTGTCTGTATCTATTACTCTTGTGCCTGTATCTATTACTCTTGTGTCTGTATCTAATACTCTTGTGCCTGTATGTATTACTCTTGTACCTGTATCTATTACTCTTGTGTCTGTATCTAATACTCTTGTGTCTGTATCTATTACTCTTGTGTCTGTATGTATTACTCTTGTGTCTGTATGTATTACTCTTGTGCCTGTATCTATTACTCTTGTGTCTGTATCTAATACTCTTGTGTCTGTATCTATTACTCTTGTGTCTGTATGTATTACTCTTGTGTCTGTATGTATTACTCTTGTGCCTGTATCTATTACTCTTGTGCCTGTATCTATTACTCTTGTGCCTGTATCTATTACTCTTGTACCTGTATCTATTACTCTTGTGTCTGTATCTAATACTCTTGTGTCTGTATGTATTACTCTTGTACCTGTATCTATTACTCTTGTGTCTGTATCTATTACTCTTGTGTCTGTATGTATTACTCTTGTACCTGTATCTATTACTCTTGTGTCTGTATGTATTACTCTTGTACCTGTATCTATTACTCTTGTGTCTGTATCTAATACTCTTGTGTCTGTATCTATTACTCTTGTGTCTGTATGTATTACTCTTGTGTCTGTATGTATTACTCTTGTGCCTGTATCTATTACTCTTGTGCCTGTATCTATTACTCTTGTGCCTGTATCTATTACTCTTGTACCTGTATCTATTACTCTTGTGTCTGTATCTAATACTCTTGTGTCTGTATGTATTACTCTTGTACCTGTATCTATTACTCTTGTGTCTGTATCTATTACTCTTGTGTCTGTATGTATTACTCTTGTACCTGTATCTATTACTCTTGTGTCTGCATGTATTACTCTTGTACCTGTATCTATTACTCTTGTGTCTGTATCTATTACTCTTGTGTCTGTATGTATTACTCTTGTACCTGTATCTATTACTCTTGTGTCTGTATGTATTACTCTTGTGCCTGTATCTATTACTCTTGTGTCTGTATCTAATACTCTTGTGTCTGTATGTATTACTCTTGTACCTGTATCTATTACTCTTGTGCCTGTATCTATTACTCTTGTACCTGTATCTATTACCCTTGTACCTGTATCTATTACCCTTGTGCCTGTATCTATTACTCTTGTGTCTGTATGTATTACTCTTGTGTCTGTATCTAATACTCTTGTGTCTGTATGTATTACTCTTGTGCCTGTATCTATTACTCTTGTACCTGTATCTATTACTCTTGTGTCTGTATCTAATACTCTTGTGTCTGTATGTATTACTCTTGTGCCTGTATCTATTACTCTTGTACCTGTATCTATTACTCTTGTGCCTGTATCTATTACTCTTGTGTCTGTATGTATTACTCTTGTACCTGTATCTATTACTCTTGTGTCTGTATGTATTACTCTTGTACCTGTATCTATTACTCTTGTGTCTGTATGTATTACTCTTGTACCTGTATCTAATACTCTTGTGTCTGTATCTAATACTCTTGTGTCTGTATGTATTA
Source organism: Prosapia bicincta (assembly GCA_036971475.1). Taxonomy (NCBI): domain Eukaryota; kingdom Metazoa; phylum Arthropoda; class Insecta; order Hemiptera; family Cercopidae; genus Prosapia; species Prosapia bicincta. The sequence continues at coordinate 632,181 of JBAIZL010000085.1, forward strand.
CTCTTGTGCCTGTATCTATTACTCTTGTGTCTGTATGTATTACTCTTGTACCTGCATCTAATACTCTTGTGTCTGTATCTAATACTCTTGTGTCTGTATGTATTACTCTTGTGCCTGTATCTATTACTCTTGTGTCTGTATCTAATACTCTTGTGCCTGTATCTATTACTCTTGTGCCTGTATCTATTACTCTTGTGTCTGTATCTAATACTCTTGTGTCTGTATGTATTACTCTTGTACCTGTATCTATTACTCTTGTGTCTGTATCTATTACTCTTGTGTCTGTATCTATTACTCTTGTGTCTGTATGTATTACTCTTGTACCTGTATCTATTACTCTTGTGCCTGTATCTATTACTCTTGTGTCTGTATCTATTACTCTTGTGTCTGTATCTAATACTCTTGTGTCTGTATGTATTACTCTTGTACCTGTATCTATTACTCTTGTGCCTGTATCTATTACTCTTGTACCTGTATCTATTACTCTTGTACCTGTATCTATTACTCTTGTACCTGTATCTATTACTCTTGTACCTGTATCTATTACTCTTGTACCTGTATCTTTTACTCTTGTACCTGTATCTATTACTCTTGTACCTGTATCTATTACTCTTGTACCTGTATCTATTACTCTTGTACCTGTATCTATTACTCTTGTACCTGTATCTATTACTCTTGTACCTGTATCTATTACTCTTGTACCTGTATCTATTACTCTTGTACCTGTATCTATTACTCTTGTACCTGTATCTATTACTCTTGTACCTGTATCTATTACTCTTGTACCTGTATCTATTACTCTTGTACCTGTATCTATTACTCTTGTACCTGTATCTATTACTCTTGTACCTGTATCTATTACTCTTGTACCTGTATCTATTACTCTTGTACCTGTATCTATTACTCTTGTACCTGTATCTATTACTCTTGTACCTGTATCTATTACTCTTGTACCTGTATCTATTACTCTTGTACCTGTATCTATTACTCTTGTACCTGTATCTATTACTCTTGTACCTGTATCTATTACTCTTGTACCTGTATCTATTACTCTTGTACCTGTATCTATTACTCTTGTACCTGTATCTATTACTCTTGTACCTGTATCTATTACTCTTGTACCTGTATCTATTACTCTTGTACCTGTATCTATTACTCTTGTACCTGTATCTATTACTCTTGTACCTGTATCTATTACTCTTGTACCTGTATCTATTACTCTTGTACCTGTATCTATTACTCTTGTACCTGTATCTATTACTCTTGTACCTGTATCTATTACTCTTGTACCTGTATCTATTACTCTTGTACCTGTATCTATTACTCTTGTACCTGTATCTATTACTCTTGTACCTGTATCTATTACTCTTGTACCTGTATCTATTACTCTTGTACCTGTATCTATTACTCTTGTACCTGTATCTATTACTCTTGTACCTGTATCTATTACTCTTGTACCTGTATCTATTACTCTTGTACCTGTATCTATTACTCTTGTACCTGTATCTATTACTCTTGTACCTGTATCTATTACTCTTGTACCTGTATCTATTACTCTTGTACCTGTATCTATTACTCTTGTACCTGTATCTAATACTCTTGTACCTGTATCTATTACTCTTGTACCTGTATCTATTACTCTTGTACCTGTATCTATTACTCTTGTACCTGTATCTATTACTCTTGTACCTGTATCTATTACTCTTGTACCTGTATCTATTACTCTTGTACCTGTATCTATTACTCTTGTACCTGTATCTATTACTCTTGTACCTGTATCTATTACTCTTGTACCTGTATCTATTACTCTTGTACCTGTATCTATTACTCTTGTACCTGTATCTATTACTCTTGTACCTGTATCTATTACTCTTGTACCTGTATCTATTACTCTTGTACCTGTATCTATTACTCTTGTACCTGTATCTATTACTCTTGTACCTGTATCTATTACTCTTGTACCTGAATCTATTACTCTTGTACCTGTATCTATTACTCTTGTACCTGTATCTATTACTCTTGTACCTGTATTATTACTCTTGTACCTGTATCTATTACTCTTGTACCTGTATCTATTACTCTTGTACCTGTATCTATTACTCTTGTACCTGTATCTATTACTCTTGTACCTGTATCTATTACTCTTGTACCTGTATCTATTACTCTTGTACCTGTATCTATTACTCTTGTACCTGTATCTATTACTCTTGTACCTGTATCTATTACTCTTGTACCTGTATCTATTACTCTTGTACCTGTATCTATTACTCTTGTACCTGTATCTATTACTCTTGTACCTGTATCTATTACTCTTGTACCTGTATCTAATACTCTTGTACCTGTATCTATTACTCTTGTACCTGTATCTATTACTCTTGTACCTGTATCTATTACTCTTGTACCTGTATCTATTACTCTTGTACCTGTATCTATTACTCTTGTACCTGTATCTATTACTCTTGTGCCTGTATCTATTACTCTTGTGCCTGTATCTATTACTCTTGTGTCTGTATCTATTACTCTTGTGTCTGTATCTATTACTCTTGTGCCTGTATCTATTACTCTTGTGCCTGTATCTATTACTCTTGTGTCTGTATCTATTACTCTTGTGTCTGTATGTATTACTCTTGTACCTGTATCTATTACTCTTGTGTCTGTATCTATTACTCTTGTGTCTGTATCTATTACTCTTGTGTCTGTATGTATTACTCTTGTACCTGTATCTATTACTCTTGTGTCTGTATCTAATACTCTTGTGCCTGTATCTATTACTCTTGTGTCTGTATCTATTACTCTTGTGCCTGTATCTATTACTCTTGTGTCTGTATGTATTACTCTTGTGTCTGTATCTAATACTCTTGTGCCTGTATCTATTACTCTTGTGTCTGTATCTAATACTCTTGTGCCTGTATCTATTACTCTTGTGTCTGTATCTATTACTCTTGTGCCTGTATCTATTACTCTTGTGTCTGTATCTATTACTCTTGTGCCTGTATCTATTACTCTTGTGTCTGTATCTAATACTCTTGTGCCTGTATCTATTACTCTTGTGTCTGTATCTATTACTCTTGTGCCTGTATCTATTACTCTTGTGTCTGTATCTATTACTCTTGTGTCTGTATCTATTACTCTTGTGCCTGTATCTATTACTCTTGTGTCTGTATCTATTACTCTTGTGTCTGTATCTATTACTCTTGTGCCTGTATCTATTACTCTTGTGTCTGTATCTAATACTCTTGTGCCTGTATCTATTACTCTTGTGTCTGTATCTATTACTCTTGTGTCTGTATCTATTACTCTTGTGTCTGTATCTATTACTCTTGTGCCTGTATCTATTACTCTTGTGTCTGTATGTATTACTCTTGTGCCTGTATCTATTACTCTTGTGCCTGTATCTATTACTCTTGTGCCTGTATCTATTACTCTTGTGTCTGTATCTATTACTCTTGTGTCTGTATCTATTACTCTTGTGTCTGTATCTATTACTCTTGTGTCTGTATCTAATACTCTTGTGCCTGTATCTATTACTCTTGTGCCTGTATCTATTACTCTTGTGTCTGTATCTATTACTCTTGTGTCTGTATCTATTACTCTTGTGTCTGTATCTATTACTCTTGTGTCTGTATCTATTACTCTTGTGTCTGTATCTATTACTCTTGTGTCTGTATCTATTACTCTTGTGTCTGTATCTAATACTCTTGTGTCTGTATGTATTACTCTTGTGCCTGTATCTATTACTCTTGTGTCTGTATCTATTACTCTTGTGTCTGTATCTAATACTCTTGTGCCTGTATCTATTACTCTTGTGCCTGTATCTATTACTCTTGTGTCTGTATCTATTACTCTTGTGTCTGTATCTATTACTCTTGTGTCTGTATCTATTACTCTTGTGTCTGTATGTATTACTCTTGTGCCTGTATCTATTACTCTTGTGTCTGTATCTAATACTCTTGTGTCTGTATGTATTACTCTTGTACCTGTATCTATTACTCTTGTGCCTGTATCTATTACTCTTGTGTCTGTATCTATTACTCTTGTGTCTGTATGTATTACTCTTGTACCTGTATCTATTACTCATGTGTCTGTATCTAATACTCTTGTGTCTGTATGTATTACTCTTGTACCTGTATCTATTACTCTTGTGTCTGTATCTATTACTCTTGTGTCTGTATGTATTACTCTTGTGCCTGTATCTATTACTCTTGTGCCTGTATCTATTACTCTTGTGTCTGTATCTAATACTCTTGTGCCTGTATCTATTACTCTTGTGTCTGTATCTAATACTCTTGTGTCTGTATGTATTACTCTTGTACCTGTATCTATTACTCTTGTGCCTGTATCTATTACTCTTGTGTCTGTATCTAATACTCTTGTGCCTGTATCTAATACTCTTGTGTCTGTATCTAATACTCTTGTGTCTGTATGTATTACTCTTGTACCTGTATCTATTACTCTTGTACCTGTATCTATTACTCTTGTGCCTGTATCTATTACTCTTGTGTCTGTATCTAATACTCTTGTGCCTGTATCTATTACTCTTGTGTCTGTATCTAATACTCTTGTGTCTGTATGTATTACTCTTGTACCTGTATCTATTACTCTTGTGCCTGTATCTATTACTCTTGTGCCTGTATCTATTACTCTTGTGTCTGTATCTAATACTCTTGTGCCTGTATCTAATACTCTTGTGCCTGTATCTATTACTCTTGTGTCTGTATCTAATACTCTTGTGTCTGTATGTATTACTCTTGTACCTGTATCTATTACTCTTGTGCCTGTATCTATTACTCTTGTGTCTGTATGTATTACTCTTGTGCCTGTATCTATTACTCTTGTGCCTGTATCTATTACTCTTGTGTCTGTATGTATTACTCTTGTGCCTGTATCTATTACTCTTGTGCCTGTATCTATTACTCTTGTACCTGTATCTATTACTCTTGTACCTGTATCTATTACTCTTGTGTCTGTATGTATTACTCTTGTGCCTGTATCTATTACTCTTGTGCCTGTATCTATTACTCTTGTGTCTGTATGTATTACTCTTGTGCCTGTATCTATTACTCTTGTGTCTGTATCTATTACTCTTGTGTCTGTATCTATTACTCTTGTGTCTGTATGTATTACTCTTGTGCCTGTATCTATTACTCTTGTGCCTGTATCTATTACTCTTGTGCCTGTATCTATTACTCTTGTACCTGTATCTATTACTCTTGTACCTGTATCTATTACTCTTGTACCTGTATCTATTACTCTTGTGTTTGTATCTATTACTCTTGTGCCTGTATCTATTACTCTTGTGCCTGTATCTATTACTCTTGTACCTGTATCTATTACTCTTGTGCCTGTATCTATTACTCTTGTGCCTGTATCTATTACTCTTGTGTCTGTATCTATTACTCTTGTGTCTGTATCTATTACTCTTGTACCTGTATCTATTACTCTTGTACCTGTATCTATTACTCTTGTACCTGTATCTATTACTCTTGTGTCTGTATCTATTACTCTTGTGCCTGTATCTATTACTCTTGTGCCTGTATCTATTACTCTTGTGTCTGTATCTATTACTCTTGTACCTGTATCTATTACTCTTGTACCTGTATCTATTACTCTTGTACCTGTATCTATTACTCTTGTGTCTGTATCTATTACTCTTGTGCCTGTATCTATTACTCTTGTGCCTGTATCTATTACTCTTGTACCTGTATCTATTACTCTTGTGCCTGTATCTATTACTCTTGTGCCTGTATCTATTACTCTTGTGTCTGTATCTATTACTCTTGTGTCTGTATCTATTACTCTTGTGTCTGTATGTATTACTCTTGTGCCTGTATCTATTACTCTTGTGCCTGTATCTATTACTCTTGTGCCTGTATCTATTACTCTTGTACCTGTATCTATTACTCTTGTACCTGTATCTATTACTCTTGTACCTGTATCTATTACTCTTGTACCTGTATCTATTACTCTTGTACCTGTATCTATTACTCTTGTGCCTGTATCTATTACTCTTGTACCTGTATCTATTACTCTTGTGTCTGTATCTATTACTCTTGTGCCTGTATCTATTACTCTTGTGCCTGTATCTATTACTCTTGTGTCTGTATCTATTACTCTTGTGTCTGTATCTATTACTCTTGTGCCTGTATCTATTACTCTTGTACCTGTATCTATTACTCTTGTACCTGTATCTATTACTCTTGTGCCTGTATCTATTACTCTTGTACCTGTATCTATTACTCTTGTACCTGTATCTATTACTCTTGTGCCTGTATCTATTACTCTTGTACCTGTATCTATTACTCTTGTGCCTGTATCTATTACTCTTGTGCCTGTATCTATTACTCTTGTACCTGTATCTATTACTCTTGTACCTGTATCTATTACTCTTGTGCCTGTATCTATTACTCTTGTACCTGTATCTATTAGTCTTGTGTCTGTATGTATTACTCTTGTGCCTGTATCTATTACTCTTGTGCCTGTATCTATTACTCTTGTACCTGTATCTATTACTCTTGTACCTGTATCTATTACTCTTGTACCTGTATCTATTACTCTTGTACCTGTATCTATTACTCTTGTGCCTGTATCTATTACTCTTGTACCTGTATCTATTACTCTTTTGCCTGTATCTATTACTCTTGTACCTGTATCTATTACTCTTGTACCTGTATCTATTACTCTTGTGCCTGTATCTATTACTCTTGTACCTGTATCTATTACTCTTGTGTCTGTATGTATTACTCTTGTGCCTGTATCTATTACTCTTGTGCCTGTATCTATTACTCTTGTACCTGTATCTATTACTCTTGTACCTGTATCTATTACTCTTGTACCTGTATCTATTACTCTTGTACCTGTATCTATTACTCTTGTGTCTGTATCTATTACTCTTGTGCCTGTATCTATTACTCTTGTGCCTGTATCTATTACTCTTGTACCTGTATCTATTACTCTTGTGTCTGTATGTATTACTCTTGTGCCTGTATCTATTACTCTTGTGCCTGTATCTATTACTCTTGTGTCTGTATGTATTACTCTTGTGCCTGTATCTATTACTCTTGTGCCTGTATCTATTACTCTTGTACCTGTATCTATTACTCTTGTGTCTGTATGTATTACTCTTGTGCCTGTATCTATTACTCTTGTGCCTGTATCTATTACTCTTGTGTCTGTATGTATTACTCTTGTGCCTGTATCTATTACTCTTGTGCCTGTATCTATTACTCTTGTACCTGTATCTATTACTCTTGTGTCTGTATGTATTACTCTTGTGCCTGTATCTATTACTCTTGTGCCTGTATCTATTACTCTTGTGTCTGTATCTAATACTCTTGTGTCTGTATGTATTACTCTTGTACCTGTATCTATTACTCTTGTGCCTGTATCTATTACTCTTGTGCCTGTATCTATTACTCTTGTGTCTGTATCTAATACTCTTGTGCCTGTATCTAATACTCTTGTGCCTGTATCTATTACTCTTGTGTCTGTATCTAATACTCTTGTGTCTGTATGTATTACTCTTGTACCTGTATCTATTACTCTTGTGCCTGTATCTATTACTCTTGTGTCTGTATGTATTACTCTTGTGCCTGTATCTATTACTCTTGTGCCTGTATCTATTACTCTTGTGTCTGTATCTAATACTCTTGTGCCTGTATCTATTACTCTTGTGTCTGTATCTAATACTCTTGTGTCTGTATGTATTACTCTTGTACCTGTATCTATTACTCTTGTGCCTGTATCTATTACTCTTGTGCCTGTATCTATTACTCTTGTGTCTGTATCTAATACTCTTGTGCCTGTATCTATTACTCTTGTGCCTGTATCTATTACTCTTGTACCTGTATCTATTACTCTTGTGTCTGTATGTATTACTCTTGTGTCTGTATGTATTACTCTTGTGCCTGTATCTATTACTCTTGTGTCTGTATGTATTACTCTTGTACCTGTATCTATTACTCTTGTGCCTGTATCTATTACTCTTGTGCCTGTATCTATTACTCTTGTGCCTGTATCTATTACTCTTGTGCCTGTATCTATTACTCTTGTGTCTGTATGTATTACTCTTGTGCCTGTATCTATTACTCTTGTGCCTGTATCTATTACTCTTGTACCTGTATCTATTACTCTTGTGCCTGTATCTATTACTCTTGTGCCTGTATCTATTACTCTTGTGTCTGTATGTATTACTCTTGTGCCTGTATCTATTACTCTTGTGCCTGTATCTATTACTCTTGTGTCTGTATGTATTACTCTTGTACCTGTATCTATTACTCTTGTGCCTGTATCTATTACTCTTGTGCCTGTATCTATTACTCTTGTGTCTGTATGTATTACTCTTGTGCCTGTATCTATTACTCTTGTGCCTGTATCTATTACTCTTGTGTCTGTATGTATTACTCTTGTACCTGTATCTATTACTCTTGTGTCTGTATGTATTACTCTTGTGCCTGTATCTATTACTCTTGTGCCTGTATCTATTACTCTTGTGTCTGTATGTATTACTCTTGTACCTGTATCTATTACTCTTGTGTCTGTATCTATTACTCTTGTGCCTGTATCTATTACTCTTGTGTCTGTATGTATTACTCTTGTACCTGTATCTATTACTCTTGTGTCTGTATCTATTACTCTTGTGCCTGTATCTATTACTCTTGTGTCTGTATGTATTACTCTTGTACCTGTATCTATTACTCTTGTGCCTGTATCTATTACTCTTGTGCCTGTATCTATTACTCTTGTGTCTGTATCTATTACTCTTGTTCCTGTATCTATTACTCTTGTGTCTGTATGTATTACTCTTGTGCCTGTATCTATTACTCTTGTGCCTGTATCTATTACTCTTGTGTCTGTATGTATTACTCTTGTACCTGTATCTATTACTCTTGTGTCTGTATCTATTACTCTTGTGTCTGTATGTATTACTCTTGTGCCTGTATCTATTACTCTTGTGCCTGTATCTATTACTCTTGTGTCTGTATCTATTACTCTTGTGTCTGTATGTATTACTCTTCTGCCTGTATCTATCACTCTTGTGCCTGTATCTATTACTCTTGTGTCTGTATCTAATACTCTTGTGTCTGTATGTATTACTCTTGTGCCTGTATCTATTACTCTTGTACCTGTATCTATTACTCTTGTGTCTGTATCTATTACTCTTGTGTCTGTATGTATTACTCTTCTGCCTGTATCTATCACTCTTGTGCCTGTATCTATTACTCTTGTGTCTGTATCTAATACTCTTGTGTCTGTATGTATTACTCTTGTGCCTGTATCTATTACTCTTGTGTCTGTATCTAATACTCTTGTGCCTGTATCTATTACTCTTGTGCCTGTATCTATTACTCTTGTGTCTGTATGTATTACTCTTGTGCCTGTATCTATTACTCTTGTGCCTGTATCTATTACTCTTGTGTCTGTATGTATTACTCTTGTACCTGTATCTATTACTCTTGTGTCTGTATCTATTACTCTTGTGTCTGTATGTATTACTCTTGTGCCTGTATCTATTACTCTTGTGCCTGTATCTATTACTCTTGTGTCTGTATGTATTACTCTTGTACCTGTATCTATTACTCTTGTGTCTGTATCTAATACTCTTGTGTCTGTATGTATTACTCTTGTGCCTGTATCTATTACTCTTGTGTCTGTATCTAATACTCTTGTGTCTGTATGTATTACTCTTGTACCTGTATCTATTACTCTTGTGTCTGTATGTATTACTCTTGTGCCTGTATCTATTACTCTTGTGCCTGTATCTATTACTCTTGTGTCTGTATCTAATACTCTTGTGTCTGTATGTATTACTCTTGTACCTGTATCTATTACTCTTGTGTCTGTATCTATTACTCTTGTGTCTGTATGTATTACTCTTGTGCCTGTATCTATTACTCTTGTGCCTGTATCTATTACTCTTGTGCCTGTATCTATTACTCTTGTGTCTGTATCTAATACTCTTGTGCCTGTATCTATTACTCTTGTGTCTGTATCTATTACTCTTGTGCCTGTATCTATTACTCTTGTGTCTGTATCTAATACTCTTGTGCCTGTATCTATTACTCTTGTGTCTTTATCTATTACTCTTGTGCCTGTATCTATTACTCTTGTGCCTGTATCTATTACTCTTGTGCCTGTATCTATTACTCTTGTGTCTGTATCTATTACTCTTGTGTCTGTATCTATTACTCTTGTGCCTGTATCTATTACTCTTGTGCCTGTATCTATTACTCTTGTGTCTGTATCTAATACTCTTGTGCCTGTATCTATTACTCTTGTGCCTGTATCTATTACTCTTGTGCCTGTATCTATTACTCTTGTGCCTGTATCTATTACTCTTGTGTCTGTATCTAATACTCTTGTGCCTGTATCTATTACTCTTGTGCCTGTATCTATTACTCTTGTGTCTGTATCTATTACTCTTGTGCCTGTATCTATTACTCTTGTGCCTGTTTCTATTACCCTTGTGCCTGTATCTATTACTCTTGTGCCTGTATCTATTACTCTTGTGTCTGTATCTATTACTCTTGTGCCTGTATCTATTACTCTTGTGTCTGTATCTATTACTCTTGTGCCTGTATCTATTACTCTTGTGTCTGTATCTATTACTCTTGTGCCTGTATCTATTACTCTTGTGCCTGTATCTATTACTCTTGTGTCTGTATCTATTACTCTTGTGCCTGTATCTATTACTCTTGTGCCTGTATCTATTACCCTTGTGCCTGTATCTATTACTCTTGTGTCTGTATCTATTACTCTTGTACCTGTATCTATTACTCTTGTGTCTGTATCTATTACTCTTGTGCCTGTATCTATTACTCTTGTGTCTGTATCTATTACTCTTGTGCCTGTATCTATTACTCTTGTGCCTGTTTCTATTACCCTTGTGCCTGTATCTATTACTCTTGTGCCTGTATCTATTACTCTTGTGTCTGTATCTATTACTCTTGTGCCTGTATCTATTACTCTTGTGTCTGTATCTATTACTCTTGTGCCTGTATCTATTACTCTTGTGTCTGTATCTATTACTCTTGTGCCTGTATCTATTACTCTTGTGCCTGTATCTATTACTCTTGTGTCTGTATCTATTACTCTTGTGCCTGTATCTATTACTCTTGTGCCTGTATCTATTACCCTTGTGCCTGTATCTATTACTCTTGTGCCTGTATCTATTACCCTTGTGCCTGTATCTATTACTCTTGTGTCTGTATCTATTACTCTTGTACCTGTATCTATTACTCTTGTGTCTGTATCTATTACTCTTGTGCCTGTATCTATTACTCTTGTGCCTGTATCTATTACTCTTGTGCCTGTATCTATTACTCTTGTGTCTGTATCTATTACTCTTGTGTCTGTATCTATTACTCTTGTGCCTGTATGTATTACTCTTGTGTCTGTATGTATTACTCTTGTGCCTGTATCTATTACTCTTGTGCCTGTATCTATTACTCTTGTGTCTGTATCTATTACCCTTGTGCCTGTATCTATTACTCTTGTGTCTGTATCTATTACTCTTGTGCCTGTATCTATTACTCTATTTACCATAGTTAAAATAATTATTGAATATCTTCTTTATTGAATATCTTCTTTTATAGAATTGCTACAAAAATCTGTATTTTTTATTATTTCCAATTGATTTGAAGTTTATTATTTTTTATATTTCAGATTTAGATAGTGAAATAATTTCGCTTGTAAATTAAAATAATCGAATTACTATTGTACCGTTTTATTGAGTTGCAAGTAGGAAAACATATCTATCTAAGGATGAGTTAAGATCTAATACAAACGACACTTTATGAGTAATATTATCAAATATTTTTTCTAATGATCTTTCCATGTAATTTATTAAATCATAATTATTTTGTAATCTGCCTTTGTCTGGTATAAGATAGTCTTGTATTACTTTATTATTAATTTTAATAATTTACAAAGTTAATAAAATTATCTATTATTATTAATTTTATTTTACAATTTTTTTTGGTTAATGAACAATACCATATAAAGAACACCATATTAAAACCACCTTATTGTTTTTTTTTTAATTATAGGATGGTGTTAAAAATTTATCAGGAATTAAAAGTTCTTTCTTAGCCCTTGTTATAATTGCATTATTGGGATCTCTTTTCTTTCTAATTTCTAGTACTCGAGGCATTGCATTTTTCTATTTCTACTGTAAATTGCAAATGCTTTTGTTCCACAACTCTCTCTGTAAAGTATAGAATCTGAAAATAAAGCAATTCACTACGCATTCCGATTTCCGGTTTCCAGTTTACGAAATTATACCTGAAACATTGGAGTTCCGATAATATTTGTAGCAAAAATGAATAATTTTATTTGCAGAAAGTAAAGTCTGGTGCCGGTCAAAGCTATGAGCTACCAGCATGGGATATGACCACTGTAATGTCTAACTCTAGTACAACCTCATTGTACAGTACACATTACAAGGAGTAATTCTATGCCTACAGAATGGGTTGAGCTACCTTATGCTTACAAAGCGAACCAAACCTAACTTTACCACTCACTAACCGTTTCCCAAAGTGGAAGAATTCATCTAGTTATTAACAAACCCCTTGCTGAAGACCCCGTTTTTAATTTAATTTATAAAAAAACAAAGTTGCTACCTTTGTATTCACACAAACGTCTTCCCCTTGAACCCATTTCCTTTAAGGGTCAACTTTTGATTGATTTATTCTTCTTGGAAAACGTTAAACAAATTGATTTCCTATAAGCACCCAACATGCAAAATAATTCAAATCTAACATTATTATTTAAAAAATGATTGTATGTCGTAGATGTTTCGACCGTCAAACTGCCCTCATCACTCATGGGTGAACAATGGAGAAGATATTATTGACATTTAACCATATAATATTTACACAAGACAAAGTAGTAAAAGGAAAAAAGCTTGGTTAGTTACACTAGTTTGGGAGATCGCTCTACTCATCTCAGGCTATAAAATGTACACTGTACAACTGTGAAAAAGAAGTACATGGTTTTCTTTAATAAATTCAAACTTATTATTTCCAGTGTTGGAAATTTGATATGCAGTATCATTATCAGCATTTTACCAAATCCCGTGTGTAAAGCCTTATTTTATCCTCTTTTTTATAACTAAAAACGGTTTTATAAAGTCAGGATATATTTATAAAGAACTATAAATATACTAAATGTAGTATTGATTTTTGCGAGTGGCTGAAATTAGCTAACCTGATGTACTAAAGCACAATTATTATCAATAATTGTTATTTTGCTTGTTTGAGACCTATGTTATTCTCGTAACTCTAGCTCAAAAGTTATTATCTTATATTTTCATAAGATATTTGTATATATTATAGAGAAGTGTATTATATATTTTTTCCAATAAAAACTTTATTTAGAACTCTTTTAATTGAATGTCCACTTAAACTCAAAGGTCAAACTCTGTAAAAGAAGTTTGCAACAACGTAAACAAAAACTAGATAAAAAACGGACCAAATTTATTTCCTTTTTTATTAACCTACCCGGAGGTTCTAGAGCAAAACAAATAAATATTCATAAGTGGTAAATGCCAGAATGGGATTCTGTTTATGGGATTGAAGAACTTCAACAAAACTACGCCACAGAAGCGTAATGAATTCAAGTTGTTTTTTCTTCTCAAAACTTTTTACATTTTTATCATGAAACTTTTTATCTTACTGAACCATGAACATATATCCTGGTATTGCTTAGAGTCTTTTAAATAATTAAAAGATTTGCGTATTAATGATTTTATACTTTATAAGGAATTATTGTACAACTAAACTGTACAATAATTTATTGTAGAATTCTATTATCTGATACTTTACAATCAGAATATTCTAAAGGTATGTTAACTACAAAAAATCTGTGTAATTAAAAATATACTATTTAAAGGTTTACGTAGATCCCATATGATATTTCACTCAAATAATATCACTTATTTATTAAAATATATAGTAGCGGTGGTATTTTTGTGATTTAAAATACTAAACTCTTAGGAATAAAGACAAATAGAATGGTAAGTTGTAAATTGAATTTTGCAGTTTGGACTTTCTCTGGGATGTTCATACAACATTGATTTACAAAATGTTATGTTTATAAATAAGATAAAATAAAAGTAGGGGTTTTAGTAATTTCAACTATTAGCTTACAATTTCGCTTTTATTAGTTTTCTACCGATAAATGTACACAATTTAAATGTATTTTTAAAATAGGCTTTAGAAACAAATAAAACGAATTGTCTTTTTCGTACACGTATAAAACAAGTCGTGTTCAGCTGGTGGAAACATATTGTAACGGCCAAGGTCTCACCCGGGATTTATGCCACACGGCTTGACAAGTACAAGCCCTTTCACGCCTAAGCGGACAGAACGCCATCGCGTTAAGGCTATAACCTTCCACAAGTGAAGCGAATAGAAATTACTAGAAGCCAAAAGTAATATATAAACGTTTTCTTGAGCAAAATTTTGTTGCTTGTATCAATCAACTGTTGTTGATTGTATATACATTATTGAATCACGTAAAATTTGTTATAGTGCCTACAGTTTATCTATTTGACTGTGTTGTATCAACATATGTTTCGTACTAAATTAGTTTTATGTATGTAATAAATTTTCCCCTACTGTGCTGCCTTCGTTCGTTTTTTTTTTTTTTTTTTTGTATTTCCTGTGTAGGATATCAATTATTATGTTATTGAATCTGTTTTACTGAGCATATATTTGTCATTGTTGATATCTTTGTTAGTCAGTTCAGTGGGTATTGGTACTGATGTAGGTTATAGAGCATATGTCTAAAGTATCACATTTATGTTAGAATGGGTGGTCTGAGATGTTGTCGAAGAGTGTTTCTCTCATTATGTTGTACTATTTATTTATAAGACGTAAAAAATTACTTTATTTTCAGTTCAAACACTCACCACTAATGGAAATATACGACAGGAAATCAGCTTACCTGGAACAATCCGAAAACAAATACGTTAACAATATAAAACTAAATATAAAAATATTTTAGGAACATATTCACAGTAGTATATTTTTTTTACTTGATAAAAAAAGATTTAAAAACAAACTTATATTCAATTCCAACAAGTAGTATGAATAATAAAAAACATTAATACCATTTCTTCCTTTGTAACACACTTTAGATGGTGTTACATATTAAATTGGCAATTTCAAAAAACAAACGAGAATGTATTCAAAAATTGTAACAATATACAACTATATAAAAAATTGTGATGTATTAGAAATATTTTTAATGAGATCTCTGGTTGATAGTGACATCTGTCGGAGAGTTTAAAAACAAGTAAATTAAAGTACGTCTGCGCACATGCGATGCACGGTAGCCGAAAAGGTTGCTTCCAACGATAGTTTAAGCTCTCTTTTAGCCAAAATGTGAAAGGGCACGGACCTATCCGAGAGCGAGGAAATTTTATTTATTTTTCAAAATTTAATGTAATATTCTTTTTCTTAAACACGTTATAATCATGGTGTAGAAGACGGCGTACGTAGCCAAGTACAAAGATGGGACGCTGAAGTTACTGAAGATATTTCGTGAGACTTTTCCACTAGGAGGATGCGAGGCTACGACATGTGAATACAGCTAAGTGGACGATTTAAGGCTTTAGAGATTTATTGCAAAATTTAAAATGTTAGACAGTTTAACTCAAATTAATGAACCTTGAACGTTTCAACCTATATACATAAATGTAATTTACGAATCATTTGGTGCACTTGTGTTCACATTGAATTATAAACTTTTATTATGAAAAAAGCAAGTAAACTCGAGTACAGATCCATTTTCAGCCATTGATTGATTTATTTATAGATTGCTATACGTAAAAATTCATAAGTTAAATATTAAATGTTCAATAATCCGTAACTGAAGCAATGTCTAGAAATTTGTATCATGATTATAATTTATGTTATTTTTTTGTTAAATAAAATGAGTGTAATTTGCTTTAATTGAATTCAAAAGAGTAATTATTTAACCAGCACACAATTCCATGCATTTCAACTTAATAAGCCTTAAATAATAATTTAATAAGACTTTGCAAGTCATTTTCTAAATGTGTAACTATAAACTGCAATATTTAAAATCAGCCTTAACTCATAAAAATTCGAGCGAAATTAAAAATAAAAATAAGACAGTTACACCTTAACGATGTTTTAATTGGCCTGACACCTCTTAGAATATAACTTAATTTGATATATAGAATATATAGTACTTTACGACCACAACGTACTTCAATTTTCTTAACCGTAGTTGTGTTATGATCTCATTACTTTAAAGTAAACTTGTATAGTAAAAACAAATGTTAATGTGAACGTAGATATAAGAAAACAAATTTTGAAGTATTTGCTTTAAGCTGCAGTGACTTGGATGCCAAATTGAAAATAATGAAACTTAATTTAAATAAAATGTCGTGTAAGAGAAGTTATTTGTAAAGTTTGCTGTGCAAAGTGAAATTTAATATTCAATATCAAAGTTTTACAATAGAGAGTGAAGTGAAACCTCTAATTTGTAAGCATTTACGCTCTTAATTTTTACGCTTGAAGGTAACAAATTAATGAATTATTACACTTATAATTAAGGTACAATTTATAAATATATTACTGATATTCCATCCCCCCTAGCTATTTTAGACAACCAGTTATTTGGTTTAAACCGTTATTGAATAATAATAACAAATTAAACAAAAACCATTGAATAATAATAACAAATTAAACAAAAACCATTGAATAATAATAACAAATTAAACAAAAACCGTTGAATAATAATAACAAATTAAACAAAAACCATTGAATAATAATAACAAATTAAACAAAAACCATTGAATAATAATAACAAATTAAACAAAAACCATTGAATAATAATAACAAATTAAACAAAAACCATTGAATAATAATAACAAATTAAACAAAAACCATTGAATAATAATAACAAATTAAACAAAAACCATTGAACAATAATAACAAATTAAACAAAAACCATTGAACAATAATAACAAATTAAACAAAAACCATTGAATAATAATAACAAATTAAACAAAAACCATTGAATAATAATAACAAATTAAACAAAAACCATTGAATAATAATAACAAATCAAATAAAAACCATTGAATAATAATAACAAATTAAACAAAAACCATTAAATAATAATAACAAATTAAACAAAAACCATTGAATAATAATAACAAATTACACAAAAACCTTCAACCAAAAATATTTTATTTTAACCCTAATGTACATTTTGTTTACCATGTAAGAGGTATAACAACCAAGAGTGGTTTTGGTATGACAGACTCTTGGTTGTTTGTCTCTGATGCGGTTACTTAGTAAACGATGTGTACATTAGGTTGAATAAAATATTTGTGAATAGGGGTTTTTTAGTAGCATTTATTAATCTTGAACAATAAAATCCACTTTTGTATATTTTTTTATTTAAAGAATCAGTACTACTATAGTCAAGTGTATATAAATAATTATATATTTAGGTGTATAAATGTAAATCATTAGCTCAAGGTAAAGGTTGTACCAAATAATATTAATAAAGTTGTGTTTATATTCAGACCCCTTCTATTTTCAAAACGCAATAGCAAAACGTATTATGATTTATTTTGAGAAATTTTTGTTTTTATTACAGTTTGAGAACGCAAGTAGTTATAATTGTTTTATATATTAATAAATGATGACGTAATCCTATACTGTGTTGCCATGTGATGATATTTGTTACGTATGGTCGCTAATTATATCTGCGGTAATTTGTTGACATGATTATATAAACATCATTAGTAACACAGTTAGCTCTTTGTTAAGTCTCATTATGAAAGTTATACACATATTTTCGGAGAATACAACTATTATATGAGCTTAGCTTGTGAGGTTATTTTAAAACAAATAAAAGACATACACAAGACTCACAAATTAATCATTTACTCATACGTTTCAATGACAAAGTCATCATCATTAGTGAGTGTTGCTACTACACACTCTAACTAACAACTGTTGTAAGTTAGAGTTTAAGTAGCAACACTCACTGATGATAATGACTTTGTCATTGAAACTTATAAGAGTAAATAAATGATTAATTTGTGATTCTTGTGTTTGTCTTTTATTTGTTTTAACATATTTTCAGCGTTTCCCAATTATTTATTAACGACATCCGGTGATAATAGCATGACTCGGTTCTTTGAAAATAAAAAGTAAGTATTAGAAAAAACGTCACATTTATACAATTAAAACCAAGCTAAAACAACAATAGAAGCAGTGGTGAAAAGTAGGGACTATCGAGCCGGAGTTAGAATAATGGATGTAAAAAGACAGAGAGAAAGAATGAACGTTGAGTGAAACTAAATAAAACGTTGTTTTGCACGAAGTTTTGAAAAATCAAACAAAAATAAATTTAATAGATTCAATGATTATGGATTAGAAACGAGGTAACAGAAGTTTTTTCATTTAAAAAAGGAATATTTTTTAACATAAATAATATTATAGCGAATAAATTATTATCTCAATAATTACTAAATATTTGGATAGTAAGTACAAATTAAATGCTAAATATTTTTTTTTATTTTTGTGATTACTAATTATTTGTATATTGTAAAATATTGACATAAATTTAAAATAAATTTCAATTATATCCACCCTAATATATTACAATTACATAACAATGTATGGTAAAATACTATCAGAGTAAAAGATGTTTAATATTTTTAATGCAAATAATTTAGGCATATTTAACACCAAGCAATATAATTCTATACTGTTAAAATATAATTTCAGAAAAAATTAATTTGTAACTGTAAGATAAAAGAGTATTAAGAATATTTAATGAATAATAGGTTTTAAATCTAGACACACGTACACATCCATACTGAGATCACAAAGTTATTCTAAACGCATGATAGGAACATTAAAATCAAACAGATATTGGTTATAAAGGCTTCTGAATTAGTCAAACCTTACAATTTATACTGCTCTATAGTGCAAACGGTTTCCATTTTACTCAATACCTGTATATCTTTGTATAAAGAAGCCTTTAACGGTAAAAGGTATACTAAAAACAAAGGGAACATTTGTGTGCACATAATCTCCTCGAACACAAGAAAATACACCTTCACGACAAAAAAGAACTTGCAATACAATGGTGGATGGAAATGTATTGTATGGAATGCCCTTAATGAGCTTTGTGTTTCATTGAAATCCTTTCTTGCCATTTAAAACGTCCATTTAGTATCGTTGTATCAGTAAACCACTGTTGCAACGTTCAAGGCTAGTAACTTAATCTTTTAGTCTATATTTAATGAAATAATTAATAATCGAACTAAATTATTGAGAAATGGGTGAACGAAAATAAATTGTATATAGTGACCGAATATATAGTCCCATGCAACAATCAAATGCCATGAGGTAGACGAACATAGAGTTGGAACCATGGAGTAGATGAACCATAAGTTAAAGGAAATTTTTGGTTCTAGCATTCAGGGTAGTGAAAATGTTTATTACAACGTCTACAGACGTTTTGAATCGAGAAAAACATTTAATCTTGCGTATTGATAAATTACCTAAACATTTGTTATAATATAAGAAATAATAATACAGAATTTTTACTTTTAACACCAAAATGTAAACTCCAAATAACAAATTAAAGCTATTTATATTTTTTTAAAATTCTCACCAAATTTATGAATTTATTTACTTTGTATGCAATATATCAATAACACTTTTAAATGTTTTTTTTTAAATATAGGCAAGTTTAAAACATTTAAAAGTATTAGTGATTACTAGTAGCTCACGCGAAGACGGAATCAACAAATGTCAATATATCATTATTTAAGGAGTATATTTCTAAGAGACTAATATTTATTGTAGTTAATAATAAAATAATGTAGGTAACAAAAAACATTTATTAGATGTTAACTGAATACAATTTTTTTAACAATTTCATTTGACATTAAATCCTAAACGGAATCAGTCCTAAACTTATCAAAACTATTTAATAACAACATTTTCCTTAACAATGTTCAATAGATAATGTACATGTAAAAACAGCTGTTCTACAACGTAACCTATAACACATTCAGTTCTTCCATAAAATCATATGTTTTTATTTAATTCATTTTACGGTGACTCGTAGCGTAACCTTGTGTAAATTGTGCTATCGCAAAGTTGTATGTTTACATCCACCGAATGAGTTTTTGTACTCGTCGCTATTGACGTTTTTACTTCAAAATGCATAAAGATATACAAAGTAAATAAAATAACATCTGCAGCATAGATTCAAAGATACATTCATTTATTCATTAGGGCAAATGCAAACAAAAACGCCCAAGCTCGCAGTATAAGGATAATAATAAACTAACTAATTTAAAAAGCTATATAAGATTAAATTTTCATATACATTAGACTATTAATGTATCACTATCAGAAGGAAGTAAAAAAGAGGAGTTACATTATGAGTACAGTGGAAGTTACGAAACAAACTAAATGTTATTGTAGTTATTACTCGTGATAAAGTTGATAGCTCATTGTAATTTGTTATCTTCTATTGAATTAGTGGTTAATAAATTACCACTTGTATGCCAATGTTCTGATTAATTTTACCTTTAATTAATGGATATTTAAACATAATAAGGGGAATAGAGAGTCGACTAACTACGAAGCAAGTATTGGCCTAATAAATAATATAATTCTTAAAAAGCTACAGAAAAAAAATGTGAAGTGGCTTAAAAAGTACTTTAAGTATAAAATTGAAGACACAATTACAGTTATCATCTAATTTAAAACACACAAATTAAATGTTTTACGATTGTTACATAAACTAAAGGAAATTATTTATACCTTTTCAAAAACAACCGTGTTATAAATATATTACTTCTAGTGTTGACATATATAGCGTGACAGTAGCAGTAAATTTATGACACGTATCCCATTTTGTTGTACGTAAGCTAACCGAACATATGACATTCCGCTCATTTACTGCTTCTCCCGGCGTTGCTTACATCCACTCCATGGTTATGTCTTTATCGCCAAAGTACATGACGTCACAAATTGCTAATTACACTACAGCACATTATCACAGCGAGACGTTCATCACAAAGGCTTGCAGAGTATAAATTTTACGCTTATTTAACTGCATATAAAATATCAACACACTCTCAACATAAATGTAAACTCTACTAACCGCTGCGTCGTTGCTTTATGTATCCTTTGGTTAAACATTTCAACTTACGGCTTATTTTACCCAGTTGTACTGGGCATTCTACAAGTCTAGACGGGTCAAAACCTTTTTACCAACTTCAAAAGTGATTAATTTTAAAACCATATCTGTTTCTCTAGATACAATATATATGTATATATATATATATATATATATATATATATATATATATATATATATATATATATATATATATATATATATTCTTGATATTTAACGTTATCCATTGTTTTTCCGTTGCACTGACTTTATGAAGTTAATATATTACTATGTAAGTAATTTTATCCACCATTAAGTGCAATAATTTTACCTTGAGTGATGAGGCACCTTTCGGTCAATTGACCATTGTCGAATTACTTTAAATATAAATGATAATCTATCATGTTATCATTTATATTTAAAGTAATTCGACAATGGTCAATTGACCGAAAGATCACTCAAGGTAAAATTATTGCACTTAATGGTGGATAAAATTACTTACATAGTAATATATTAACTTCATATATATATATATATATATATATATATATATATATATATCACTTTCATTATATGTACTTAAACAAGAATCTTATTTATGCGAGTTAACTTTCAAAGATTGATAGTATCTCCATTATCGAGCATCACTTAGTGATGATAATGAATACCAAGTCTTGTTTAAGTACATATAGTGAAAGCGATGAGTGAATACAAGAAAACAGTGTTGCAAAGCGTTTTATATATATATATATATATATATATATATATATATATATATATATATATATATAAATTTTAATTATTTATAATATAATCAGCGATTATTTATAAACCAATGAACCGGATTATACGTATTGAACTATTTTTTTTTTAAATAACAGGAATCATTCCACTTCGGTTGAAACAATTCAGTTCTGTAAAAAAAAAATGAAAAAAAAGAAAAAATAATTTAACCATAATGTTGCTACTAATGTATTTTACTATTATTAATATTTATTTTAATATTTTTGCATAGCCATAGCTATTAGTCAGGTTTTGATAAATATGTTTTGAAAAGAAAGAGATTGTCCTTTCGAAGAACTCTATCTTGAGTGGCTAATACGTTTTACCGACTTATTATTTTCAAGCAGAAAAACTACATTTATTTTAAAAAACCGTTTTTTAATGAAATATAATCAGGAAAAATGAACTGAACTCCCAGAGGGCATTTCAAATTTAACTTCCACAACAAGTAGCTTCTTTGTAAGTAGGTTATAGAGATAAGCTAGCCACTTGCTAGCCTGTTTAAGCAAGATAAGATGTCGAGAGTTATTGTCAATGCACCGTGACAAGTGCAAAATGGCACTTCACATAGGGACCTCAAGTTGGCTATAGTTTGACTGAAGTCAATATGGGAAGAAGGCCAGAACAAGAGTTGTGGTTTTAACCTCAACATTTGTTATAACCCAATGGCTAAGGCTGGGGACATACAGGAAGAAACTGGTGATAGCAACGCAACGTAAACTTGAGTTGCTATTAGAAAAGTTGCTAGTCGGTTTCCACGATTGTTCATATGAAGTTGCTAGTTTAGTTGTCAGTTATGTCGTCTTCAGAGGAAGATTGTCTATATTTTAAGAAAGATTACTACAAAAACCTTACAAAAAAGGACAATTCCGTGTAGGCCTACACTCCTATAACGTTATTCATGCTAGACAAAGCCAATATATTGCTGTGCAAAATTCACGAAATTACCCAGACCAAATTTTTAATTATTACCGTATGAGCATTAGCAGTTACGACTACATTTTAAGTAATGTATTTTAGAACATGAAGAAAAGAAACAAATAATTGGCGAGAAAGATGGAGAAATAAATTTTAGTTGGAGAAAGATTAACAATAACACTCAGTTAAGGTTAATTGCTCATGTATGTATTTATTTTTATGTAAAACTGCAAAACTTAAAATAACGTTACATTACAATGAAATAAAAATTAGTTTTTAAACAAATGAAATTTTATAATTCAAGTTATTCTGGACAAATTGTTGGTAGTCATTCACATCGTCTTGAAGTTGTTGCATACACAGATCTTGCTATATTTTGTTTTTCTCACATGATACCACTTTAATAAGACACTATTCAAAGAAACAGAAACACATAAAGTTCAAATAAAATTATTATTATTTAAATACGGTATCACTCTTGAGAAACGCATACACAACACAACAAATACTGATGGCAACTGAGAAACTGAGCAACGAGTTTACAGCCTGTCGAAACCTAATTCTAGTTTCTGCGTCACTTGCTAGTCGCGTTGCTATCACTTCTCTATGAATATGTGCATGCAACTCCGTACGCTGTGAAAAAGCAACTCAAGTTTGAGTTGCGTTGCGTTGCTGTCACCAGTTCCCTTCTGTATGTCCGCAGGCTAAGAATTTAAGAGACTAAAGTATTTGATTTATTTTTAATGTGCTAAGATTATACATAAAAGATAAACTTTAACACAATTATTAATGTTCCTAATTCCACAATACAAAATATTAATCAAATAATAACAAACCTATATATTTATACTGTTTCGTACATTTCAATGACTGAGAGGGCAAATCATCATCTGAGGGTACAAATGCAATAAGTTACAAAACAAACTCAATAACTCAATGAGTGTGTTTTCTAATAAAATTGTGTATATAGCATCTGATGATCGTGGTCCTTCATATAGGTGTGATCTGTTAATTAGCGCTGTTAATTAGACCATTGATAGACGATTGTTAATCTTTCATTGTGATATTAATTACATTATTATTACTGTTAATAGTAACATTGCCAATGTATTGAAGTTTATTTAAAATTGAGTGAGATTGCAGTAGCTTCAAGAACCAAATAAATTCCTCTGAAACAGAAATCTACACCAATTTGTAGCTTAAAAGCTTGCATCAATTATTAACGAGACGTTTTTCTATCAAAAAAGAGTCAAATTGTAATGAAAACTTTAATTCACAAAATATTAGTTTACTTCTCAACTGTTGGACGTGACTAAACAATTGAAATTGTCTCCACTGTCACTTAATGCATTGTTGATCTTTTACGGCATTTTAAAACGTATAGTATTGGCTTCAATATAGACTCAAGTTATTTAATAAAAAAAAACATTTGTTTTCCTTTATTTTGTAATATTGATAGCAATAAATACTGATTTAAAAAATTATAAACATTACATGGACAATACATTACAACACATGAACTCACTTTCAATGTTTCGGTCATTTCAATGTGTTCCTTTAAACTCTAAAACAAGGAATATTCTGGTGTAATATTTATGGATGATGTGTACACACCGATAAATACAAGTATATTAACTATACAAAACAACCAGGGAGGCCTACATCAATCACGCAAGGTAGATTAAATATTTTGGTCTAGTGGACATATAATCAATAGTTTGACATAATTGCAACTGACCAATAATGCAAATTGTTGTGGTACACCTACTGCAATTTGTTGCTGTTAGTGGAAATCAATCATGGTACAAATGACCTAAACGTCGAACTATCACGCCCATCTGAATTTTGCAGTCACCTACTTTATACACAGTATTTATTTATCATCAACGGTAAAAGTTTCATCTTCTTTCTGTTTACATATGGAAATAGTTTTCTATCGTTTTATTCTCACCGCACATTTCAAGTAGGGCATTTTCTCCGTTCAGGATGTGTATAAATATGTATGCTGTACAAACTTGTATTGTAACTGTTCAATATCTCAGTGAGTCTACATATTTTAAACTTTTACTTTTCCTTACAAATATAATAAAGCATGCTATGAAGTTTTTATACAAAAACAAACTAATAAGTTAATGATTCTTAAACAACCTATATTTAAAAGTACAATAGCCTGCTGCTTGCAGAGATTAGGTACACAATATTGTATGTACAAACACGTAGAAGCTCTAACGATAAGTTGTAAATGAATTAAAGTAAAACATTCTTGTTGATTATTCGTTATATAAAAGAATCTAAGGCCTAATTTATTGAACCTAAGATGATAGTTTCTTGTGATATATTTTTCATTAAATATATATCTCCCGTGTGGAAGACATTTTAGATAAGTGACTTTTTTCAATTGTTAATACAACAATCACGCATGCTGATTCTGTACCACTGCACGCCTCTTGCATTCACCCATGGTACGAACAGCACCTGGAGTAAAGCTCTTTATCTTTTCCAAATTCCACATACCTCAGGCAAGTGTCCTTTAATACACATTGAAGGTATGTATTTCCAACTAGCTTTCAAGGCTCAACCAACTGTTATAGTTTTGCCACGTTACCAACTTACTGCAACTGCAACTAATTTTGTGCCTTTAGGCTTAATATTTTTCTTCACTCTAGAACATTGAAATTTCCATTTTCATCGAAACTGAATGTTTTTGAAGGTTCACACTTTTGAAGGTTAGAATAGACCAAGCCTACTAATTAGTTACCCTGCTAGTAGCCTACTTCTTGCTTTCACTTTCCTTAAGCTGAGTTTATTATGTCGCTCCAGAACTCGGCACAGACAGCCTTGATTGATGGAAATGCTAATCTACAAGGTTTACTTAATTTATATGGAACAAACCTACTAATTAGTTACCCTGCTAGTAGCCTACCTCTTGCTTCCACTTTCCTTAAGCTGAGTTTATTATGTCGCTCCAGAACTCGGCACAGACAGCCTTGATTGATGGAAATGCTAATCTACAGGGTTTACTTAGTTTATATGGAACAAACCTACTAATTAGTTACCCTGCTAGTAGCCTACTTCTTGCTTTCACTTTCCTTAAGCTGAGTTTATTATGTCGCTCCAGAACTCGGCACAGACAGCCTTGATTGATGGAAATGCTAATCTACAGGGTTTACTTAGTTTATATGGAACAAACCTACTAATTAGTTACCCTGCTAGAAGCCTACTTCTTGCTTTCACTTTCCTTAAGCTGAGTTTATTATGTCGCTCCAGAACTCGGCACAGACAGCCTTGATTGATGGAAATGCTAATCTACAAGGTTTACTTAATTTATATGGAACAAACCTACTAATTAGTTACCCTGCGAGTAGCCTACTTCTTGCTTCCACTTTCCTTAAGCTGAGTTTATTATGTCGCTCCAGAACTCGGCACAGACAGCCTTGATTGATGGAAATGCTAATCTACAGGGTTTACTTAGTTTATATGGAACAAACCTACTAATTAGTTACCCTGCTAGTAGCCTACTTCTTGCTTCCACTTTCCTTAAGCTGAGTTTATTATGTCGCTCCAGAACTCGGCACAGACAGCCTTGATTGATGGAAATGCTAATCTACAGGGTTTACTTAGTTTATATGGAACAAACCTACTAATTAGTTACCCTGCTAGTAGCCTACTTCTTGCTTCCACTTTCCTTAAGCTGAGTTTATTATGTCGCTCCAGAACTCGGCACATACAGCCTTGATTGATGGAAATGCTAATCTACAGGGTTTACTTAGTTTATATGGAACAAACCTACTAATTAGTTACCCTGCTAGTAGCCTACTTCTTGCTTTCACTTTCCTTAAGCTGAGTTTATTATGTCGCTCCAGAACTCGGCACAGACAGCCTTGATTGATGGAAATGCTAATCTACAGGGTTTACTTAGTTTATATGGAACAAACCTACTAATTAGTTACCCTGCTAGTAGCCTACTTCTTGCTTTCACTTTCCTTAAGCTGAGTTTATTATGTCGCTCCAGAACTCGGCACAGACAGCCTTGATTGATGGAAATGCAAATCTACAGGGTTTACTTAGTTTATATGGAACAAACCTAATAATTAGTTACCCTGCTAGTAGCCTACTTCTTGCTTTCACTTTCCTTAAGCTGAGTTTATTATGTCGCTCCAGAACTCGGCACAGACAGCCTTGATTGATGGAAATGCTAATCTACAGGGTTTACTTAGTTTATATGGAACAAACCTAAAAATTAGTTACCCTGCTAGTAGCCTACCAATTGCTTCCACTTTCCTTAAGCTGAGTTTATTATATCGCTCCAGAACTCGGCACAGACAGCCTTGATTGATGGAAATGCTAATCTACAGGGTTTACTTAGTTTATATGGAACAAACCTACTAATTAGTTACCCTGCTAGTAGCCTACTTCTTGCTTTCACTTTCCTTAAGCTGAGTTTATTATATCGCTCCAGAACTCGGCACAGACAGCCTTGATTGATGGAAATGCTAATCTACAGGGTTTACTTAGTTTATATGGAACAAACCTACTAATTAGTTACCCTGCTAGTAGCCTACTTCTTGCTTTCACTTTCCTTAAGCTGAGTTTATTATATCGCTCCAGAACTCGGCACAGACAGCCTTGATTGATGGAAATGCTAATCTACAGGGTTTACTTAGTTTATATGGAACAAACCTACTAATTAGTTACCCTGCTAGAAGCCTACTTCTTGCTTCCACTTTCCTTAAGCTGAGTTTATTATGTCGCTCCAGAACTCGGCACAGACAGCCTTGATTGATGGAAATGCTAATCTACAAGGTTTACTTAATTTATATGGAACAAACCTACTAATTAGTTACCCTGCTAGTAGCCTACTTCTTGCTTCCACTTTCCTTAAGCTGAGTTTATTATGTCGCTCCAGAACTCGGCACAGACAGCCTTGATTGATGGAAATGCTAATCTACAAGGTTTACTTAATTTATATGGAACAAACCTACTAATTAGTTACCCTGCTAGTAGCCCACTTCTTGCTTCCACTTTCCTTAAGCTGAGTTTATTATGTCGCTCCAGAACTCGGCACAGACAGCCTTGATTGATGGAAATGCTAATCTACAAGGTTTACTTAATTTATATGGAAAAAACCTACTAATTAGTTACCCTGCTAGTAGCCTACTTCTTGCTTCCACTTTCCTTAAGCTGAGTTTATTATGTCGCTCCAGAACTCGGCACAGACAGCCTTGATTGATGGAAATGCTAATCTACAAGGTTTACTTAATTTATATGGAACAAACCTACTAATTAGTTACCCTGCTAGTAGCCTACTTCTTGCTTCCACTTTCCTTAAGCTGAGTTTATTATGTCGCTCCAGAACTCGGCACAGACAGCCTTGATTGATGGAAATGCTAATCTACAGGGTTTACTTAGTTTATATGGAACAAACCTACTAATTAGTTACCCTGCGAGTAGCCTACTTCTTGCTTTCACTTTCCTTAAGCTGAGTTTATTATGTCGCTCCAGAACTCGGCACAGTCAGCCTTGATTGATGGAAATGCTAATCTACAGGGTTTACTTAGTTTATATGGAACAAACCTACTAATTAGTTACCCTGCGAGTAGCCTACTTCTTGCTTTCACTTTCCTTAAGCTGAGTTTATTATGTCGCTCCAGAACTCGGCACAGACAGCCTTGATTGATGGAAATGCTAATCTACAGGGTTTACTTAGTTTATATGGAACAAACCTACTAATTAGTTACCCTGCTAGAAGCCTACTTCTTGCTTCCACTTTCCTTAAGCTGAGTTTATTATGTCGCTCCAGAACTCGGCACAGACAGCCTTGATTGATGGAAATGCTAATCTACAGGGTTTACTTAGTTTATGTGGAACAAACCTACTAATTAGTTACCCTGCTAGAAGCCTACTTCTTGCTTCCACTTTCCTTAAGCTGAGTTTATTATGTCGCTCCAGAACTCGGCACAGACAGCCTTGATTGATGGAAATGCTAATCTACAAGGTTTACTTAATTTATATGGAACAAACCTACTAATTAGTTACCCTGCTAGTAGCCTACTTCTTGCTTCCACTTTCCTTGAGCTGAGTTTATTATGTTGCTCCAGAACTCGGCACAGACAGCCTTGATTGATGGAAATGCTAATCGACAGGGTTTACTTAGTTTATATGGAACAAACCTACTAATTAGTTACCCTGCGAGTAGCCTACTTCTTGCTTCCACTTTCCTTAAGCTGAGTTTATTATGTCGCTCCAGAACTCGGCACAGACAGCCTTGATTGATGGAAATGCTAATCTACAAGGTTTACTTAATTTATATGGAACAAACCTACTAATTAGTTACCCTGCTAGTAGCCTACTTCTTGCTTCCACTTTCCTTGAGCTGAGTTTATTATGTCGCTCCAGAACTCGGCACAGACAGCCTTGATTGATGGAAATGCTAATCTACAAGGTTTACTTAATTTATATGGAATAACGTTCAGTTCAGAGTATTCAAAATCTCAACGACGAAAATCAAGCGAAGACGTTCATAAAATATTTTTTATAGAAACAATATATAATTTTATAACAATATATAATATTTTTGCTCTTTCGTAAAACTGGAACTTTTCCATATTTCCTTCCTTTAAACTATTAACCATTCTTTGTTTTAAAGTAAAAGTAGACAATATAAACAAGACCTAATCACAATGCAAATAAAACATTTGAGGCAATGTTGTACACTTATTAATTTGTACCCCTATAAACCGCAACTTATACTTCGTGGAAAATACAAAGCATAGCCTAAACGTTTGTTGTCAACATGTTCTCGTTTTTCACGTAAAACATAGCTAAGATATGACGACTCTTACGGCCTATTACCTACCAATATATTCATAAAAGCATTCCAATTACTGTACCTCTAAATTAGTAGACAAAATTAGATCTGTAAGTTAGCCTTTAAATTACCTCTAAATTATTTCACAATT
The DNA here is from genome assembly GCA_036971475.1 of Prosapia bicincta. Taxonomy (NCBI): domain Eukaryota; kingdom Metazoa; phylum Arthropoda; class Insecta; order Hemiptera; family Cercopidae; genus Prosapia; species Prosapia bicincta. Next base: position 662,033 of record JBAIZL010000085.1, read on the forward strand.
AGTAACGAAAACAACAAGATTTCATGTAACACTACGGGCACCATGCATTAAATCAACAAACTCACCTAACCTAACCTGACATAACCTAAACACATGCTACACTATAGATTGGACTTATCTATCTTGAAAGCGTATTGGGAAAATTGAGTGACTGCATTGCATTAATGAGGACTTCTTATGTGTGTGTGTGTGTGTGTGTGTGTGTGTGTGTGTGTGTGTGTGTGTGTGTGTGTTTTTGTTTGTATGTGTGTGTGTGTGTGTGTGTGTGTGTGTGTGTGTGTGTGTGTGTGTGTGTGTGAGTGTGTGTGTGTGTGTGTGTGTGTGTGTGTGTGTGTGTATGTGTGCGTGTGTGTATGTATGTGTGTGTGTGTGTGTGTGTGTGTGTGTGTGTGTGTGTGTGTGTGTGTGTGTGTGTGTGTGTGTGTGTGTGTGTGTGTGTGTGTGTGTGTTGTGAGGTGTGTGTGTATGTGTGTGTGTGTGTGTCTGCGCGTGTGTGTGTGTGTATGTGTGTGTGTGTGTTTGTGTGTATGTGTGTGTGTGTGTGTGTGTGTGTGTGTGTGTGTGTGTGTGTGTGTGTGTGTGTGTGTGTGTGTGTGTGTGAGGTGTGTGTGTGTGTGTGTGTGTGTGTGTGTGTGTGTGTGTGTGTGTGTGTGTGTGTGTGTGTGTGTGTGTGTTGTCTGTGTTGTGAGGTGTGTGTGTATGTGTGTGTGTGTGTGTGTGTGTGTGTGTATGTGTGTGTGTGTGTGTGTGTGTGTGTGTGTGTGTGTGTGTGTGTGTGTATGTGTGTGTGTGTGTGTGTGTGTGTGTGTGTGTGTGTGTGTGTGTGTGTGTGTGTGTGTGTGTGTGTGTGTGTGTGTGTGTGTGTGTGTGTGTGTGTGTGTGTGTGTGTGTGTGTGTGTGTGTGTGTGTGTGTGTTTTGTCTGTGTGTGTGTGTGTGTGTGTGTATGTGTGTGTGTGTGTGTTGTCTGTGTGTGTGTGTGTGTGTGTGTGCGTGTGTGTGTTTGTGTGTTGTCTGTGTATGTGTGTGTGTAAACGTAAATACAATCCTGATTTGTATTACTTTAATGTTTTTATGTTGTAATTAATTCCTAGTAGACCTATGCTATAAGATCTTACCTAAGGGTAAACAGAAATTATAATTCAATGCCTTTGCAACTATTGCTTTCCTTAGAAGTTAAAACTCTTTTCTCTTTTGTAATGCTACTGTAACATATTTGAAGCAAAATGTTTACTAGTAGAACCATTTAGTGTTTGTAAGGGGACGAAATAAAAGAGGATATGAATTTTACTGAAACCTATGTAATTAGTTTACACGTCCAGCAGATTCTAATTAATCTAATTTCAAACGTAAAAGTATCGCCGATCGTCAAGAACGAACCAATCCACAACTATAAAACTGACCGTTTTAAAATGCTGATGAAAACCCTATCACAAAATCTAAACTGAGTGTTTTAAAAGATTTTTGTGAGCTTAATTTCAGCAGAGACCATTAGGCACTAGGGGAAAGGGCTACCCTTCTCTTGCTAAGGGTTAGACTTTTCTTAAAGCATTTGAGGAAAACTTGTTGAAATATACTTACTTCAAAGTAAGAGCTTCTCAGGGTATTTAGGTTTTATATTAATAAATTCTCAGAAACTTCAAGCTTGTAACAAACCACCTCCAATATATGTGGAAACTTTTTCAATTCACAAAGTTCGTTGACCTACCGTCTAAAAGAAGCAGTGTGTCTCTCTCATTAAAAAGAAACAGACCTTTGTAAGGAAAATATTCATCAGCAATATAAACAAGTATATACAGTTATCAATGTATATATATATATATATATATATATATATATATATATATATATATATATATATATATATATATATATATATATATATATATATATATATATATATATATGGTGATATGAATATACGTTTTCTTGTATTATAGTTGAAAATTAAAAATGCATATTTATAATCATGTATATTTTATTTGTATTTTTATTTGTTATATATGTATATGTATATATATATATATATATATATATATATATATATATATATATATATATATATTTATAATAAACTTTAAAACTATATGAGAAACCATAATATGGAACATAAAAGAGAGTTCCATATTATGTTAAATATCATATGTATTATATGGTCATATAATACATATATTAATACATATAATAATATATATTATAATATGTCATTATATTAATAGTAATATTATATTACTATTACTTAATATTTTAATATTAGTAAGTATTAATATATAATCTATATTAATATAATATAAAATGGAACATAAGATATAGTTCCATAATATGTTAAATATAATATGTATTATATGGTCATATATTATAATATATTTATAATATTGACATATTAAGTCTTGTATAAAAACTATTTATGTTATTTATCTAGTTATAAATATTGAGAGGATAGTATGTAACGTATTCCATACATTTAGGTTTTATATGTTACTAGGAACTTGTAGGGGCAAATGCCACTATTTGTGATCAAACAAATTTTAAACTTTTGTATGATAATTTGTATTGTGAGAATGTGTTGATTGTATTTGAATTTGATTGTATTGACCAATCGTGTTATCAGTATGTATCTTTATTCCATCTTGAGATTTTACTCGACTTAGTGCAACATAAAGTTAATCTGTGTGTAAAAACAGGTTTGGTCCAGTAAAGCCTAACTTACAGCTATTGAAAATGTAACTCTTAACGGAAATGATTCCTTTTTCTTTGAAATGACTAGGATCCGTTTATATTAATTTAAATATTGGTAAAAATATGATCTTTCCTTTTCCAGAACCACTGATTATTTCTAATTTAATACACTTGACAAACATATCTAATACGATAAGACGCAGAATACTCCATTAACTAACCTGATCCCACGTTCATATTTTAAATTCATCTTACATATCGTTAAAATATTTGTACTCAGCTGTTTTTATTATACAATTTTTACAGCTGTTTCTCAACTGAAATGTTTGAAAATCATACTCAGCTGTTTTTCATTGCAACGTGTTTTTTATGGAGACTTCTGGTAACTTTAAGCTTCTCAAAACCCTATAAATGTTGTAAATTGAGAAAAACCTATATTTTCGCCGCTCCTTCGTTGCAATATCTTTAATTTAAGCCATCTCCCAGCTCTGTACGACCTTCTAAGCTCTAACAGTTTTTTTCTCAAAATTCGGCTCACGAAATTATATAAATGTGCTTCTTCTGTTTTATTTAAAGTTATAATTTAATTTACGAAAAACGACATTATATAATGTAAAAGTAAAGTAAAACAGAAATAAAATTATTGTTTAAAATAACCATTAAAATTTACTTAATTAACATTTCCATGAAATAATTTACGTTCCGAAGTTGGGCGAAACAATCTGTGATGTAGATTTTTAAATAATCCTTCTATGTAAGATCTTAAATCCTATTAAATGTTTAGAAAGGATGAGACAACAATAATACTGTAGTTAAATTATAGAAAAATCCTTTAAACTGTTTGTAGACAAATCTAATACAAAGCAGTTATGCCAGGATTCTTTCAAAATATTTATTTAATAATCGAGGGTTAATAAATCCATTTGTGAAATGTTTGTGATTAATTTGTCCGCGCATAAACATCGTACACTACATAGACCGTAAAAATGGACTTTAAATAGCTATTTATAGCCTGAGGTGACTAGCGCATTACAAAGAAAGTAGGTAGGCCCGGTCAAACGCCATGTGGATTACTAATAGGCCCTACGGCAATGCCTACCTAGTTTAGTTTTTCTTTCCTCTAAAACGAAACCCTATCGTCGACAACAAAACTTGTTTATTTCATCTTACATTACTTATCAGACTTTTCAAATTTTTTAAACTTTTGTTAAAATTATTATCCTATCAATTTTTAAGAAATCTTTGCTTCATACATGATAATAGAACGGAGTTAATCGAACACAAAGAATTAGTCGAAACCACTGATGTCGTTAGTCTATAAAATAGTACGTGCAACCTACTTGCTCTAAGAGTTTGGACCAGAGTATAATTAGTTTAATATATTTATAAAAACATACTCTACATTGCCCATTTACCTTTACCAATTTAAATGAAACAAGGTTTCGTAAAAGTTTACAGTTTTCCTTTCCAATAATAGTAACCTTATTTTATTCAATAAAATAATATTAATATTAGTTAGTCAGCATTTTAAAACAAATCGGGAGAATTACTTTATAAAATAATAAAAAAATTGTGAATTTGTTCGTTCTTAACATATGTCACAATTATTTATTATTTTAAAAAATTGTAAAAAGAAGGGTAAAGATATTAGATTTCTATAAGCTGATCCCCACAGCCTGAAGGCCGCTGCTATAGAAACGATTGCGGAACTATACAGTAAAGCACTGGATCCATGTATACACCGACGGGTCAGCGGTAAAGCATGTCTCTGGTGCTGGCCTTTACAGCGACCACTTTGAGGGCTGCAGCCCAGTTGGAATTAATGCCAACAACTTCGACGGTGAGTTTGTCGGCTATAGGCTGTCGAAAAACTATGTTCGATCTCCGGAAAGTCGGCAAGAGTTGTGTTCTTCGTGGAGTCACAGGCTGCTATAATTGCACTAACTAGTAATACCTCCACCGACAGTGTACAAACAATGAATGGACGAAAGGCCTTGGCAAGGATAATTGAAGAAGGGTGGTACATTGTGCTGCAATGGCTCCCTAGCCATGTTGGCATTGAGGGAAATGAACGCGCAGACCAGCTAGCGAAGAAAGGTAACATTTTGCCACAGCCTGACAATCCTATATCTCTATTGACAGCAAGAAGCCTGATTGAATCTACAATCAATGAAAAAACAAGGGAAAGCCAAAATGAAATGAGCACTGGAAATATATGGAGGGGCCTGGCGCACACAGTGCTAATACCACATAGCTACCTAGAGTGGAAGCTGCTGCCAGATTCAGAATGCTTACGGGTCATGACTATCTGCAAGCCCATCTATATAAAATGAGATTAGCCGCCTCAGATATTTGCCCTCTGTGCAACTGCCAAAAGATGGATGCCCACATCTTTGGAATTGCACAGCATTGCAAGATGTGGAAGACCGAAGCCAGCATTGTCTGTACTGGGAGGCTAGGAGGAGAATGGCAGAAATGCCAAGATCTGGCATTAGATAAAGTAAAGTAAAGTAGATTTCTATAAGCTTAAATCCTGTATGGGAACGTTAAAGGTGAAATGCGCAGAACGATGGGCATAAGATTATTAATATAAGAAAAACTAATTTCCCTTTCTACTTAGCCATCAGCTTTTGGAGCAAAATGTTCTTTTTGAAATGTATTAGTAGATTCAAGGAAGAGGGGAAATGTATTAGTAGATTCAAGGAAGAGGGGAAATGTATTAGTAGATTCAAGGAAGAGGGGAAATGTATTAGTAGATTCAAGGAAGAGGGGAAATGTATTAGTAGATTCAAGGGAGAGAGGAAATGTATTAGTAGATTCAATGGAGAGGGGAAATTCATTAGTAGATTCAAGGGAGAGGGGAAATGTATTAGTAGATTCAAGGAAGAGGGGAAATGTATTAAGATTCAAGGAAGAGGGGAAATGTATTAGTAGATTCAAGGAAGAGGGGAAATGTATTAGTAGATTCAAGGGAGAGGGGAAATGTATTAGTAGATTCAAGGAAGAGGGGAAATGTATTAGTAGATTCAAGGGAGAGGGGAAATGTGTTAGTAGATTCAAGGAAGAGGGGAAATGTATTAGTAGATTCAAGGAAGAGGGGAAATGTATTAGTAGATTCAAGGGAGAGGGGAAATGTATTATTAGATTCAAGGAAGAGGGGAAATGTATTAGTAGATTCAAGGGAGAGGGGAAATGTATTATTAGATTCAAGGAAGAGGGGAAATGTAATAGTAGATTCAAGGGAGAGGGGAAATGTATTAGTAGATTCAATGAAGAGGGGAAATGTATATTTGATGCATTAGCTAGTGTCTTTTAAAAAAAAACATAAAAGGTATGTTTAGTTAATTTTTCATACAAATTTGTTTTAATATGAATAATCTATTTTTATTTCTGTATTAATTAATTAAATACGTTTCTAAGCGCATATTCTATCTGACCAAAACAGAAACAGGTGAAACTGATCAACTCTACTAACTTATACAATAATTTGTTACAATCTTTACCTTCAAAATAATTCAAATAAATACTTACAGTTTGGTAAGTCGAATGGTAAAATCTCTTATTTTTTGTGTTATTTTAAAAGTGTTTTAACTAAGTGTCTAAGGCTCGTGATGTTAATATTTTATGTTTTAAGTAATAGGTTTTAGGTTTACAATGGTTTAAATAATTGAAACAATATAGTGAGAGTATATCTCATATCTATACCATAACTTATTAATTGCATAATCGTTCTAATTTGTTAACTTCCTAGTCAAAGAGAGAAAATATTTTACCATGAGTGTAATTAGTAGATTATTTTCCTTTGTTTAATTTTTCTTTATTTTGGAATTAACAACTAATTAAATTCTTGATTTGTATTATTCTTAAAACGTGTCTTTATTCAAAATATACCTCTTATTAATGCAATGAGAATGCACTTCACTTTTGCTGGTTAATTATAAATTACGTAACATTTAACTGCAATATTCAGCACCTATTATAAGTAGTGTTACAGTACGTTACTAACATACAATTATAAAAAAGAAATAACTCATTTTAAATGTTGAATATTATTAATTGTGCTTCAAGTTTTAGACACATTCTAACCTAACTTAAACACAGGAACACACTTGAAACTAAATAATCTATGCTAACAAAGTAGACCATTAGTAAAATATATATAGTATGAAATACAACACCTATATTTTGAATATACATTCATACAATTATTTTATAAAGAGTTTTCATATAATTCCCCTATTTTTCAATAAAATGCATTGTCCAAAACTTTTGAGGGAAGGAGAAAATGGTAAACCTTTACCAAACGTTCTATACAATTTCAGTCACTTTCTCTGACTATAACCATAACGTTTCTCTTCACTTTATTGTGAATATATATTTTTACTGTTTCGTAAGTTTTGGTGTAATCGTAAGGTTTATAATTTATAAAAATTGATTTAATTTTCACATGTAAGTCCAGATTTACCAATTTGTATTGCTATCGTGTATTCAAAACGAGTATTCCCTATGTAAAATATCTACACTTCCTCAAGTAAGATTGTGTTAGGAACATTATTGCTTTTTAAAGTTTATTTATGATCTGAGTAAAGTGGATAGTATAACCTAGCCTAACAGAAGAAACTTTCTTGCTAAATTAACAAAGTTGTGTAAAATAAGCAACTTTAACTTCTGTGTACATTGTCTGCTTCAGTAGGTTAACTCTGAAAGCACACTCGCTAAAAGTATCTATAGATGTCATTCCAAACAATCTCTTAGATCCTCCATTCAAGATATCCTTCCCCTATCTACAATTACAAGGCCCTTTTCAGTTAGATCTACGAGTACTGGGTGGCGTCTCTAAGCAGCAGGTGTGTCTTAATAGTCGGCAACGTGTTCATGGTATCATAGATCCATGTTCGAGCTTTCATTCGATACAAAGCACAGAAAACACACTCGCTAAAAGGCTCTATAGATGTCATTCCAAACAATCTCTTAGATCCTCCATTCAAGATATCCTCCCCCTATCTACAATTACAAGGCCCTTTTCAGTTAGATCTACGAGTACTGGGTGGCGTCTCTAAGCAGCAGGTGTGTCTTAATAGTCAGCAGCGTGTTCATGGTATCATAGATCCATGGTCGAGCTTTCATTCGATACAAAGCACAGAAAGTACAAACATAACTTTGGGGGCAAGGCCCTTTTCAGTTAGATCTACGAGTACTGGGTGGCGTCTCTAAGCAGCAGGTGTGACTTAATAGTCAGCAGCGTGTTCATGGTATCATAGATCCATGGTCGAGCTTTTATTCGATACAAGCACAGAGAGTACAAACATAACTTTGGGGGCAAGGCCCTTTTCAGTTAGATCTACGAGTACTGGGTGGCGTCTCTAAGCAGCAGGTGTGTCTTAATAGTCAGCAGCGTGTTCATGGTATCATAGATCCATGGTCGAGCTTTCATTCGATACAAAGCACAGAAAGTACAAACATAACTTTGGGGGCAAGGCCCATTTCAGTTAGATCTACGAGTACTGGGTGGCGTCTCTAAGCAGCAGGTGTGACTTAATAGTCAGCAGCGTGTTCATGGTATCATAGATCCATGGTCGAGCTTTTATTCGATACAAAGCACAGAAAGTACAAACATAACTTTGGGGGCAAGGCCCTTTTCAGTTAGATCTACGAGTACTGGGTGGCGTCTCTAAGCAGCAGGTGTGACTTAATAGTCAGCAGCGTGTTCATGGTATCATAGATCCATGGTCGAGCTTTTATTCGATACAAGCACAGAAAGTACAAACATAACTTTGGGGGCAAGGCCCTTTTCAGTTAGATCTACGAGTACTGCGTGGCGTCTCTAAGCAGCAGGTGTGTCTTAATAGTCAGCAGCGTGTTCATGGTATCATAGATCCATGGTCGAGCTTTTATTCGATACAAAGCACAGAAAGTACAAACATAACTTTGTGGGCAATGCCCTTTTCAGTTAGATCTACGAGTACTGAGTGGCGTCTCTAAGCAGCAGGTGTGTCTTAATAGTCAGCAGCGTGTTCATGCTATCATAGATCCATGGTCGAGCTTTCATTCGATACAAAGCACAGAAAGTACAAACATAACTTTGGGGGCAAGGCCCTTTTCAGTTAGATCTACGAGTACTGAGTGGCGTCTCTAAGCAGCAGGTGTGACTTGATAGTCAGCAGCGTGTTCATGCTATCATAGATCCATGGTCGAGCTTTCATTCGATACAAAGCACAGAAAGTACAAACATAACTTTGGGGGCAAGGCCCTTTTCAGTTAGATCTACGAGTACTGAGTGGCGTCTCTAAGCAGCAGGTGTGACTTAATAGTCAGCAGCGTGTTCATGCTATCATAGATCCATGGTCGAGCTTTCATTCGATACAAAGCACAGAAAGTATAAACATAACTTTGGGGGCAATGCCCTTTTCAGTTAGATCTACGAGTACTGGGTGGCGTCTCTAAGCAGCAGGTGTGTCTTAATAGTCAGCAGCGTGTTCATGCTATCATAGATCCATGGTCGAGCTTTCATTCGATACAAAGCACAGAAAGTACAAACATAACTTTGGGGGCAATGCCCTTTTCAGTTAGATCTACGAGTACTGAGTGGCGTCTCTAAGCAGCAGGTGTGTCTTAATAGTCAGCAGCGTGTTCATGCTATCATAGATCCATGGTCGAGCTTTCATTCGATACAAAGCACAGAAAGTACAAACATAACTTTGGGGGCAATGCCCTTTTCAGTTAGATCTACGAGTACTGGGTGGCGTCTCTAAGCAGCAGGTGTGTCTTAATAGTCAGCAGCGTGTTCATGCTATCATAGATCCATGGTCGAGCTTTCATTCGATACAAAGCACAGAAAGTACAAACATAACTTTGGGGGCAAGGCCCTTTTCAGTTAGATCTACGAGTACTGAGTGGCGTCTCTAAGCAGCAGGTGTGACTTAATAGTCAGCAGCGTGTTCATGCTATCATAAATCCATGGTCGAGCTTTCATTCGATACAAAGCACAGAAAGTACAAACATAACTTTGGGGGCAAGGCCCTTTTCAGTTAGATCTACGAGTACTGAGTGGCGTCTCTAAGCAGCAGGTGTGACTTAATAGTCAGCAGCGTGTTCATGGTATCATAGATCCATGGTCGAGCTTTCATTCGATACAAAGCACAGAAAGTACAAACATAACTTTGGGGGCATGGCCCTTTTCAGTTAGATCTACGAGTACTGGGTGGCGTCTCTAAGCAGCAGGTGTGTCTTAATAGTCAGCAGCGTGTTCATGCTATCATAGATCCATGGTCGAGCTTTCATTCGATACAAAGCACAGAAAGTACAAACATAACTTTGGGGGCAAGGCCCTTTTCAGTTAGATCTACGAGTACTGAGTGGCGTCTCTAAGCAGCAGGTGTGACTTAATAGTCAGCAGCGTGTTCATGCTATCATAGATCCATGGTCGAGCTTTCATTCGATACAAAGCACAGAAAGTACAAACATAACTTTGGGAGCAATGAACTGTTCTTAGCAAATAGGAACCTATATATAACATAATTCAATATTTTAATATTTATTTCAAATTTTTTTTAATGTAATTGTAGATAATAACAATTAAGAAGTTATACAAAGGTTAAGTTAAAATAATATAACACTAGGAATATCTTATACTTACTCTTATACGCGATTTCCTATCTATAATAAAGCCGACATTTAGGCTAATTGAAAATTCTCTTTATAAACGTGTGAATTGTTTCCTGTAAGCCTCGGCTGAAACATGACTTTATCACGACGCTCTGGGAGACTCACGATTCTCTTATTAGTACTAATTGCTTTTGAAATTTATATTTTATTCAGACTCCAGGTTAAAAGAATAATAAACATTCTTTGGCTACAGACAAGCCGGGCACGGGAATCAATGAACCTATTAGCGGGTTGAATACGCGACAAGATGCTTTGTTACTCACTCTTCTATGATTACGTTTAACTGAACGAAACAAAGAAATCGGGCTTTTCCCAGCGTATTTATACTCTGGGAGTCAAGTAGTCTGGACGGGACAGTATTGGCACTGGATCGAAGCCATGCCGAATACCGATGCTAAAGTTCTGCCTCTTCGCGAATGCACTTCTGTTAGGCTTCTTCGAAACGTATTCTGAGACACAAAGATTTATCCTATACGCATCCTTTAATTTTTAAAAAGCCTAATAGTTTTTTTTAATTACTAAATTGCTATTTAATTTTGTATTTTGCTAAATTTTCCATACGAGTGTTATAAAAGTAAACTGTCTTAACATATTTTATTTTAAGTAATTTATTCACTTTAGCTATAGAATTCTGTTCTCCCTGAGTAAAATAAAATTGTTACGTTTTTAAATAGTCACTCTGTTTTCTTTCTAATAAAACCTAATTTTTCAACCACGAACATCTGCAGCTCTAAATTATTTCAACTCCACGAACATCTGCAGCTCTAAATTATTTCAACACCACGAACATCTGCAGCTCTAAATTATTTCAACACCACGAACATCTGCAGCTCTAAATTATTTCAACACCACGAACATCTGCAACTCTAAATTATTTCAACTCCACGAACATCTGCAGCTCTAAATTATTTCAACACCACGAACATCTGCAGCTCTAAATTATTTCAACACAACGAACATCTGCAGCTCTAAATTATTTCAACTCCACGAACATCTGCAGCTCTAAATTATTTCAACATCACGAACATCTGCAGCTCTAAATTATTTCAACACCACGAACATCTGCAGCTCTAAATTATTTCAACACAACGAACATCTGCAGCTCTAAATTATTTCAACTCCACGAACATCTGCAGCTCTAAATTATTTCAACACCACGAACATCTGCAGCTCTAAATTATTTCAACACAACGAACATCTGCAGCTCTAAATTATTTCAACACCACGAACATCTGCAGCTCTAAATTATTTCAACACCACGAACATCTGCAGCTCTAAATTATTTCAACTCCACGAACATCTGCAGCTCTAAATTATTTCAACTCCACGAACATCTGCAGCTCTAAATTATTTCAACTCCACGAACATCTGCAGCTCTAAATTATTTCAACACCACGAACATCTGCAGCTCTAAATTATTTCAACACAACGAACATCTGCAGCTCTAAATTATTTCAACTCCACGAACATCTGCAGCTCTAAATTATTTCAACACCACGAACATCTGCAGCTCTAAATTATTTCAACACCACGAACATCTGCAGCTCTAAATTATTTCAACTCCACGAACATCTGCAGCTCTAAATTATTTCAACTCCACGAACATCTGCAGCTCTAAATTATTTCAACTCCACGAACATCTGCAGCTCTAAATTATTTCAACACAACGAACATCTGCAGCTCTAAATTATTTCAACTCCACGAACATCTGCAGTTCTAAATTATTTCAACACAACGAACATCTGCAGCTCTAAATTATTTCAACACCACGAACATCTGCAGCTCTAAATTATTTCAACACAACGAACATCTGCAGCTCTAAATTATTTCAACACCACGAACATCTGCAGCTCTAAATTATTTCAACACAACGAACATCTGCAGCTCTAAATTATTTCAACTCCAAGAACATCTGCAGCTCTAAATTATTTCAACACCACGAACATCTGCAGCTCTAAATTATTTCAACACAACGAACATCTGCAGCTCTAAATTATTTCAACTCCACGAACATCTGCAGCTCTAAATTATTTCAACCCAACGAACATCTGCAGCTCTAAATTATTTCAACTCCACGAACATCTGCAGCTCTAAATTATTTCAACACAACGAACATCTGCAGCTCTAAATTATTTCAACTCCACGAACATCTGCAGCTCTAAATTATTTCAACACCACGAACATCTACAGCTCTAAATTATTTCAACACCACGAACATCTGCAGCTCTAAATTATTTCAACACCACGAACATCTGCAGCTCTAAATTATTTCAACACCACGAACATCTGCAGCTCTAAATTATTTCAACACCAAGAACATCTGCAGATCTAATTTATTTCAACAACACGAACATCTGCAGCTCTAAATTATTTCAACACCACGAACATCTGCAGCTCTAAATTATTTCAACTCCACGAACATCTGCATCTCTAAATTATTTCAACTCCACGAACATCTGCAGCTCTAAATTATTTCAACACCACGAACATCTGCAGATCTAAATTATTTCAACTCCACGAACATCTGCAGCTCTAAATTATTTCAACTCCACGAACATCTGCAGCTCTAAATTATTTCAACAACACGAACATCTGCAGCTCTAAATTATTTCAACACCACGAACATCTGCAGCTCTAAATTATTTCAACTCCACGAACATCTGCAGCTCTAAATTATTTCAACACCACGAACATCTGCAGCTCTAAATTATTTCAACACCACGAACATCTGCAGCTCTAAATTATTTCAACTCTACGAACATCTGCAGTTCTAAATTATTTCAACACCACGAACATCTGCAGCTCTAAATTATTTCAACTCTACGAACATCTACAGCTCTAAATTATTTCAACTCCACGAACATCTGCAGCCCTAAATTATTTCAACACCACGAACATCTGCAGCTCTAAATTATTTCAACACCACGAACATCTGCAGCTCTAAATTATTTCAACACCACGAACATCTGCAGCTCTAAATTAATTCAACACCACGAACATCTGCAGCTCTAAATTATTTCAACAACACGAACATCTGCAGCTCTAAATTATTTCAACACCACGAACATCTGCAGCTCTAAATTATTTCAACTCCACGAACATCTGCAGCTCTAAATTATTTCAACACAACGAACATCTGCAGCTCTAAATTATTTCAACACCACGAACATCTGCAGCTCTAAATTATTTCAACACAACGAACATCTGCAGCTCTAAATTATTTCAACACCACGAACATCCGCAGCTCTAAATTATTTCAACACCACGAACATCTGCAGCTCTAAATTATTTCAACTCCACGAACATCTGCAGCTCTAAATTATTTCAACTCCACGAACATCTGAAGCTCTAAATTATTTCAACACCACGAACATCTGCAGCTCTAAATTATGTCAACACAAAAGGATTATAAATGCACTAAGCAAAAATAAATTTTATTTACCAAAGAGCAAGATAATTATGGTTATAGCTAATAATCTACGATTCTGTTATATAATTATTTTTATTCCAAAAGTTTACGTTAACTTTGTGATTAATTATAAAGCATTCCTAAACAATTATTAATAAAAATACAACGTAGGCTATGTATCACAACAACTATACGCAAAATTATAATACTTTTATAAAATATACCAAGCACAACACCAAAAGGAAATCTGGATAAACGTAGCTGAAATTTTTAAAACGACCTCATATTAAAATAAGACAAATTCCAGCAACTGGATTAAATTTACTAAACCAAAATATAAAAACATCACCAAAATATCACTATAAAATTTAAATATCGCTTTGTTTGTAATATCACCTTTGTTTGCAGCTTCAGGGGTATAATCGTACTCAAGGTAATCTTGTATAAAAGGTTATTCTAACAAATATTTTAAATACTACAGAGTTTTTTTGGAGGGGGCGTATTAAATTCCTTCTATTAGCTCACACTCTCCTGATATATATCTTGTACAAATTTTCAATCGTTAATAAAATAACGTTTTTTCCATCCAATAACGTTCGAACCATTTTTTAACCTGTAATGGATAACAATTGATGTTAACACAGTTTTTTTTCAAATATTTATTCAATAATTACATGGTCAGATTCGAACTGAGTATCTTCATGTCCAAAATCTAGCGCTTTTGGCACTGAGCTCACTTCCCCGTAGCTAGAAGTGTTTTTCTCAAACACATACGAGTAGGCCTATATGAGTTTTCTTTTACTCTCATCTGGTTGTCGTCGAAACCTCCATTGTACAACCTTAAATTGTTGCCATAGCTACCACACTATATCATATATAATATTCAAGGATTAAAAATGAATGAAAAGAATAACATACACAAACAAACTGGATTAACGTTATCGAACCTTGTTTCACAAAAGGAAATTACGAAGGAACACAATTCAAGCGAAGAAAAAATGCAATTTGTTACCGTTTGTATAAATAGTAACAAACAAAAATAATACTCCAACACCATATAAGGAAATTCGCTTTCTATTTTGCCACTTAATAATGTTATTGTGACACATGTAAATACATATTTATATTAATTGTAATTATAAAACATAAAAAAACTAAAATAAAATTTTTCTTTGTTGACTTAAATAGGAATTGACTTTTTTTTAAAAATGTATATTATTTGCTTTTTATTGGATTTTTAATTCTGACGAAAATTCCAATTTTGGAAAATATGAATTGATCACGTTCATAAACGTAGCAAAGGTTGAGAATCGATAAAAGTCTATTTTCAACTTTATTGAGATTTAAACTCCGAGAGGAAGAAGAATATATTTGAAAGTTTTCTCGTAAATAGAAAGACGGCTGGAATCTAACGGTAAATATACTGCACTCTCGGCCAATAAAGAATGTAGATTGGCTCACACAGGAACCAGTGATAGCTAAATGTAAATAAATAACGAAAGCAGAGGAGATTGTATTATCGAGACACTACCGTTACAGGATATACTTGAGGGAGGTTAAGAAAATCCCGGTTCCCGATGGGTTCTAAATGTTTCAGAGATTAACCAGAATACGGCTTGCGTATTGATCTATGCACTGTCGACAGTGTTCTTCGTAACAAACTGGAACGCTGCAACAACTTGATGTTATGTATTTATAATTAAATTGCATTAATTTTCTATGTTCTTCTGCGATCCCTTTTTTATAATTGCTATTGTTGAATTAATAAGAACTTCAATATATATAAAAAAATAGGTATGATTCCAGATAGAACGTTCATGCAGTTGAAATTAATAATAACATCGTAAAATTACAATAAAAAAGTGTCTATATCGTTGCAAATTTAAGGATGGATAATAAATAAGGTGTTGCGAAGATCCCACATTGCGTTCTAAAGACCTTTAAGACTAATATGAAAATTGTTAAATAAGAATACATAATTGTTAAAAGTTAAAAACTATTTTCAATAGATAAAATAAATGAATTAGGGACCTGTTGGAATGTAACAAGTAGAAAAGCAGAAGTATATACATAAGACAGAATATTCAAGAAATACTGAAATTACAATCTTTAGTAGAATACTGTAAAGCATTTATTCCAGAAACGTATTCCAGTACGCAGTACACTAAATACTGTAAAGTATTATATAGAAATACTGGAATTAAAGCATTTAAGATGAACAAAACGTAATATTTTAATGTTTAGTAAATACCATCAAATAACGTATCGCCGGTACTGAAGAATTGAGAAACAAGAACATTGTATTTGAGTTTGTATTAATTGTTTAAGAAATTATGATATCACTGACTGGTGACTTTTTAACTAGTGGTTCAGAGCCAAACCTCGTAAGCTTCTCAGACACACAATCAGATTAAAGAGTCAGGAAGTATCAACTCTTGACATACTTGAAAAACTCTCTCCATGGTTAACTCTAACAGTATCTTAATCGAAACACTATAAACAATAACTGCAGTCATGTTTTACCGTCAAAGTTAGGCTTTTCTCATTGTACCTACAAGACACTCATCGTTCTTTCCTTGTCACAATCTGATCCTTTCTCAAGGAATGTGTTTTTTTTTTAATTTATAACATGGAACATTCTATTTTAAACGCTTAAAGTTATATTATAATTTGTTGAATATAGTTGAGTTTATAATGCAAAAGAGTTATTTGTTGTAATTTAAATAATTTGACCAATGTTAAAGTGTAATAAAAAAAAACCTCTAAAAATAAATATTTGGGGTTAGCAGATAAAAAAAATATTCAAGGGCTAGGGGCAGTTTATAACAAGAGAAGGAATTTATATAAGAAAAATAACAACCTCTATAAGTACACTGATGCATGAAATTAAAATAAATCCAATATCAAAGAGCTAAATGTAGGTTCGAAGAAAACGTGTCAAACCGAAGTCATTCGATAACAGTTGGGTACGAATAGGAAAATTACTGGAGTAGAAAACTTTAAAATTATTTTTAAAAAAAACTATAACATGATGGTTAAAGAATATTTTAATGAATTAAAACCCATCCTTTTCCTACAATACAACGAAGGTTATTAAGAAACCTATACAGGCTTTTAATTGAACCTGCAAGTCAAGTAATTTAATACGGTTTAAGTGTTAGGATTTAACATTGGCAAGAGAGATTATTTGTCATCTTTTTAATTCTGTCAGTCATTTTTATGGCCTTCCAATAAAGTATTATACATCTTACCACTCTCTTTTATTCCGTCTATTAGCGTTGCGTATATCAAACTCGAAGACTTACCAACGCTGTATTAGTATGATTTATTCTGTGAAATACATTTTACAATGTTTACTAATATGTTTATTTAATGTATGTTCATAACTATTAATTTTTTTATACTGGCTAATGACAGATCACAGACAATTTTGATTTTTTAAAACACAACGTTTCGAATTTCTTTCCGAAATTACTTTTCAAGAGCTCAATTTTAATTAAACAATTACAAAACATAACTACTATTTATAAAATACATAACATTATATAAAACATAATAAAAATTAACAAATTATAAAACTCTTAATAAATATCCATTTACAAGAAAATTGTTTCTATTGCAATAAAACAGACAAATCCCTGTTTCTATAGGATTTGTTTGTTTTATTGTGATAGAAAATATTTTACTTGTAAATGGATATTTATTAAGAGTTTTATAATTTGTTGATTTTTATTATGTTCTATGTAATGTTATGTATTTTATAAATAGTAGTTATGTTGTACAATTGTTTAATTGAAATTGAGCTCTTGAAAAAGAATTTCGGAAAGAAATTCGAAACGTTGAGTGTTTAAAAAAAATAAAATTGTCTGTGATCTTTCATAGCCTATATATAAAAATATTTACTAGTGTACCTATTTCAGCCCAAGATTGGTTCAGTCGACTACCTTTTTTGTTCGTACGGGCCTACAGATATTATCTATGAGAGGCTGCTCCTTGATGTCACCTTAAGATCTCCTTGCCGTAAGAGTGTAGAGAAGTTGAACTTCAATGTAAATGTATTGGTTATTGTATTGCGCTT
Source organism: Prosapia bicincta (assembly GCA_036971475.1). Taxonomy (NCBI): domain Eukaryota; kingdom Metazoa; phylum Arthropoda; class Insecta; order Hemiptera; family Cercopidae; genus Prosapia; species Prosapia bicincta. The sequence goes on from JBAIZL010000085.1 coordinate 679,862, forward strand.
ACTAAGACAATCTGTATGATTAGTGAACTTTGTGTAATGTTCAGTTGCGTGGTTGTATGGAACTGTGTGTTGAGAATTGTATTCGGTATAAAATGTTTCGGAAGATGCACTTTTTAATGAGAATGAGTATTTATAAATTCCTGAACAGTGAGTATTTGAATCGATATACGAGTTTGACTGCCAAATAAGAGGTAAGTCAAAAACTTAAAAACAGTTGTAATGTAATAAAGCGGAAATTTGGAAATAAATTGGTTAAAATATAAATCATGCACAAGTAGGCTTTGCCATATTTTCTAATATAGTTAGCTTCAACCTAAAGCAGATTATATTTAAATACAACCGTTAATTCCAGCTTCATTGGACAGACTCTTTTTTCTACCGTTAATGCCTCTACGATTTACTCAGAGACAACTTTTATATTTTCTCTTCTTTCTACGTTTATTGCACGAAAGTAGCCATAGAAATTCGTAATTACTAAATTGTCAAATCCATAAAGCAGTTTATTTATTTATTTTTTTTTTATACAGCTTAGTTTGAATAAATACTCTACTTCCTTTGCAGGGACAATTCTGTGTTCAGCACAAGGTGGAGTGCCTCAATGGTTGCTATTCTACCACTACATTTACTCGTTTATCTCCCTTATGAACGAATTTGCCTTAAAATTTTATTTCTGTGTAAATCAAAATCCTAAAAATAATAATTTCTGAAACACTTTTAGCAAAAAACACGCTTTTATATTATACACTCTAAGATGTATCTTCCAGACAAAATAAAACGTTTAGGTACAACAAAATAAAATATAACTTTCCAGAATAGGTTATAGCGTATTATAGTAAGGCGTTTATAATAGTCTGAAAAATGACCTTTTATCGAAAAAAGTTTCAAAAAAAAATATGCAATAAATAATATTTAATTTATTACTTTTTTTCTTATAAACACTATACTATGTTTTTATGTTGTAGAATTTATTTATTATCAGATTCGAAACTACTTAATTTCCAAGCTAACTTAAAATTAGGAATTGAAAAAATTACATAGCCGATACGTTATTCTGTACAAGAAAACACTATTACTGTTACGTACTTTTCTTTAAATTAAGTAAAATTTAAAACCATTGTAAATGCTTCAGAGAGGGACTCCTTATCGGCCAACCTTCAGTCACTCTCGATGTGACTTAGTTTCGTACGTTCTAAACCAGATTCGGTCTTAGACGCATTTTACTCCCGTTACGCGCAGATATATCGTAGTTTTGTTACTCCTCTCTCCCGTTACGATACGTGACGCAGTTTTCTTTCGTTTCTCCCGTCGTGTGACGAAGACATTTATTAGCCTGTAACAGTGACTATTTTGAATTGTATACTCTTTTCTTATTGTTAGTTAGGTAAGGGATAAGTGCGTGAAAGGGTACACCCGAACAACTGTCCGTCATCCGGCAGGAAGAACAAGTGGTGGGACTTCTCCCAGTAAGGTATGTGCGATATCTGTTCACTCTTTCATTTATTGTGTCTCTATTGGTCCTCCGGAAAACTATATAAACTGAAATTACTGTACAACATCTTACAGATACGTAATTTGATCTAACCAACCATTTACGTAACCCAGTTTTGGTCCGACGGGCCAGATGTGCCGTTACATGGCAGAAAATATTTAACAATTACAATATTATGATTGTGGTATTTAAACACTGATGTCTTCTGTTATGGTCTTAGGCTTTGTTAAAACTGGGTTTCCTGAAACTGCATTATTATGTCAGATCCACATAAAATAGCAACATTTTACACAAAAACCCAGGAACATAACACACCCCTATACTTTTATAAAATCGAATACAATGATTTAAAAGACATGAATAACGAATATGCAAGGGGTGACTGGAATTTAATTTGAAATAATATTCACGAGAGAGAGAAGGTAGGGCTCTACGTTCATATTTCCCCCGGAGTGGAGTAAAACATAAATCTCAGTTGCATTACAACCCCTCTGGGGACAGTTTCCTTTTATGTTTGTACTTCGATGTATTTTACGATTTTAAATTTGTTTGAAAGGGGTTTTTTATTTGTTTTCGGTTTCAAAATTAATCAAGATTTTTAAAGTATTAGAAAGCTATAAAGTATATAAGTATCATAAAAAGACTAACGACTAAGAGACAGTTTTACAACATATTTGCTGCCGCAAGTAGCATATTATAGAGATTTATTTAGCTTTACATTACTCAGTTTCTCTTAGAGTGAAATGTTAATGTGTTATAAAGCGTGTTTATACAATTCCTTCTATTAGTCACAGTCTCCTTATACATATCTTGTTTAAATTTTCAAACGTTACCAAAATATGTTTATCCACTCAAATTCAAATAAGTTTTTTTTAACTTGTAATGGATGACACTTAATGCTAACACAGTCTTTTCAAATATTATTTCACTGATTATATTTAATTAATTAATTTTAGTTTTATAAGTGTAAAATATTTTCACAAAAGGGGTAAGTTATGCAATTTAGTTATTTCGTCCCATTCGCCTTAAAATAAGTGTTAACAAATGATTTCATAAAACAGCTAATTTTATCTATGGTTATATGAAAGAACAGCCGTTTTAAGGCATACGTTATGTACATGATACTTAATGTATATATGATACTATATGTATATTAATAGTAATTATTTAATAAAAAGTAACTCAATATAAAAATTGTCTTTGTTGATCTAGGTAGTGATTGACTTTAAAACACTGCTGTTTATATTACTTCTTTATTCATTCTCTTTAGTTTTACCCATATATAGTTACATAATTTATAAAGACTACAAACACCATCACACCCCTTCACTTTGCCTAAGAGTGACTTACCACGGACTACTAAGAGTGACTTACCACGGACTACTAAGAGTGACTTACCACGGACTACTAAGAGTGACTTACCACGGACTACATTAGAGGTCCACGTTATTATATATTCCTTATTACTTGAAACCAAATGCTAAAGTAAATACATTAGTTTTCAAAAGTAACAAAATATTAATAATTACGAAATTATTACATATAAGTTGTAATTTTCAGTACGTAGGCAACATTGCACATCACAAAACGTAAATAATATTTTATTTGAAACGTCTCTTATTTAAAAAAAATAAAACAAAATTTACTTAGTCGATAATAACAATGATAATATAATTACAAAAGCAAAAGAAATATCCATAAATACAAGAGCTTTCAGTCTATTACATAATTAATTTTATAATGATATCTTTAAAGAAACCAGCCTGTTACAGAACAGAGATAGTCACCAAAACATAGAGAGAAAGCGGGAACAAAATAAATATTACATTTGGTTTTTTGTCATTTTATTTTAAAACCAGAATTTAGAAGAGATATTTTTTATATGTTGATGATATATTCGTTTTATTCTATTGAATACTTTATTAAGAAAAATTAAGAAACTCAAACTAATATCAGATTTCAAATAGAATACGTTTAAAGTGTGTAAATGATCATCAGAAGAAAACGTTTCTTTTCTGAACGACATTGCTTGTTACATAACATCCGGGTAGATGTATACACTCCCGATGGTTAAGCAGCCCTGCCCACGCGATCCCGTAATTTTCCTCTGCTACCGGGACCAGCGAAACATTGATTTCTCTGCTTAGACTCTCCTAATCCTTCATACCCTTCTTATCCTTCTTCTGAGAAAGGCTTTAAAGAGTTCTGTAAGACCGTCATAGAGGTTCAGGGTCTACGTACGCGTAAGATGACCCTGCGCACATGATGTCCCTCCTTAATCCTCATTAAATCGTCTACAGTAGACGTCTCTACCAACTCACATAGTTATATTTATTATTTCTCCTTCCGTTTAAAGATGAAAATCATTTTTAGCTGATTGTCATGAAACTACAAATAAACAAAATATTAAACACTTTTTTAAATTATTCTTATTTTATCTTTTATTATTTCTTCACGCTGAAATATACTCTTAAAGTTATTTTAAAGTCATAAAATATAATTTATTTTAAAGTGAACTTTCTTACCGAGAGCTTAAAAAAAACTAAAGGTAGTTGTAAAGCTGTATATAGTTGCCAAGAAGCTCGCCAACTCTACTTGCACTATTAATTATATTCTGCAAACGTTTTAGACGGGAGCAATTATGTAGCTTCACTCAACTTATTTGTCCAACGCAAACATTGTACTTGACACAAAACTTTCAAGATGCTCATCGTTTATATACATGAGTATCAGCAAACATTAGGTGGTCAAATAAACGGATGTAACCATTATACGCCAGGTATCTTTAGATACATGAGTATCAGCAAACATTAGGTGGTCAAATAAACGGATGTAACCATTATACGCCAGGTATCTTTAGATACATAAGTATCAGCAAACGTTAGGTGGTCAAATAAACGGATGTAACCATTATACGCCAGGTATCTTTAGATACATGAGTATCAGCAAACATTAGGTGGTCAAATAAACGGATGTAACCATTATACGCCAGGTATCTTTAGATACATAAGTATCAGCAAACGTTAGGTGGTCAAATAAACGGATGTAACCATTATACGCCAGGTATCTTTAGATACATAAGTATCAGCAAACGTTAGGTGGTCAAATAAACGGATGTAACCATTATACGCCAGGTATCTTTAGATACATGAGTATCAGCAAACATTAGGTGGTCAAATAAACGGATGTAACCATTATACGCCAGGTATCTTTAGATACATGAGTATCAGCAAACAATAGATGGTCAAATAAACGGATGTAACCATTATACGCCAGGTATCTTTAGATACATGAGTATCAGCAAACATTAGGTGGTCAAATAAACGGATGTAACCATTATACGCCAGGTATCTTTAGATACATGAGTATCAGCAAACATTAGATGGTCAAATAAACGGATGTAACCATTATACGCCAGGTATCTTTAGATACATGAGTATCAGCAAACATTAGATGGTCAAATAAACGGATGTAACCATTATACGCCAGGTATCTTTAGATACATGAGTATTAGCAAACAATAGATGGTCAAATAAACGGATGTAACCATAATACGCCAGGTATCTTTAGATACATGAGTATCAGCAAACATTAGATGGTCAAATAAACGGATGTAACCATTATACGCCAGGTATCTTTATGATACATGAGTATCAGCAAACATTAGATGGTCAAATAAATGGATGTAACCATTATACGCCAGGTATCTTTAGATACATGAGTATTAGCAAACATTAGGTGGTCAAATAAACGGATGTAACCATTATACGCCAGGTATCTTTAGATACATGAGTATCAGCAAACATTAGGTGGTCAAATAAACGGACGTAACCATTATACGCCAGGTATCTTTAGATACATGAGTATCAGCAAACATTAGGTGGTCAAATAAACGGATTTAACCATTATACGCCAGGTATCTTTAGATACATGAGTATCAGCAAACATTAGGTGGTCAAATAAACGGATGTAACCATTATACGCCAGGTATCTTTAGATACATGAGTATTAGCAAACAATAGATGGTCAAATAAACGGATGTAACCATAATACGCCAGGTATCTTTAGATACATGAGTATCAGCAAACATTAGATGGTCAAATAAACGGATGTAACCATTATACGCCAGGTATCTTTATGATACATGAGTATCAGCAAACATTAGATGGTCAAATAAATGGATGTAACCATTATACGCCAGGTATCTTTAGATACATGAGTATCAGCAAACATTAGATGGTCAAATAAACGGATGTAACCATTATACGCCAGGTATCTTTAGATACATGAGTATCAGCAAACAATAGATGGTCAAATAAACGGATGTAACCATAATACGCCAGGTATCTTTATGATACATGAGTATCAGCAAACAATAGATGGTCAAATAAACGGATGTAACCATAATACGCCAGGTATCTTTAGATACATGAGTATCAGCAAACAATAGATGGTCAAATAAACGGATGTAACCATAATACGCCAGGTATCTTTATGATACATGAGTATTAGCAAACAATAGATGGTCAAATAAACGGATGTAACCATTATACGCCAGGTATCTTTATGATACATGAGTATTAGCAAACGTTAGGTGGTCAAATAAACGGATGTAACCATTATACGCCAGGTATCTTTAGATACATGAGTATTAGCAAACAATAGATGGTCAAATAAACGGATGTAACCATTATACGCCAGGTATCTTTAGATACATGAGTATTAGCAAACAATAGATGGTCAAATAAACGGATGTAACCATTATACGCCAGGTATCTTTAGATACATGAGTATTAGCAAACAATAGATGGTCAAATAAACGGATGTAACCATAATACGCCAGGTATCTTTAGATACATGAGTATTAGCAAACAATAGATGGTCAAATAAACGGATGTAACCATAATACGCCAGGTATCTTTAGATACACGAGTATTAGCAAACAATAGATGGTCAAATAAACGGATGTAACCATTATACGCCAGGTATCTTTATGATACATGAGTATCAGCAAACATTAGGTGGTCAAATAAACGGATGTAACCATTATACGCCAGGTATCTTTATGATACATGAGTATCAGCAAACATTAGGTGGTCAAATAAACGGATGTAACCATTATACGACTATTATTAACCTATTGAAACAATAATAAATTAAATTTTGAATTGGTTTAGAATTATATAATTATAAAGTACTAACTGTTCCCTGCAGCTCTTTCCTGCTTTCAAGGTCCAATGTGGTAGGTTATACCTCCCTAGGACCAAGTTCCCAGTCTGAGGTTCCGGCCCTTAGGTAAGGCCAAGCGAAAGTGGATAAAGGTCCAATAGCACTACCTTGACTGAACTAATCAGACGGGGTAAGGGGTACAGAAACCTGGTCATTTGGAAGGTTCTTCTGGTCCCGAGTAGTTCTGGAAGAGCGTCCTGACAGCTGTCACTGGGTGAGTTCGTCTCGTGCCAGCGGCGGGCCAATGACCAGCCAAAGCCTTACAGTAGGGTCGAAAGAATTCTGCATACTGGTACTACGGGTCGTGACACCAAACCCCTCCCCCTTGGACCGGACGCTAGTCGCCCGGACGGGAGTCACGAGTTTGAGGTTGGATTCGTGGGGGATTGATATTTCATGCCTTTCCTAAAGACAAAGGTGTACGTAGACAGTGGGTGGTTGCGTGTCGCCGTGCAGACAATTTTAACCAAAACACAAGTCGAATATGTTCTGAGCATTTACATGTAATAACTGATGGCAGTTATTATGTTAGGGACGTGTGTAGTGAGTTAATCAATGTGAACTGACAGAAAAAATAAAGAATGAGGCGTGCCACATCTACACCTACCTGCTGAGAAAAATGTTGAGTTCTAATGCAAAAGAGGTAAGACTAAATAAATGGTTTTTGAACTTAAAATACTGTCTGATATTAAATCTATTGAGAACATAAACCTGCGGTCACGGTGAACTTAGATAGGCCTGCCAATGAATTAAAAGAAAAAATGATGAAATTGAAAAGCAGAAACTTCAACTAAATTTTTATAAATCAAAATTTATATTGGAGAAATTGAAATTTAGTCAGTTATCAGACAAGTGTAAAGAACTTAATAACTTCTGCATAAAGAACTTAAAAACTAATAACTAAAACAAAAACAATGCCCCAATAAAAGAGGTTAATACTAAAAAACATATGAAGTACTATTTTAACGACAAAACAAATTGAAATATTGTTGAATAAAACATAAAATATGTGATTGACAGACGAAGACATTGCTTCGGCGCTTGCCTTAAGATCTGTATCAAAGAAAGCTTATAATTATTTATGCACCATAAAAAAAATTCCCCTGCCCGGTATGACCACTTTGGCCAAATGGACGAAACATTTTTAATGTTTATCTGGCATACAAAAATATCTAATAAGTGTAATGGAAGCAAAATCCAAATTTATGACAGATTTTTCTAAATTAATTTTTCTAAACCTTTCTACTAAAATAATCAAATGGTTCGCAAGAACCCGAGTGTTTATTAGAGTAAAGGTTTTAAATAGAATGGATAAAGGTGCTAGTGAGGACAACAGGAACAAAGTTAAGCTTAAAATGCCTGTGCCCTAAGTGCGCGACATATAATATATGTGATGAACAGCGTGTATTATTAACAAACTGTAAATATATACAATGAGAAACCAGGTAATATCTTATATAATCATATCTATTATACTAGTCTTATGATACCATTTAGATACAATTCCCATAAGCTGTACCTTTATTACTGAAATAAGAATATGCCAATAATCTGGTCTATACAATGGAAGTAAGATAGAATTCTGACTAAAGGCAGTAAATGTTTTGAGACTATGCATGTGGGCCGTCTGGTAAGCGGTAGTCTATAGGCTCAGTGACGTCACAATAGGTAGAGTGTGCGGTGGTCTGAGAAATGTGCTCGGAATGGTACCACCTTGTATTCTAGCCACCTTGGTCCGCACCGATTTTGTAGGGGGTAGGGGTTGCGGAGTGCAAGTCTGTGTCGAGCCGTCTACATGTCTGTATTTGGATGTATACTAGCCATTATACAGCTATTTCGCCTCGTGTTTCAGTTCGATCGGTCGCCTCTTACCCCTCCAGCGCGGCAGTCTCCACTCTGCCGACTCCTACCCCCTAGCCAGGCTTCACAACGTTCCGCAAGACCTATACTAAAGCGAACAATAGATGAAAATATTCTTTGAATCTGGTTGTATATGTCAAAATTTGACCTCAAATGCTGCAGAAAGTTTTTGAAGTGTACACAAACCAACATATTATTTTTATGTATAAAGAAAGGGGAAAACTATTAAATCTAATTTTTAAAATATTTGCCACTAAAAAAATTAAATAAAAGACCATTTAAATAAAGATTTAGAAAAAAAGGACAAAATAATGCTTTTTACAAGATAAAGTAGGAAAGATTTGTTGGTCACTCTAAGCAGCCGGCGTACAAGGAATAAAATAAGTTAAATTACAAATAAAGGGAGATATAATAATAAATTATATGTTTATTGGTTTAGAAACATTAAATGTAAAACAGAAGACAAATAGGTATAAGAGGAATTAAAGAACGTGACACAATAGAAAAAGAATGATCAATAAAAGTCAAAAAGAATAACCTGTAAAGCAATAAAATAAATCACTGCAACGAAAAAATGTATCTGTAAAAAAATAATTTAGTATAGCAACACAATGTACAATATAATAAATACACAAGAAGTTGATTTTAAAAATTGTTGTACATGATAATAGCCGTAAGGTCTGTTGGATATTTTTTTTAAAGTTGTAAATATATAGAGAAGAATGTCAGATTAAGAAATCAGTGTAAAGAGAGAGCATTGGAAGTAGAAGAGTAGATATTAAACAAAATTGAACAAAATAAAATAAATACATTCATTCTAATGAATATCTGATATATATTGAGTTATATCTAATAGGCATAATTATCAATTATTCGTAACACAGTTATAATAACTTTGGCATGTAGAAATTACATTTTATTAACATTATAATATATGAACCAAATTTAATAGAAGTCCCAAATTTTAAAATCCTTATGCTTTTCAAAAAATTCGTGCCACAACTTAATCTCATTGTTGTTTACGACTAAGTAAATTTTGTATTCTTTATTTCAATAAAAGACAATTTACAATTATAATATTTTCTACTTTTATGCAAAATGTAGCATAAGATCTGAAAACTACTATTTATATGTTTGTAATATTGGTAATTATAATATTTTCTTAAATAATAATTATTATTATTTTTAACTAGTGGATTTACTTTTGAATTTAGTTACAACTAATAAGGTACATATAATAATAAGTTGAGCGTCCGTGGTAATTTACTTTCAGACTGAGGAGTTTGCAGACATCTCCAAGTTGGGCACCACTAGTCTAGTAGGTAGAAGTTTTGACTATTAACTTAGTGTTCTTGTTGAAACTCTGTAGAGCGAAATAATTTCAACTTTTTAGCTCCTAATTAATTTCGGCCTAAAAATAAGTAGCCTAAATGGATAATAATGGGCAGGGAAAGTGTATCTCTGGCATACTACCATTTTTTTAATGCGGTATGATCTAAAATAAGGCAACTCTATCTCTTCTCTTCTCTTCTAATCCAGGGTATAAACGAAAATCTATAACATTTTATTAAATCTGTTTAGTATTTTTTAAAGTAAAATATTTTTCATTTGGATGTAGAAAATAATAATTGGGTGTTTCTCAAAATAATAACGTTTATTATCAGTTATTTATAATCGTTATTTAAGAAAAGTGACCAATATAACCGTTCCCTTATGTCTACTTGTTATTAACAAACTTTATTCCGGTATTTGTTACCGTAAAAACTAATAGTTTCACATCGTACACAGAATACAAAAGTAATTTTACTAATTTTCAATCAACCCTAACTCTAGACTCTAGACCCTGTCAGAATGGACTGATAAATATTTGTTTATACTCCCAAATCGCGCTGGTGCCGTACCTGTATGTTTAATATGTCAGCAGACTGTATCTGTTATCAAAAGTGCGAACGTCAAACGTCGCTTTGAGACAAAACACAAGTCTTTTGATGAAACATTTCTAATTGGCAGCAATTTACGCAAGTCAAAAGTTGATTCCTTATGTGTCAGTTATTCAACTTCCACTCAAATAATGAATCGATCTATGACAGCACAGGAAAAATGTGTAGAAGCGTCCTTGCGCATTTCTTGGACTCTCGCTAAACATATGAAACCTTTTAGTGATGGAGAAATAGTTAAAGAATGTATGTTAGCGGCAGGGAGTGCAATATTTGACACCAAAAGGACGTTGTTGACACTATTAGTCGTATTCCTCTATCAGCAGCTACAACTACTAGAAATACAGAGATTTTAGCAGATGAAAATAATAAAATGTTAAAGCAGGTTTTAGCAGCTACAGACAGTTATTCATTGGCCATAGATGAGTCATGCGACATCACTGATATGGCCCAGCTAGTAGTTTTTGTGAGATTTTTAGATAAAGCTAAAGACCAGTTCATTGAAGAACTTTTAACTATCATACCAATGGAAGGTCAAACCCGTGGAGAAGACTTGCACAAAGTTTTAACGGAGTTTTTTGAAAATGCTAGTTTTGATCCTAAAAAGTTAATTTCGATAACAACAGATGGTGCTCGTGCAATGACTGGTAAAAACAAAGTTTTGGTTGGTCAAATAAAAAGTGACGCTAAATTCAATGAAAATCTGCTATTCTACCATTGCATCATTCATCAAACTGTTTTGTGCTGCAAACTGAGCCCTTCTCTTGAATGTAAAATGCAGGTTGTGATTAAGATCATCAACTTCATTCGTTCAAAGTCTTCTCTACGCCACCGTGAGTTCAAAGCTCTCCTTCAGGAAACTAATGTACAGTTTGAAGACTTGCTTCTTCATAACAATGTTCGGTGGTTGAGCAAGGGTTTGGCTCTTCAACGGTTTTTTGCAGTTATTACCGATATTAAAGTGTTTCTGTCTGAGTGCAAAGAAGACATCGCAAGTGAAAACTTAGGCTTCCTACTTGACACAGAACTGAATGTAGCTACGATTGCCTTTCTAACAGATATCTTCAGACATTTGAATTTCTTTGACTTAAAGCTACAAGGGAAAGGCCTGCTTGTGTGTGAACTTTACACGGAAGTTAGGAGTTTTTCAAACAAAATTGGTATCTGGTGTGAAGATATCTCTGATGAACAATTGCACTTTCCTAACCTAAAATCTATTTGTCACGAAACTGATGGTATTGATATCAAACCATTTGAAAATTTGTTGAAAGATTTGAAACTTGAGTTTGAAACTAGGTTTTCTGATTTCGGAAAAATAGGAAATGTTGTACAAGTCCGTAACAAATTATTTTCTTTAAAACCAAATGATGAATGGACAAGTGAAGCAGCGAAGATTTTCCACTCAAACAAGGCTGCCTTGCGAGATGGTCGACGTCAAGAAGACATTGGTTTAAAGGACAAATTTAGTCAAGTCCCCAAAGATCTTCCTTGTGACCAGTTTTGGATTAGGTATGTTAGCCCTGAGAGATACCCGGAGATGAAGAAATTGGCAATTAAGTTGTGCACAATGTTTGGCTCAACGTACATGTGTGAGTCAGCGTTTTCAAAAATGAACTTTATTAAAAATCGGTTTAGATCACGTCTGACAGATAATCATCTTAACAACTTGCTTAGAATTAGTTGTACAACCTCAACTCCAAAGTTCAAGGAAGTTGTTCAAACTAAAAAATGTCATTTTTCTCACTAAAATGTATTTTATAAAAGTTTCAAGATATATTGTTATCTTTTGAGTCTAAATATAAACAAATTACTTTACTTCTTTGTTCAAATGTGTTTAAGTTCTTTACCCCATGAGTATATATATATATATATATATATATATATATATATATATATATATATATATATATAAAAGGCCCGCGGTGGACTTTAGAAAATCCAAAACGGACCCTGACTAAATGTAATTGAAGACTACTGCTCTAGAGAGATGTTGTATTCTAGCATATTTTATTGTAAATTTGAGCTTTTAAAATCTTTCAAAATCATTTATTAATAGAAATACAAAAATCCTTAAAATATCGTAAGGACCCCCCAAGACGTATATCTTGATTTAAATTGATAGATAGTTATATTTTCTATTTCTATTCCTTTCTCACCATAACGATTGATAAATCGTTGCGGTTCCGAATGCAGAAGACATGGCGCAACGAAATATTCCAGTCAATAGACTGCATTATACTGTGAGTGAAACAATGGAATTTAATCTTGTATCTTGTTCTAAACTGAGAATGCGTGTGGATCACAGCAGCTAAACAGTGTTATATTCCGTTAGCGGAGCAGGATTACGTCACTACTGCATAAATCTTATTTACAGATTTCTCTTTAGCTTTCACGATATTGACATTCTAAACTACTTAAAAACATAAAAAGTGGTTCATTTTTTTTTTTTAATTTCTGACAACCAGATGTGAATTATAATCGAGAGGCTATTCTCACTTGTTTCACTAAGTAAGCGAAAACTCATTTTTAATGTTTTAATTTTCTTCTATTCTTTGTCATGCCACTGTACAACATCAAGCTATCGTTTGTCATATTTTATTACTAAACCAATAATATAATTTAAAATCACCATAAACGTGTTTTATGTTTTCTTTGGGGGATGATTTTACCCCTGAAAAAGAAAACATTCTTAACGAAACGTCCATAGGTTAATACTGTATTACAGTAAAAAAGTGTTTTAATTATTCAATTCTTCAAGGATTTTAATATTGGTTTATTAAAATTCAACAATAATAACCAAACAATAACCATTGTGCTAGTTTAATCTTCATCGACTAATTGCTATGGGAAATTGTCCTTGGAAATGCCAATAATGTAAGTATATACTTAGCAATTGCAGCACAGTTTGACATGCAATTTATCTCTTGAAAGTTATGCTAGAGAAACAGCATAACTTGGGCTTGAAAATGGAGTAAGAAATATGTATCTAAAAAAACCATTCAACGCTTTAGCTACATGTGCGTTAAAATAAGTGAGTAATATGGACATATATATATATATATATATATATATATATATATATATATATATATATATATATATATATCGCAATATGTTTTCTTGTGTATTAATAAAGAACGAAAGTCAATATACAAATACAAGAATTATATTTGAATTTACAATTCAAAGCTTTTCGTTGGCTAACAGTACCAACATCATCAGGAATATTAAACAATTAAAATTAACATATGTGCAAATTAGATCAAATAAATAGCTATGCCAAATCAATTACAATGTTGTTAAAATTTTTTTATTTTGCTGCCTTAACATTACAAACACTGAATATATTATCGAATTTAGATTTTACTTGTATTTGTTCATTTATCAACTCATTATTAGTATTATATTTATGTATTTCTAAAGCTTCATAAATATTCATTCTCAGGCCTTTGTTAATTTCTTTTATAAGTATCATATTATCTATATTAGGAAATAAGTGATTATTATTAATACAATGACTAGCAAAATTTGATTTATAAATTTCTGGCTTTTTATAAGCATTAAAATGTTCTTTATGTCTATCTTTAAGTTTTTTCTTAGTTTGTCCTATATAAACTTTATTACAATAATCACATTCTAATTTATATACACCGTTTTTTTCATGCATATTAATAATATTATTATTATTCATTAAATTTATTAATTTATTATTAGTATTATAAGCGAATTTTATGTTGCTACCTTTAAACAATTTTGTGATATTTTTTACTTCATTACCAAAAAATGTAAATGAAGTCCATATGACATTTTCATCATTATTTTTGTAAATTAGATTATTATTTTGTTTCTTTAAAATATTATAATTAAGTTTATCAACAGTTTTCTTTTTATAACCATTCTCAATTGCAATTTGATAGATAATGTTTTTCTCTCTTATCTTGTTTTCATTATTCATAGGTATTTTATGTAATCTATATAATAAATTGTATAATGCAGCCATTTTTTGATTATACGGATGGTTAGAATTATTAGGTATAATTTGGTTAGTTTGTGTCGGTTTACGATATATGTTAAATTCAAATTCATTAATATGTCTTATAATTGTTATATCTAGAAAGTTGATCTTATTATTTTCCTCCATTTCATAAGTAAATTTAATATTTTTATTTATCATATTTATTTTATCTAAAATAGTTATTAAGTTTATACCATTATTATTAGATACATACAATCCATCATCTATATATATAGTAAACCTCTCCGACACCACGGTCAACTTCAAGTAAGGAAATCTGGTCGCACCTAATCGCTTATTCCCACTACGTGGGGACCATAACGTCATTTCTTATCTTTTTATTTTATCTTTCCTTTCTTATCCCTCTACTTTGAAAGGTATATAACACGCAACTTTTTTAGCCCTGTAGAGAGTACTGTAGGTCTTCTTTAAGTCCCCAAAAATGCACATGTTGCCATATACTATGTGTGATAGGGAGAGAGAGAGAGAGAGAGAAAGAGAGAGAGAGAGAGAGAGAGAGAGAGAGAGAGAGAGAGAGTAACTACTGAAAGCAAGGATTCAGAAAATTGATAGTATGCTTGTGGGAAACAAATAGGTCGAAGCTAAGGCTTTGTAAAGTGAGAAAGACTACTCATCCCGAAAGCATGTCTACACTGCCGTCGGAGAAGAGTAAAAGATCTCATTTGCATAATAAGTCCACTAGAGACTGATTCCTTATATATGTTACGTCAATTACTTGACATTTTTAAATAATGTCATCTTTAAAATAGGTATATTGTTCTTTTTTCAAATAAAATTAACTCGACAGAAAGTGCACTTGAATAAGAAAAATAATTTCATTATATCTTATTTTATAAGACAAAACTACTGTTTATTTTATGTCTATAATATGAGTAGAGTTTACTGTAATATGCTGACATCTTTATAAAACATTATTATAAAAAAACTCTCTACGTAACGGTCATTATATTTATGAATAGGAACGCAAAGCAGTATATCTTGCTAGGGTATCGATCCTATCGAAACACAAGTACACGACTCTCGAGATGACATCATTAGTGGACTCTCCGAGTCTATTTACATGCACGGGTTTAGCTTTGAGATGCGTTGTCAGTAATTAGACCTGGTTAGAGTTATAAAGTTTCCCTTATAACTGGGACAGTTGTCAAAGTGTTGAATTTCAAGATAAAATCTTAAGCAAGAAAACCAAATTATTTCATAATCGGGTTCCAGCTTCTTACTTGTGGGATTTTGGGGGGGACACAAAGGAGGCACAGTATTATAATAACCACTCCAGCTTTACTTTTTACGTTATTCGAACTTTCAGTTTGTTTTGAATAATGCTATTTGGGCTGGATCTTCTGCTTTATTTATGTGTGATAGATTTTATTGGTTTTAAGCAAAATATTACAGCGTATTTCTCTCTATGGTTAGTGCACTCATGTTATCTCTTGCAGTATAAAAGGAAATGTTTGTAATGTTGTAAAAGCTATAAGGGTTATTGCCCGTCCACATTAACAAGGGGTTTTGTCTGTTTTAAACATACATAAATGTTAGAATTATTCCTAAATTTTTTTTGTCTTTTGGTTTAAACCACATGAAATCCCAACGCCAACGGTAAAATTTTAAAACATTCACTCGAAATCTCACTACACACTAGTTTATTAAAATATAGAGACTAGTTTCAAGAACGATGACACCTTCATCAGTGACTGGCTACTAATGAAAAGATTTATTCCCACTTGTTAGCCTTTAATTAACATAATATTATGTTGACTTGAAATCATTTAAGAAAGTTTATACTTTAGAATCTTGATGTATATTATGGCAAAAATATTTACTAAAACTCATAACAGCAGAGTTTGAGCCAACGAATTAACGTTTGTGTATAAGCCTCAAAAGTATTTACGACTTACACTCATAACAGCAAAGTTTGAACCAACGAATTAACGTTCTTGTATAGGCTCAAAGGTATTTATGACTTTAACTCATTACAGCAAAGTTTGAACCAACGAATTAACGTTTGTGTATAAGCCTCAAAAGTATTTACGACTTACACTCATAACAGCAAAGTTTGAACCAACGAATTAACGTTCTTGTATAGGCTCAAAGGTATTTATGACTTTAACTCATAACGGCAAAGTTTGAACCAACGAATTAACGTTCTTGTATAAGCTTCAAAGGTATTTACGACTTAAACTCATAACAGCAAAGTTTGAACCAACGAATTAACGTTCTTGTATAGGCTCAAAGGTATTTATGACTTTAACTCATAACGGCAAAGTTTGAACCAACGAATTAACGTTCTTGTATAGGCTCAAAGGTATTTACGACTTAAACTCATAACGGCAAAGTTTGAACCAACGAATTAACGTTCTTGTATAGGCTCAAAGGTATTTATGACTTTAACTCATAACGGCAAAGTTTGAACCAACGAATTAACGTTCTTGTATAGGCTCAAAGGTATTTACGACTTAAACTCATAACGGCAAAGTTTGAACCAACGAATTAACGTTCTTGTATAGGCTCAAAGGTATTTATGACTTTAACTCATTACAGCAAAGTTTGAACCAACGAATTAACGTTCTTGTATAGGCTTCAAAGGTATTTACGACTTACACTCATAACAGCAAAGTTTGAACCAACGAATTAACGTTCTTGTATAGGCTCAAAGGTATTTATGACTTACACTCATAACAGCAAAGTTTGAACCAACGAATTAACGTTCTTGTATAGGCTCAAAGGTATTTATGACTTTAACTCATTACAGCAAAGTTTGAACCAACGAATTAACGTTTGTGTATAAGCCTCAAAAGTATTTACGACTTACACTCATAGCAGCAAAGTTTGAACCAACGAATTAACGTTCTTGTATTGGCCTCAAAGGTATTTACGACTTAAACTCATAACAGCAAAGTTTGAACCAACGAATTACCGTTTGTGTATAAGCCTCAAAAGTATTTACGACTTACACTCATAACAGCAAAGTTTGAACCAAGGAATTAATGTTCTTGTATAGGCCTCAAAAGTATTTACGACTTACACTCATAACAGCAAAGTTTGAACCAACGAATTAACGTTCTTGTATAGGCCTCAAAAGTGTTTACGACTTAAACTCATAACCGCAAAGGTTGAACCAACGAATTAATGTTCTTGTATAGGCCGCAAAAGTATTTACTTCAATTCATAACGGCAAAGTTTGAACCAACGAATTAACGTTCTTGTATAGGCCTCAAAAGTATCTACGACTTAAACTCATAACAGCAAAGTTTGAACCAACGAATTAACGTTCTTGTATAGGCCTCAAAAGTATCTACGACTTAAACTCATAACAGCTAGGTTTGAACCAACGAATTAACGTCCTTGTATAGGCCTCAAAAGTATCTACGACTTAAACTCATAACAGCAAAGTTTGAACCAACGAATTAACGTTCTTGTATAGGCCTCAAAAGAATTTACTTCTACTCATAACAGCAAAGTTTGAACCAACGAATTAACGTTCTTGTATAGGCCTCAAAAGTATTTACGACTATAACTCATAAAGGCAAAGTTTGAACCAACGAATTAACGTTCTTGTATAGGCCTCAAAAGTAATTACTACTTAAACTAATAACAGCAAAGTTTGAACCAACGAAATAACGTTCTTGTATAGGCTTCAAAAGTATTTACTTCAACTCATAACAGCAAAGTTTGAACCAACGAATTAACGTTCTTGTATAGGCCTTAAAAGTATTTACTTCAACTCATAACAGCAATATTTGAACCAACGAAATAACGTTCTTGTATAGGCTTCAAAAGTATTTACTTCAACTCATAACAGCAAAGTTTGAACCAACGAATTAACGTTCTTGTATAGGCCTCAAAAGTATTTACTTCAACTCATAACAGCAATATTTGAACCAACGAAATAACGTTCTTGTATAGGCTTCAAAAGTATTTACTTCAACTCATAACAGCAAAGTTTGAACCAACGAATTGACGTTCTTGTATAGGCCTCAAAAGTATTTACTTCAACTCATAACAGCAATATTTGAACCAACGAAATAACGTTCTTGTATAGGCTTCAAAAGTATTTACTTCAACTCATAACAGCAAAGTTTGAACCAACGAATTAACGTTCATGTATAGGCCTCAAACGTATCTACGACTTAAACTCATAACAGCTAGGTTTGAACCAACGAATTAACGTCCTTGTATAGGCCTCAAAAGTATCTACGACTTAAACTCATAGCAGCAAAGTTTGAACCAACGAATTAACGTTCTTATATAGGCCTCAAAAGTATTTACGACTTACACTCATAGCAGCAAAGTTTGAACCAACGAATTAACGTTCTTGTATAGGCCTCAAAAGTATCTACGACTTAAACTCATAACAGCAAAGTTTGAACCAACGAATTAACGTTCTTGTATAGGCCTCAAAAGTATCTACGACTTAAACTCATAACAGCTAGGTTTGAACCAACGAATTAACGTCCTTGTATAGGCCTCAAAAGTATCTACGACTTAAACTCATAACAGCAAAGTTTGAACCAACGAATTAACGTTCTTGTATAGGCCTCAAAAGAATTTACTTCTACTCATAACAGCAAAGTTTGAACCAACGAATTAACGTTCTTGTATAGGCCTCAAAAGTATTTACGACTATAACTCATAAAGGCAAAGTTTGAACCAACGAATTAACGTTCTTGTATAGGCCTCAAAAGTAATTACTACTTAAACTAATAACAGCAAAGTTTGAACCAACGAAATAACGTTCTTGTATAGGCTTCAAAAGTATTTACTTCAACTCATAACAGCAAAGTTTGAACCAACGAATTAACGTTCTTGTATAGGCCTCAAAAGTATTTACTTCAACTCATAACAGCAATATTTGAACCAACGAAATAACGTTCTTGTATAGGCTTCAAAAGTATTTACTTCAACTCATAACAGCAAAGTTTGAACCAACGAATTAACGTTCTTGTATAGGCCTCAAAAGTATTTACTTCAACTCATAACAGCAATATTTGAACCAACGAAATAACGTTCTTGTATAGGCTTCAAAAGTATTTACTTCAACTCATAACAGCAATATTTGAACCAACGAAATAACGTTCTTGTATAGGCTTCAAAAGTATTTACTTCAACTCATAACAGCAAAGTTTGAACCAACGAATTAACGTTCTTATATAGGCCTCAAAGGTATTTACGACTTAAACTCATAACAGCAAAGTTTGAACCAACGAATTACCGTTCTTGTATAGGCCTCAAAAGTATTTACGACTTAAACTCATAACAGCAAAGTTTGAACAAACGAATTAACGTTCTTGTATAGGCCTCAAAAGTATTTACGACTATAATTCATAACAGCAAAGTTAGAACCAACGAATTAACGTTCTTGTATAGGCCTCAAAAGTAATTACGACTTAAACTCATAACAGCAAAGTTTGAACCAACGAATTAACGTTCTTGTATAGGCTTCAAAAGTATTTACTTCAACTCATAACAGCAAGGTTTGAACCAACGAATTAACGTTCTTGTATAGACCTCAAAAGTATCTACGACTTAAACTCATAACAGCAAAGTTTGAACCAACGAATTAACGTTCTTGTATAGGCTTCAAAAGTATTTACTTCAACTCATAACAGCAAAGTTTGAACCAACGAATTAACGTTCTTGTATAGCCCTCAAAAGTATCTACGACTTAAACTCATAACAGCAAAGTTTGAACCAACGAATTAACGTTCTTGTATAGCCCTCAAAAGTATCTACGACTTAAACTCATAACAGCAAAGTTTGAACCAACGAATTAACGTTCTTGTATAGGCCTCAAAAGTATTTACTTCAACTCATAACAGCAAAGTTTGAACGAACGAATTAACGTTATTGTATAGGCCTCAAAAGTATTTACTTCAACTCATAACAGCAAAGTTTGAACCAACGAATTAACGTTCTTGTATAGGCTTCAAAAGTATTTACTTCAACTCATAACAGCAATGTTTGAACCAACGAAATATCGTTCTTGTATAGGCTTCAAAAGTATTTACTTCAACTCATAACAGCAAAGTTTGAACCAACGAATTAACGTTCTTGTATAGGCTTCAAAAGTATTTACGACTATAACTCATAACAGCAAAGTTTGAACCAAAGAATTAACGTTCTTGTATAGGCCTCAAAAGTATTTACGACTTAAACTCATAACAGCAAAGTTTGAACCAACGAAATAACGTTCTTGTATAGGCTTCAAAAGTATTTACTTCAACTCATAACGGCAAAGTTTGAACCAACGAATTAACGTTCTTGTATAGGCCTCAAAAGTATCTACGACTTACACTCATAACAGCAAAGTTTGAATCAACGAATTACCGTTCTTGTATAGGCCTCAAAAGTATTTACGACTTAAACTCATAACAGCAAAGTTTGAACAAACGAATTAACGTTCTTGTATAGGCCTCAAAAGTATTTACGACTATAACTCATAACAGCAAAGTTTGAACCAACGAATTAACTTTCTTGTATAGGCCTCAAAAGTATTTACGACTTAAACTCATAACAGCAAAGTTTGAACCAACGAAATAACGTTCTTGTATAGGCTTCAAAAGTATTTACTTCAACTCATAACAGCAAAGTTTGAACCAACGAATTAACGTTCTTGTATAGACCTCAAAAGTATCTACGACTTAAACTCATAACAGCAAAGTTTGAACCAACGAATTAACGTTCTTATGTAGGTCTCAAAAGTATTTACTTCAACTCATAACGGCAAAGTTTGAACCAACGAATTAACGTTCTTGTATAGGCCTCAAAAGTATCTACGACTTAAACTCATAACAGCAAACTTTGAACCAACGAATTAACGTTCTTGTATAGGCCTTAAAAGTATTTACATCAACTCATAACAGCAAAGTTTGAAACAACGAATTAACGTTTTTGTATAGGCCTCAAAAGTATCTACGACTTAAACTCATAACATCAAAGTTTGAACCAACGAATTAACGTTCATGTATAGGCCTCAAAAGTATTTGCGACTTTAACTCATAACAGCAATGTTTTAACGAACGAATTAACGTTCTTGTATACTCCTCAAAAGTATATACGTCTTAAACTCATAACAGCAAAGTTTGAAGCAACAAATTAAGATTCTTGTATAGGCTTCAAAAGTATTTACTCAACTCATAACAGCAAAGTTTGAACAAATACTCTAACGAATTAACGTTCTTGTATAGACCTCCAAAATATTTACTTGCACTCATACCAGCAAATTTTGAACGAGTAATAAACCGAATTAACGTTTTGTATAGGCCTCAACATTATTAAACTTAAACTCATAACAACACTTTTTGAACAAGTCCTCAACCGAATTTGCGTTCTTATATAGGACTCAAAATTATTTACGACTTTAACTCATAACAGCAATGTTTTAACCAACGAATTAACGTTCTTGTATAGGCCTCAAAAGTATATACGTCTTAAACTCATAACAGCAAAGTTTGAAGCAACAAATTAAGATTCTTGTATAGGCTTCAAAAGTATTTACTCAACTCATACCAGCAAAGTTTGAACCAACGAATTAACGTTCTTGTATAGGCCTCAAAAGTATTTACGACTTAAACTCATAACAGCAAAGTTTGAACCAACGAATTAACGTTCTTGTATAGGCTTCAAAAGTATTTACTTCAACTCATAACAGCAAAGTTTGAACCAACGAATTAACGTTCTTGTATAGGCTTCAAAAGTATTTACTTCAACTCATAACAGCAATGTTTGAACCAACGAAATAACGTTCTTGTATAGGCTTCAAAAGTATTTACTTCAACTCATAACAGCAAAGTTTGAACCAACGAATTAACGTTCTTGTATAGGCTTCAAAAGTATTTACGACTATAACTCATAACAGCAAAGTTTGAACCAACGAATTAACGTTCTTGTATAGGCCTCAAAAGTATTTACGACTTAAACTCATAACAGCAAAGTTTGAACCAACGAAATAACGTTCTTGTATAGGCTTCAAAAGTATTTACTTCAACTCATAACGGCAAAGTTTGAACCAACGAATTAACGTTCTTGTATAGGCCTCAAAAGTATCTACGACTTACACTCATAACAGCAAAGTTTGAATCAACGAATTAA
>JBAIZL010000085.1:707500-735000 GCA_036971475.1 Prosapia bicincta
AAAGGCAAAATACCGTTACTAAACGGTAAGGACAAATGCCGTTAATAAATGGTAGGGGGAAATGCCGTTACTAAACGGTAAGGACAAATGCCGTTAATAAATGGTAGGGGGAAATGCCGTTACTAAACGGTAAGGACAAATGCCGTTAATAAATGGTAGGGGAAAATGCCGTTACTAAACGGTAAGGACAAATGCCGTTAATAAATGGTAGGGGGAAATGCCGTTACTAAACGGTAGGGACAAATGCCGTTAATAAACGATAAGGACAAATGCCGTTAATAAATGGTAGGGGAAAATGCCGTTACTAAACGGTAAGGACAAATGCCGTTAATAAACGATAAGGACAAATGCCGTTAATAAATGGTAGGGGAAAATGCCGTTACTAAACGGTCAGGGCAAATGCCGTTAATAAACGATAAGGACAAATGCCGTTAATAAATGGTAGGGGAAAATGCCGTTACTAAACGGTAAGGACAAATACCGTTAATAAATGGTAGGGGGAAATGCCGTTACTAAACGGTAAGGACAAATGCCGTTAATAAATGGTAGGGGGAAATGCCGTTACTAAACGGTAAGGACAAATGCCGTTAATAAATGGTAGGGGAAAATGCCGTTACTAAACGGTAAGGACAAATGCCGTTAATAAATGGTAGGGGAAAATGCCGTTACTAAACGGTAAGGACAAATGCAGTTAATAAATGGTAGGGGGAAATGCCGTTACTAAACGGTAAGGACAAATGCCGTTAATAAACGATAAGGACAAATGCCGTTAATAAATGGTAGGGGAAAATGCCGTTACTAAACGGTAAGGACAAATGCCGTTAATAAACGATAAGGACAAATGCCGTTAATAAATGGTAGGGGAAAATGCCGTTACTAAACGGTAAGGACAAATGCCGTTAATAAACGATAAGGACAAATGCCGTTAATAAATGGTAGGGGAAAATGCCGTTACTAAACGGTAAGGACAAATGCCGTTAATAAATGGTAGGGGGAAATGCCGTTACTAAACGGTAAGGACAAATGCCGTTAATAAATGGTAGGGGGAAATGCCGTTACTAAACGGTAAGGACAAATGCCGTTAATAAATGGTAGGGGAAAATGCCGTTACTAAACGGTAAGGACAAATGCCGTTAATAAACGATAAGGACAAATGCCGTTAATAAATGGTAGGGGAAAATGCCGTTACTAAACGGTAAGGACAAATGCCGTTAATAAACGATAAGGACAAATGCCGTTAATAAATGGTAGGGGAAAATGCCGTTACTAAACGGTAAGGACAAATGCCGTTAATAAATGGTAGGGGAAAATGCCGTTACTAAACGGTAAGGACAAATGCCGTTAATAAATGGTAGGGGAAAATGCCGTTACTAAACGGTAAGGACAAATGCCGTTAATAAATGGTAGGGGAAAATGCCGTTACTAAACGGTAAAGACAAATGCCGTTAATAAATGGTAGGGGAAAATGCCGTTACTAAACGGTAAGGACAAATGCCGGTAATAAATGGTAGGGGAAAATGCCGTTACTAAAAGGTAAGGACAAATGCCGTTAATAAATGGTAAGGGAAAATGCCGTTACTAAACGGTAGGGACAAATGCCGTTAATAAATGGTAGGGGAAAATGCCGTTACTAAATGTACGGACAAATGCCGTTAATAAATGGTAGGGGAAAATACCGTTACTAAACGGTAAGGAAAAATGCCGTTAATAAATGGTAAGGGAAAATGCCGTTACTAAACGGTAAGGACAAATGCCGTTAATAAATGGTAGGGGAAAATGCCGTTACTAAACGGTAAGGACAAATGCCGTTAATAAATGGTAGGGGAAAATGCCGTTACTAAACGGTAAGGACAAATGCCGTTAATTAATGGTAGGGGAAAATGCCGTTACTAAACGGTAAGGACAAATGCCGTTAATAAATGTTAGGGGAAAATGCCGTTACTAAACGGTAAAGACAAATGCCGTTAATAAATGGTAGGGGGAAATGCCGTTACTAAACGGTAAGGACAAATGCCGTTAATAAATGGTAAAGGAAAATGCCGTTACTAAATCACTAAAAATCATTGCAGTTTTTCCAAAATTTTGTAAGGATAATTATATTTTTAATTAATTTTTTTCTTACATTTAATATCATTTATTATTTGAATTTCTATTTAAATCCATAAGATTTATTGCTTTTAAGAAGTTCACAAGTTTCAAAAAAATATAAAATCTTCCAGTATTGTTTAATGCATAATATAAAAATTTGTAAATCATATTTGTTCTTTCTTAGTGATTTTCCTAGTAAATCAAGCCTACTGATGTTTTACTTTCTAACATTTTCTCGTCTGTAGTTATAAGAATAATACGTACCACATACTGAACAGAAATCATAAAAATAAAAAGGATAAATTTACGCTTTATATAGAAATTGAGGGTAAAATATATCACTCAAAAGGTCTATATGATTTAGACTCTTTAAGGAAACTTAATGCGATAAAAATAATAAAAAGTTCTAAATACGAAACTCAAAATTCTATGAATATTTCCTTGACTATAGTCAGACACGTGCACGCTTCCGCACACGTCATTAGAAGGGGTGGATTAGATAACCAGCTGTTTTTCGCTACTAGGGTAGAACAGATTCTTATATCTAAATTTTGAGTATAATACTAAAAGCGAGTGGTAGCGATCTGTTTGCAGAAAAGCCCAACAAAGTAGGTTTTTGAACCAAAATAGGAAAATCCTTTTTTATGATTAATACAACTTTTCCAAGACGTCAATGAGGTACTTGAGTTGAAGAATCTAGGAAAAAGATTAATTATACTACGTGTAATTTCTACAAGATAGCTATTTAAGTCGAAGTCAGGGCAGGCCGCTTTTTTGAAATGTAATTGTTTTATGTAATTGTTGTTGCAAGAATATACTTCACTTGTCAAATTTATATATATTTTTGTCAATAATAAATAAATAAATATATATATATACATGTCAAAAAATATATATTCACTACCAAAGTTTAGTCAAAATCTTTCAAATAATCCAATGTACTTTATTTATGTTGAATTAAAACGTTTAGATTTTTAATCTCTATTACTATTTATAACGTTAAATTCAGTCTACAGTTGGAAATAAAGCATTTTTTGTGTTCTTTCCGACCGGTTAAATCACCTCTCTTCACTCTAATTGATAGCAAGTGCATTTCAGGCAGCTACAATGTCCACGCTAAACAATATCTTCTCCTACTCCCAGTATCAATTAATCATTTAATGCTTTTCTTATATGTGCATAATTCCATCTACCTTTCCGTATACATCTCTTTACAAGTGGTGTAACATATACACATCCCTATATGACGCCGAGAGAGGCACGTGCCTTCCCAATATCCCTTTCCAATCCTAGTAACAGACATTAACACTTGCAACCCTCCTAGAAGATGGAAGCCATATTGGCTAATTCTCTTAAAGGTACACAATAAGAATTTACATTAAATTTCGAACATTTCTTACGTAAAGCACTCAGAGTTACCACAGCCACAATACGTAAACAAAAGCCACGTGTGCGGCGTGGGTTATATTTAGACAAGTTTGTTTACGTCTTATAAACACAGATAATTATGATGTTTTTACAATTGTTAGATCTGCGCCAATGTATGCAACACTAGCGTAATCAAATTTAGATAGCATAGCTAAATATAATAACGTCAGAATCGTTAGGTCGAAGCACCGCGTAACACTGGCTTTAACCATCCTCTTACCAGGACCGGAACTGAGGAACACCGATAAATAACAACTCATAAAATCTTGCTTTCATAATTTTCTTCTTAATCTAACATTCTGAATTTGCTACGAAGAATTCCATGAGTCAATTCTTTTCTGGGACTGTATATTTTGGACTATTTATATATCAGGAATGTGGACAATTGCAGTATCTGTATTTACAAGGACACGAAAGGTTTGTAAGGAAAGAAACATTAAGACTGATTTCCATTCATAGGTCTCTTATTGGCAGTGTTTATTGAGGATGGGTTGTGCGCTTAAGGTGGATATACGATTCTTTACCTTTTCCATTGTTCATTTGTGTTTATGTTTTAGTTGTCTGGAGTATTTCTAGTTTTACTATAAATATTATTAAGGTGTGGTAGTTGTATAGGCAAACTTATATGTATTATGTAATTGAAGAAATTAAGATACTATCCGTAGGTTTGGATCCCGGGCTAGGGATAACCTATGAACTCTAGATATGGCCAATGGAGGAAACTCATAAAAAAATGTGAAGAATGTGAGGTACTGTTGAAATTTAAAAAAAAGAAACAAAGAAAAATTGTAGTAACAGATATCTTAAATAATATGTCGTTGTCAATAAGATATTATTGTCTGAATAAGTTATTAAAATTCCTAAAGATAACAAAAACATTGTAAGTAGGAAGTAAAACAGTAAATAGATAGTTAAATGAAAATCAAGAAAGTAGAAATGCTATAAAGAGAGCTTAGGCACATGAAGGAACGGATGTCAGAAGCTAGTAAACTAATATTTGAATGCGAGGGTTACATATAAGATATTTATAGAATATATAATCTTTAAGCGGAAACGAAGAATAATGTTTTGATGTTAGGAAAGGGTGAAGAATGTACTCAAATGTATTAATTTTTTAATGATAATAAATACTCGTATTGTATAATAATACTTTATTTAATAATCTGCAGTACAAAAGCAAGTTAATATACGAGTAATTAAAATATATAGGCCCTACTGTATAAAACAATTACACCTTATCACCTAATTCATTGGGTATATTTATAGGTAACTAATCTCATGAAAAGTATGGCAATGATTATAATTATATTTAATTAAATCCAGTACGATTATTGAGTTATACAGTACTATATTCATTAACTGATAATTGATATTGTAAATTACGATACGGAAATTATCATAATTTACAATTATAAATGGCTGTTGCAATATATCATACGTTCCCGCTTAATTTAGACTTAATGTCCTTTTTCAGTTCCAAAATGTATTAGAGGCACCTAGCAGAGTTTTCACTTCATTTTTAGTATTAAAAAATAAAAATTGAACTTAAATTGGGAACTCTTTTACATGATTCCAATTTCGACTGAACGTTCCTAAAACACCAAATATTAAATAATATTTACTATGGCATTACTAATACTTTTTAATAATACTCTCTCATTATGTATTGCTTATAATTTCATTTAACTACAAGTTATTTTTATAGTTTGTTTATTGAACCGAATCGTATTTGTTCTTAAAGAGCGTTTATTTGAACTTTAAATTCGTAGAATTCTAAATGAATCACAAATTATTTATTCAGCAACGTGCAATACAGAGTTGTCATCACTTCAATGCTGTTTATTTCGTTCCAGTTCAGCTAACTACAATCGGCACAGTTTGTTCATACAGTTAGCAACAAACTCAAGTCCACTGTATTAGAATAGTGTAGAATCGACAATCTTATACACTTATTAAACCCATATATACACTTCATTGGCCAGATCGTGATCATCAGAGGAAACTACAACGATAAAAAAAAATTATATAATCAAAGCCTTTGATCGAGTAGGGAGGTCAGAACCTTTTTCACACATTCTGCTTTTTCCTCGACAGTCAGTTATCTTGTGAGCTAATAAGCTAATCACATTATTAATTGTAATAATTTGATTTTACCTTAGCTTTGGGCATATTGATGACTTATTTCAGTTGGTTTTTTTTCATATAATTATAATGTACGCAATGTTTTTATAAAAAAATCCACCTATGAAATCCCCGACAAAAGTATAGCTTCACTTATTTGATATATAAAACATAATCCTGTAAGTAAATACAAAACTATAACACACCTTTATGAAAGTCTGTAATAATTTAACTTCTTTTTTTGTTTGTTGTATATTATAATATCATACAGAAAAGATATATAAATTATAAAATACAAACCGAAGTAAAACCTTAGTCCCACTCAAATGTCACCATCTGCGATTCCCTTTGTCAGATCCCTTTCAGCAACGCTTGTCGGTAGTACCGAGACCCTAACTACACACACTTAAGGGATCTAGCCAACTCTTGGACACCCTCCTACCTTCCTTCAACGACCCAAAATCTTTCATAAACCATAACATCCCTGAACTACGTTCGTTCTACAGTCTACCTTTTGCCTCCTACAATATGTTTTATTTCAACATTTGTTCTGATAGTTTTTAATCTGATCCTTAATTAGTTTATAAGATCATGCCATCATCACCATTATTCAGTCTTACTAATGTAAAATCAATTTAATCTAATTAGAGTAAGGCTAGTTTTAACATTCGTCTACTCTAGTCCGTAAGTTAAACTTGCTTAATTATTTACTATTCATTTATTAACTTGGGGTTTCCTAAGTTTTAAGTCATTTTGTCTTGCCCTTTCATTCATTTTCCATGTATTAGCTTAGTTTTACCTTAACTTTAGGCTATTTTGTAAAACTCTCATTTGTGTCATATAGCTCTAAGTCACATTTTGTATATTGCTTTAGGAACAGTTTCACGTCAATTGTACACCACATGTTAGGTTTAAGTCCATACACATTCTTACACTCTAAGTAACTCTACATCTATAAGTATCTTACATGTAAAATATCTCGATGTAAATGAAAAGGTCAGTCAGTCATTCCCCCTGTTAATAAATAAATGCAGTCCCCCAGAATATACCACACATTAAACCTCATGTCGTGCAAATACCCCTCCTTATAGTCCAACTCTCTACCAAAAGCCCTGATCCCACTTTTCTATCCGCACCACTTTCGCGATGACAGATGCTGTGAAACCTCGGGAGCCAAAAAGTTCCCCCTTTGTCTGACTCTCCATAACACAACCTAAAAACTTTGTTTTTTTTTAATTAAATATTACTATTTAGCAAATTTATCATTTTAAAATTTTCCGTTAGGATATCAACTTATGGGAGCCAAAAAGTTCCGTCTTTGTATGACTCTCCATAACACAACCTAAACACTTTGTTTTTTTTAATTAAATATTACTATTTAGCAAATTTATCATTTTAAAATTTTCCGTTAGGATATCAACTTATGGGAGCCAAAAAGTTCCCTCTTTGTCTGACTCTCTATAACACAACCTAAAAACTTTGTTTTTTTTAATTAAATATTACTATTTAGCAAATTTATCATTTTAAAATTTTCCGTTAGGATATCAACTTATGGGAGCCAAAAAGTTCCCTCTTTGTCTGACTCTCCATAACACAACCAAAAAACTTTGTTTTTTTTAATTAAATATTACTATTTAGCAAATTTATCATTTTAAAATTTTCCGTTAGGATATCAACTTATAGGAGCCAAAAAGTTCCCTCTTTGTCTGACTCTCTATAACACAACCTAAAAACTTTGTTTTTTTTAATTAAATATTACTATTTAGCAAATTTATCATTTTAAAATTTTCCGTTAGGATATCAACTTATGGGAGCCAAAAAGTTCCCTCTTTGTCTGACTCTCCATAACACAACCAAAAAACTTTGTTTTTTTAAAATTAAATATTACTATTTAGCAAATTTATCATTTTAAAATTTCCGTTAGGATATCAACTTATGGGAGCCAAAAAGTTCCCTCTTTGTCTGACTCTCCATAACACAACCAAAAAACTTTGTTTTTTTTAATTAAATATTACTATTTAGCAAATTTATCATTTTAAAATTTTCCGTTAGGATATCAACTTATGGGAGCCAAAAAGTTCCCTCTTTGTCTGACTCTCCATAACACAACCAAAAAACTTTGTTTTTTTAAAATTAAATATTACTATTTAGCAAATTTATCATTTTAAAATTTTCCGTTAGGATATCAACTTATTTAAAAACTAAAACTCAAGTCATTAAGTTATAAAAGTATACTTACAGTAAACTTATTAAGGAATAATATAACTTTACTTAAGTATAAGCTATACTTTAAATTACTGTACTACTATACTGTAATATAGAAAGTAACACAACATGCGAGTAATAAGAAAGAGCTGTTATATGAAATCATCATAAGTTGTTAAATGATTTAATTAAATGTAAGGTGTTTCGGAATATAAATTAAATTGAATTTTAAAATTATTTTGTCATAACCTCCAAAAATATCTAAGTGAAAACAGCTGTAAACAGAATCAGATGCCTTGTTTTTCATTCGAATATCTTCTGGGCAAAACTCCTTTTCATCGGATTGTTACAAACCTTCGTGAGATATTCTACCATCACGTTAACGAGCCCCCACCCCTTATAATGTCTTCCTATTTGCTGTGTCATACGAAGTTTCTCTTCAAAATCTCTAAGTATATGAGATTAAATGTTGCGGAAGATTATCCATTTAATATGGGCAAAGTTTGACGTAAGAAAATCACTTGACCAAAGATAATATAATACAGAAAAGCCGAGGTGTATAGGTACTTATACTGAGGAATTCAAGTAAAGTTACTAAACCTTTTAATATTAAATAATAATTTCGAAATTATTAGAAGTTTTATATGAATTACAAGATGGAGAAAACGGGGAAAGTAAAGAAAGAAATGGATTAATAATGCAAATGTGAAAGTAGAAAAGCATTGGAAAACTTATTGCTTTCGGGAAGCGAGTCGTGGCATTACGTTGGCGTATATAACTGTATAATAAATTCCAGACACAGGTTCTAATATACAGCAGCCTTGCAGTTTACTACATCTATGAATATAACTTTACATACGTTAAGCCAGATTTTGTAATGCTTTTTCACAGTTGTTTCTAAACGAAATAAATATTTTTTCCGTTATAACTTGACAAAAGGTTTATATTTATTAACGACAATTGGTCTACATAATTTTAATTTAAATTAATGATATTATAATTACCAAATTAAAATGAAAGGCTGATTCACATTTCTAAATGTGAGTTGTTAAAGTAAACAATAAAACAAAATATTTGAAAATACTCAAAGTCATTTAACAATTTCTTAGAAACTGTTTTTTACAAAATTGTAAGAGTATTTATATTTTAATCCGGCTGTTCATGTGCTGTGGAAAACCATAGACATCTGATATCCTTTAAATTCGTGGTTCTCAACCGGGTGAACGCAACTCTTTGAGGACGTTTTTAATGGTTTCAACGGGGCTCTAAGTAAGTGAAAAAAGTTAAATTACCTAATTTAATTAGCAAATTGAAATATTGATTGACTTCAAGACAAAACTATCTGTACAATACGTTTACAGATAATATTTGTTTGTTTTTTGTTGGGATATTCATCCAGACCTTTTCGAAACACTAAACTTTTTAGATTCTTTACTCTATAAAATTAAAATGTATCATCTATAAGATCCGACAAATATTCTGAATGTCTTTAAAGCAATTGAAAGTATCACAGGAACAAAAGCTCGTGACAGAAGTTCAGCAAGAACGTAAAGTCTATACAATGAGAGGTTATACTTGTTGTTTATAACTTTACGTTTTAATGCTATCACAAAATAATTGCATCAAAATTCTAAAATCAAGTTATAAAAGTTTGAAATAAATCCTGCAAAAATAAATGTATTTCAATCCTGTAAATAAAGTAATAATGTATTTTTATAATATTTCTTAAATGCTTTAAAATAAATAAAGTTTTCAATTCTCAAAACAATGAAATAAATCACAACAATGCTTTGTCGATTTACAGAATGAAACAAAAACCTACTGTTATTTTATCCAACTCTTTTTGTTTGGCTTAGTGTAGAACTTGTATTTCTAACAATGAGAATTTCACATCACACGGTTTACTTTAACTGAATAAACACCGAACTGAAATGATATCAGACTTTATTCGCATATTAAAATGTTTCTGAAATAATAATTGTTACTTAACGTTTCAAGCATATCTTGTTAAAAAGAGTTGAACTGTGTAGAAAAATTAATAAAAATTAGTTTTTGCTCAAGTTTTTGTAAATCAGTTTTTACAATCAAACTTTTTGCATGAGACTTACAAAGGATGTATTAACGTAATGGTAATCGCCTCTCTCTTATCTTTGATAGAAAGTACGTATATATCACGTAACCAACACGGTCGCCTCACACATTCTGATTCCTGACTCCCCTTCGCCATGTCCTTCCCACACGACAAATAGACAATGAAAGTCTAAAATGAAACTGCGTTTACTTTTGTTAACAAAAAAAATGGGAATCAACAATTTTGGAGAAGAAAAAATATATGTTGTCAAACTTAGCATTTTCAAACATTATTTGAAGGCAAGTCTTAAATTGATAAAAATTAAGTTATTTTGATGTCATTATTTTCATAATTTTCGGTAAATTTTAATTTTATAAATTTTAAAAATATGAGTAATGGTTTTATTTTACGTCAAAATAAAAACCCGCGTCAATTTTTATATTAAAAAATTATAACTAATTTTATGATACCAAACTCCCTTTAAATAACATGAAATTACCCTTATACAGTGACTTAAAACAACGACCAGTATATGGCCCCTACGTCTCTTCGCCTGATCTTCCGTTCTGTCTGACTTCAAAAACCCTGATATTCTTCAGATCCCGTTGCTGTTAGAGTAAACAAGGAAGAAACACTTTCTCTTAGTTTGTGTTTTTACTTCACTCGTCCTAAAGTTTTAGCCAAGTAAACAAAATTGTATTGTTTACCGATGTCTTCTGAACATCACTTATAAAACAATACATATTGCATCCATATCACGGTCAAAATAACTCACTAATAAACTCAAATATTTTTAAATTTTGTTTGTTTTACACTTACGCAATATTTCTCCATATACGCAATATTTTTTATGTATTAAAAATATAAAATTCCATCTTTCGAATGACCACCAATGTTTTCTTTTTTAACCATGTTAGGACTCAAAAATATTTGATAAAGCACTCAAAATTACACAAAAATATTTGATATGAGTACTACTCTTTAACAAGGCTAACCTAATTTAATCCAAAGAAAGTTGTTTGGGGAACTTACTTTACTTTCAGTCTTAGTTTGGGAACTTGGCTTTAATTTAATGGTCAAAATATACAGTGAAGTTTTTCATATCTTTCAACAAATAACTACTGTTCTGATCATGAGATACCGTTTTCAAAGATATCACACAAACTGGATGCTTTTTTAATCTTTTCATAAAACACTAGCAGAGTACCCGACCTTTGTACGGGGTCGACGAATATTTGTATTGATTTAATTTATATTTGTATTTGGGTTGAATTTTACTGTAATTAAATCCCAATAAATATATCAAACTATAGTTTATAAGGGAGTTTTCAAGGCTAGTGGGGCCGTGCCCTGACGGAATTTCTAAATAAAAATAGGCCTAAGAACCATGGGCCCTAAGAATGTCAATGTAAAATTTCAGGTATTTATTTCTTGTTCTCACGTGTTCGATTTTATGGGAAATAAATATACCGAGCGACGCAGAAAGTCATCACAGATACGGAAAAAGTGAAAACTCTTGCTCAGGGATATAAATACCATTTTTATCAAATTAAAGTTGGGTAAAAAATTCAGTCCGGAGTAATAAGAAGTACTATGCCCTCGTTACAACGGCACGCCGTACTATGCATACATATATTTAAATATACCTTTAAAGTCTCCAGTTACAATATATTTGGTTGTAATTTTTTACATTACTATATTCTTATAATAAAATATACCTGTAAAGTGTTTAATCAGGATAGATTTGGTTGTAATTTTGTACATTTCCTAAATAGACGTCTACTTCCGCGGCGTACTTCACGTGATCTCATTTGGTTAAACATATAAAATTACAACCAAATCAATTTCCGAATAAAAATATGCATGTTTTTAACCAGGGACCCTAAAACGTCCTTGTAAAATTTCAGGTAAAATTTCAAAGGGTAAAGTATTTCTTACGTGATTGAGGAACACACACACACACACACACCATTAGATTTGTATATATTAGTATAGATTATGAGGAAAATGCAAACAACAAAATTAACATTCTCTCTCTCTCTCTCTCTCTCTCTCTCTCTCCCTCTCTCTGTTTCTCACCCTTCTCTTTCCCTCTCTTTCTCCTAAAATTTAATTCTACTTAGGTTCACTTTGGTTGAGCTTATCAGTCAAAATTTACCTTAGTAGTTTTTTTGAATCATGTAATTTCCTTAGATTCGGTCTTGCGTCGATCAAAGTTCCTTTTTAGCTTCCAAAAATTGAACAATTATGAGGGAAAGTTCATTGCGACGGTTTAAAAAAGATGTAATACAAATGTACTCAAATTTCCTATATCGACATACAAATATTTCACTTCGTATATGCATTTATTTACACGTATTTCCAAATATATTAGACTAATAACTATTAACTATATAAAACAACTGTGGCGTAATGTTTAATATAAATGAATGAAACTTCTAAACCACAAATAACTTTTTTCTTTATTTAAAACCTTATGTACATTTCGATTGCATTGCAATCATCCTCAGAAGTAATTTACAATAAAAATAATCTGGTAATTGTATTGTAAATTACCTCACAGGCTGATTGCTATGCAATCGAAATGTACATAAAGTATTATTTATGTTCTAATAATTATTGTTCACTTTAAACAATTAAATATAGATGGATATTATATTCGATACGTATTGGTTTATTGCGCTAAAATATATTCAGATTTGTGGTTTACTTGACGTCAAATTAAATGACAGTATAATTATGCAACGTTCGTGCACAGCACCGTGCAACACGGATCGTGTAACATGCATTTATCACATTTCGCCAAATGTACTGCCATGTTATTCTACTTTATGCAGTATGCAGGCTGGTTTTTGTTTAGCTCAGCGCACCGTGTATCGTGTTTTTAATAGCAAGAATTTCATTTCTCACAGTGGATGTTTACTTGTTTCAAGTTAAACCTATATATCCGCATTCAATAGCTTTACAAAATTATTTCAAAGTACTTTCCTCCTGCAGGTTATTTTTACTGGGTACTTTAAAAGAAAAATGTTTCAGATTTCTGAACGACTATAATTTAACATCGAATTTTATTCAGGAAAATTTCCCAGCTTCATGATAGAAATCCAGCTTATAAATGGAAATAGTTTCCGTTAAACGTCCAATGGATTTATACTGGCGCCCGTGTTTGTATTTCGATTTGCTGAGGTGGAATACATATTTGTTTTCCAAACAATACAAAAATAGAAAACGAATAAAAATCAACACTACATTCTATAACTTTTAAAAACATATAACACCAGATAAATTTTTCAGATTTCATTAAATTACTTTTAAAAAAATCAAATAACCTTTAAGAAATTATCGTTTTTATACGACCATTACACGTCACAACAAACACAGCTAGTATTAAAAACAAAAAAGTTGAGCTTAAACAACAATAATTAAAATTTTTACAAATAAAAATGTGTAAGCGTAATATCTAAGTCTTGAAAAGGTTCTATAGAAAGAGACTTGGCATCATTCCAAAACGTAGCTGTGTAACCTATCATACCTAAACTGAACTATTCCATGAATCCGCAGGTGTTGGAGTTTAAGTATTAAATTAAGTCAACGAGATTATCGCAGATTATGATTCTTGTACTTCTGCTCACTGATAGGGAATTATATTCATGCAAATTAGTACAGAAAATTAACATTTAATTTTGAGCTTCGTGTTTTTAGTTATTAAAAATTAATATTTCAGCCGTACTTAAGATTATTACCCTTGATGACTTCAAATAAAAATTTTTAAATCTAAATTGTATTTATAGAAAATTAAACTGTAAAATTCTTCCATAGAGCACAAAGCAGCAAATATTTTTCAATCTTTTTTTTCATTATCTTCAAGACATAGTGATGAAAGGTTTAAAATATCATTTACTAGTGATATCAGGAGAATGATATCAGAAGAAAAACCCATCTCCAGCAAAACGCTTCAGTGGAAACCACTTAGTACGAAGCAGAACATTCCACACATGTTGTGGAAGGTAATATTAAAATAGACGCACGCCAATTCACACGAGGTTAATCTCTTGGATGCCGTGAATATGGTGAGATGCTATTAATAAATAATATTGTATTTAATTATATCTGTAATAGATATTCGAGCGCTCGTAATTGTGTGAGAGAGAGAGAGAGAGACTGTGTTGTACCTGATTATAATAGAAGTAAATTTTCTGAGAGTTCTTAAGTACAATACGTTTTTCGAGGGGCATTACGAAAGTATTTTGAAGTAATTTCAACGCTCAAAGGTTAATTCATGACTGAAACTTAATGGAATATAAATATAAGTTATATAAACATTTTATGTGAACATTTCATAATTAAATGCGTGCTAGGAAAATTCCTGCTTACGCAGCTTTAGTATTATATAGGTGTGAGAACAGAGCCCCGGCAGTGTGTAAGTCGCCTCTGTATCGCACAGACGTTTTCCACTCCGATTGAGTGCATATCAATTGTATTGTTTTATTAAGTAAATTTAATGTAACAGTTTTCTAAATTAATTGTTTATTAAATTCAAAGGTTTGTTAAAAATAAAAATCATTTTTAAAAACCTTTCTTGCTTAATATAAAACGTAACTGGCGCAGTCGGTAGGACACCCCAAGGAAGTTAGTGAATATAACGTCCGTCGGTTTTAACCGTTAATTGAGGAAACCTTAAGTAGAGTGAATATCTACAACCACTTAATAGAGCGCATATCTATTAAGAACACGAGCGAATATCGTGTAGGTGAAAAGTGAAAAGTGAAAGTTGTTCAAATGAGCAAAGTATTTTGGATCAACTTGTAAGTAGATCTTAAGATATAGAATTAAGAAAAAGTAGAGTAAATACTTTTTAATTTTATATAATTGATTTTTAATTTTTATTATTTTGAAAAATAATATTAAATAATGGCAACGCCAACATTAAAAAAGGAGTATCTTGACATGATACCCGAGTATAGTGGAGAGCCCACTATGCTCCACAGATTTATCTCGATATGTGATAAGATAGTGAATAAGTTTTATGTAAGCGAAAATCCAGAGGATTTTCAAAATGAGTATCTGTTCTCCTCTATTCTTTCTAAATTAAAAGGCCAAGCACTGGAAATGGTTGTAAACTCTAACTCTTACAATTGGCACGAAACTAGAAAAGTATTATTAATTAGTTATTCAGACAAAAGGGATTGTTTCACATTAAACTTAGAGATGTCAGAATTAAAACAAGAAAGTAACGAATCACCATTTCAATTCTATGAGAAAATTCAAAAGTTACTAAATTTACAAATTTCATTTTTTATGAATAAAGAGCCTCAAAGGCAGATGGCTAAAGACATTTTAATAGAATACGTTCAGAAACTAGCTTTAAGAGTTCTCCTTAGGGGTTTGCATGAACCCATCGGGTCACTAATGCGTACCAAGAACCCTAACACTCTTAGTGAAGCACTTAATATGCTCACAAACGACTTCCAATTTAAAAATAATAAAATGTTTACTCAGCCAAGCAAACAACCAGTCTTTCAGAAAAGCCAAACTCATAACGTAAGAAGACCAATACATACTGAATTTAAATACCACCAAATACCCAAACAACTTTATCAACACCCAAATCCTTCCTATAGACCACCAACTTTTGCTAATCAGGGTCAGCCTCAAAGGGGACAACCAAACAACAACACTACTAAACCTCAGTATCCTCAGCGAAATACGGGTTATCAACCTACCCCTATGAGTATTTCCACCAGACAGACAGATAGGCCTTCTAGACAAACGAATTTGTATCAAATGACCGGACAAGGAGCCGAAAAAGACGATTACACTATGTACCAGACTAATGGACAAGAATCATTCGCTTTTGAAGAAGATCTCGGGAAAGAAGAGTACTTCGAAGAATCCCAAAATTTAACCGACAACTACGAAGAAGAGACCGCTAAAATCGATCAGGACGATTTTTTAGGACATACAAGCCTCGGAATCGATTTTCAATAATGAATCTACAAAGCGAAAATAACGAGCTACCATTTATATACGACACAAACACCAAATCTAGAATATTAATTGACACAGGCAGTACTAGATCATTTATGCGAAAATCTTTAGGCTGGAAAAATTTTAAAACAAGCATTAAAAAAGAGCCGTTTGAAGTAATCACCGCACACGGCACTTCAAAAGAAAATTTTTGTTGCACCATACCTCTGTTGTCTAAAAAAGCAATTAAATTTTATTTATTTGACTTTCATCAGAATTTTGACCTATTACTAGGGCTAGACAATATAAAGGATTTAGGAATAAGCTTAGACTTTATAAATAATAAATTAATACTTTGTGATGAGGAAATCCCTATTCAATATTTTAACACTGAAAAAGGAAGTTGTAATAAAACAGACAGCACGTCAATAAAGCAGGAACAATTTAGTTATGTTATACAAGCCCGCACTAGCCAAACAGTTAAATTAAAAATACAAAATATTCATAATGGAGAAGGTATTTTACCACACAAACAAGTGAACGGATTAGAAATTCCGCAGTGTATAGTTTCAGTGCATAAGGGTGAAGCCTATTGCCCTATTATAAACAATACGGAAGAAAATGTAAAATTAACAATAAGTAAACCATTAGAAGTAAAATCTTTAGAGGAATATAATATTTTCAGACCTGATGCAATGCAAATGAACGCTAATTTCAATTTATTAGATTATAAACAAAAAAATTCGAGAAGAAAAAATTTAGATTTATCAAAATTTAGAATGGAACATATGAACTCGGAAGAAAAATCCGCTATAACAAGTTTAATAAAAGATTATGCAGATTTATTCCATATTGAGGGAAACGATTTAACTTTTACCAACCAAATAAAACATGTTATTAGGACTACTGATGAAATTCCCGTATACTCCAGAAATTATAGATATCCAGAGATTTACAAGAACGAAATTAATAAACAAACTGAGGACATGCTTGAACAAGGAATTATTAGACCTTCAAATTCTCCATGGAACTCTCCTGTCTGGATTGTACCCAAAAAACAAGACGCTTCTGGCAAAAGAAAATTTCGATTAGTAATAGATTTTAGAGGATTAAACAAGAAAACAATTGACGATAAATTTCCCTTGCCAAACATTACCGACATATTAGATAAATTAGGACGATCTCAGTATTTTACAACTTTAGATTTAGCCTCAGGATTTCACCAAGTAGAAATGGATAAAAATAGCATAGAAAAAACAGCGTTTTCAACAGAAACGGGACACTATGAATTTTTAAGAATGCCTTTTGGACTAAAGAATAGCCCCCCTACATTTCAAAGAATTATGAATAACATTCTGAGAGGAATCCAAAATGAAACATGTTTAGTTTATTTAGACGATATTATAATTTACTCCACTAGCCTCCAAGAACATATACAAAGACTTAAAGAAGTATTCGACAGATTACGCAAAGCCAACTTTAAAGTACAGCTGGATAAAACAGAATTTTTAAGAAAAGAAGTAGCGTATCTAGGGCATGTTGTTACACCGGAAGGCGTAAAACCTAACCCAGCAAAGATTTTGGCAATCAAAAACTATCCAATACCCAAAACCACCAAACAAATTAAAGGATTTTTAGGACTAATAGGCTATTATCGAAAATTTATTAAAAACTTCGCCAAGATAACAAAACCGTTTACTAACTGTTTAAAGAAAAATGCAAAATTAAATATAGAAAATCCAGACTTCATTGAATGTTTTGAAACATGTAAAAATATACTGACTAATGAGCCCCTTCTGCAATACCCAGATTTTGAAAAGGAGTTTACTCTAACAACAGACGCTAGTAATTTTGCACTAGGAGCAATTTTAAGCCAGGACAATAATGGGAAGGACCTTCCTATAGCGTATGCCAGCAGAACTTTAAATGACAGCGAAACTAATTACTCCGCGATTGAAAAGGAATTACTAGCAATCGTATGGGCCACTAAACACTTTAGGCCTTATTTATTTGGAAGAAAATTTAAAATTTATACAGACCATAAACCTTTACAATGGTTATTTTCAGTTAAAGAACCAAATTCCAAGCTTTTAAGATGGAGATTAAAATTAGAGGAATATGATTATGACATAAGATACAAAAAGGGCAAATTAAACCAAAACGCCGATGCCTTGTCTAGAATACAATTGAACATTACTAATAAAAGGTCAACAAACACCCAACACACTGTAGAACCAGACCTTGATTTATCTCCAGCTGGATTAATCCAACGTTTCTTCCCGGAATTAAATGAAGATAACGAGTCTATGGTCGTACAACTCGACGCAACAGATAATGCCAACTTAGAGTACGATCAAGAAAGTGACAGTCAAACCGTGCATTCCAACTTCGAAGGGAACACCCAAATTGAAATACCAATTTCCGACGAACCTGTAAACTTTGGGAGAAATCAAATATTTTTGTCACTAGTAAAATACGAACCAAAGAAAGTAAAAATTATAAAACTATTCGGAACTTCAAAAATTCGTTTAATGGTCGAAATATCAGAAAATAACTTTAAAGAAGACATAGTTAACTTTGTAAAATCATATTTGGTACCCAAAATAAAATATAATCTATATTTTGAAGACGATTTTTACGAGAAATTTGCATCATGCGTAGCCAAAAATTTCAAACAAACTGAACTAAATTTGGTTAAGTGCAATAACAAACTCTTAGACCTAACTTCGGAAGAAGATACCTTAGAAACGATAAGTAATTATCATGTCAGCAAAACCAATCACCGAGGGATACAAGAAACATACGAACAAATTAAGCGAAGATATTATTGGCCTAATTTAAAATCACTAATCCAAAATTTCATAAATCAGTGTGACATATGTCAAAGAACCAAATATGACAGAATGCCCTTACAATTAGAGATGAACTTGACGCCTACAGCTTCAAGGCCTTTCCAGATAATTCACATCGACACTATCTCTTTAGAAAAGAATGCGTTTATCAGCATTGTCGACAGTTTCACAAAGTATGCTCAAGCTTATCGCTTGGGAAGCTCTCAAGCTACAGAGATTGCAGACAAGCTATTAGATTACTTTGCGCAGTTCTGCGTACCAACAGTTATTATCTCAGACAATGGAACGGAGTTTAATAACAGGATTGTGAAGGAGATATTAGACCTGCATAAAATCAAAATCCATTTTATCAGTACACAAAACCCCCAATCAAACGGATTATGCGAAAGATTTCATTCCACCTTAATAGAACACATAAGGCTGTTAAATAATCAAATCGAATTTAAAAAAGACAGTATAATTAAGAAAGTAAAATATGCTATAATTGCCTATAACAATAGCATTCATTCAGTCACAAAATTAACGCCGTGCGAAGTCTTATTTGGACACATAAATTCAAACAATTTATTAGATATAGATTTAGAAAAACAAATTGTAAATGACTACGTTTTAAACCATAAGGAAAAAACAAAAATACTTTACGAAAACATTAGGGATAGCAATCAAAGAATTAAAGAAAAAGTTTTAGAAAAAAGGAATGTAAACAAGGAACCACTTCCAGAAATACCATCTGAAGTTTATATAAAATCAGTTCAGAAGCAAAGCAAAACGAAAAACAGATATAGCAAGGAAGAAATAGCTTCGATAGATAAAGAAAGAAAAACTGGAAAAATAAAGCCTAGACATCATAACACAAAAGACAAAATACATTTGTCGAAAATTAAAAGGCCTAAGAAGATAAAAAATGTAATTAATGACCAAAATCCTTCTTGTTCATATTCGACACAATCAAATTAAAATCCCTACCATACCTTTGTCCACTAGTTCTATGCAAGAAACTTTATTAAACTTTTAAACAACATTGTTTTTATTAATTGTATGTGTTACAAACTTTTGTAATTAATTAAATGATATGTAACTAATTATGGTAATAAATATTGTTAATTATTTGAAATATGTTAATCACAAAAAGAAATGTAATTGAAGAAAATTAGAAACTATACTCTTAAAGAGATAACAAAACAAAAAGAATTCTTATAAACTAACTAGAATCCTTATCAAATCTATAACAGGCAAGTTGAATGTAAATGATGGTAAAAATTATATAAAACTTTTATTGTAATCAATGTAAATTTTGTAGAACAAAAATTAGATTCTGATAACAATTGTATATGTTATAAACATTTTGTATCTATCCTATGATAGAAAAGACTCATTATAAATTGTATTAATCAATTCCAAATACTTTTGCTCAGTTGAATTATAATGAACAGAAAATTAGACTGTAAAATGCCCATCATCAAAAACAATAACGCCTACAAACTACGAGGATACTGCGTTGGAAATCGCAGACAACCCATTTAACTGGATCTTGGAAATCAACCTTTGCCTGGTGACTTTCTCCAGTGAAGAGGACTTCAACCCATGCCGAAAATTGCCCTTTACGGAGGCCTATTCAGCAGCTTATATACTTCGCCCTCATCAAGAAGATGAAAAGGACCTCAACCGATGCCGAAACTTCGCCAACCCCCGAAGTTTTCTTTAGGGATGGAGGAGTTATATAAACATTTTATGTGAACATTTCATAATTAAATGCGTGCTAGGAAAATTCCTGCTTACGCAGCTTTAGTATTATATAGGTGTGAGAACAGAGCCCCGGCAGTGTGTAAGTCGCCTCTGTATCGCACAGACGTTTTCCACTCCGATTGAGTGCATATCAATTGTATTGTTTTATTAAGTAAATTTAATGTAACAGTTTTCTAAATTAATTGTTTATTAAATTCAAAGGTTTGTTAAAAATAAAAATCATTTTTAAAAACCTTTCTTGCTTAATATAAAACGTAACTTATATATATGCTTAAATTGGATCTATTTATCAAAAACGTTTACTTAATATATTCCAACCCTCAAGTTCATTACGTAAAACCTAACATAATTCTCTTTAATATTTCAGCTACATAATTTTTAACTGTGTATTATAATTTATATTTTCGTAATTTATACTTGTTCTATTCCAAATATACAGGGTATTACCAGTATTATTGTATTACAAAGAACTATTTTAAAAAGCCACTTCATTTATAACATTTTAGGTGACCATCAAGCAAATCACAGTCATTACCTGATAATAATTAGTTAGTATATATATATATATATATATATATATATATATATATATATATATTACTGTTAAGTGTATACAAGAAAACAGTGTTGCATAATCTACAAATATATATATATATATATATATATATATATATATATATATACTACTGGTAACTGTATACAAGAAAACAGTGTTGCATAATCTACAAATATATATATATATATATATATATATATATATATATATATATATATATATACTACTGGTAAGTGTATACAAGAAAACAGTGTTGCATAATCTACAAAAAAAAAAAAAAAATATATATATATATATATATATATATATATATATATACTATTGGTAAGTGTATACAAGAAAACAGTGTTGCATAATCTGTATGTATATAATGTGTGTACTACATTCTTATATTAAGTTAGTTTACTTAATAATATATTAGTCTTACTTACTAAGATTCACACAAAACTTAATAAACGAATTAAGATTTATCAAACATTCGGTATCATGCCTAATAATTATTCATTTGCTAAAGCTATAGCAAATAATTAGTATTTGGACAAATCTATTTTAATAAATGATTATTAATTTTTAGGACAATAATATATTTACGGTTTTAAAATATAGAAATCAAAAATTGGGATAGTAATAAATATGATATTATGTTGATATAGGATAAGTAACTTATATTTGTTCATTATGTTTAATGATATTTATGATATTGTTTTAAAATTTTATTTTAAAGTAAACATTTTCTTTATACCATTTTATTAACAATTGTATTACAAAACTTTTTTGTTTCACATTATGCTATTTCTTTCTGTATATTATACTAATATTTTGTGTGTTTTATGATTGATGTTCCCAACACGTTAAAAA
The DNA here is from genome assembly GCA_036971475.1 of Prosapia bicincta. NCBI lineage: Eukaryota > Metazoa > Arthropoda > Insecta > Hemiptera > Cercopidae > Prosapia > Prosapia bicincta. The sequence goes on from JBAIZL010000085.1 coordinate 729,393, forward strand.
TAAAATTAATACATTTGAATGCCAGAACAGAACTGATACATGGCGAGAAAAGTAACCGGTGACGAAATCCGGTAGCCTGATTATCCTTCCTGGCCTATTATTGCCAGGCTAACTGTACTGCAATGTTATTTAACTATTTTATCCTTTAAAGCAGTGGTTCTCAACCGGTGGTACGCGTACCACCGGTGGTACGCGGGGACATTTCAGGTGGTACGCAGTCATATATTAATAATAACAATAAAAACTGTTACGATGCAACATTTCCGCGTTAAGAATACAATTCCTCCATCTGTGTTTTACATAGAATAGTGGCAGTTTGACGCTGACCTTGCCGCTACACAAACAACCCGAGTGACTCAATTCCTTCTCCAATGATATTGCTCTGAAGCCAGAAGTGACTGATGATATCACTAGTCATATGGAAACCCTTAAAACGAGTTTTGATAAATATTTTAATCAAGATTTTTCTAAATATGAGTGGATTAGAAAATCATTTTCAGGGGAATTTTTGAGTCACTCAAAAGAGTGTTTCATCGACCTTACAAGTGACAGCTCAATGAAAGATTCGTTTAAAGAAAAAGCTTTAATAGACTTTTGGATGGGGACAAAAACTGAATACCCATCAGTGTTCAAGCAAGCAATAATCTTTTTACTTCCATTTGTAACCTCGTACTTATGTGAATCGGGCTTTTCAGAACTGCTGTACATAAAAAATAAATACAGAAACCGCATTAGTGTTGAAGAGGACTTAAGAATCGAGTTGAGTTCAATCGACCCAGATATAGAAAATTTGGTCAAGGACAAACAACAACAACGAGTCATTATGATCTGTTTAAATTTAAATGACTGTGTTCAATGAACTAATTTGAGATTGTTTTTAATGTAGGATACATTTCATATTGTATCTAAGTAAATTCTATGTACATACATACAGTTGTAGAATGCATTTTTATTTTCCTAAACATGACCAAATGTAAATTATATATAATTATTTATAAAAATAAAAATATATATAAATATAAGGTGGTACGTCAAAATATCTGAAAATTTCAAGTGGTACGTGGTTACTAAAAGGTTGAGAACCCCTGCTTTAAAGCTTTGATTCACACAGAACCCCTAACTAGTCTAGCCAGGCTAGCTGTACTGCAATGTCATTTAACTATTTTATCCTTTAAAGCTTTGACTCGTACAGAACCTCTAACTAGTCTAGAGGTCGTTGTCCCCTGTTATTTTGTTTCGTAGAAATAAAACTGAGCCTTGAACGGCTAAGTTGAAAGCTACATTAAATTTATTTTACTTGAAAAATTGTTTTCTTCAATTCTTATAATGAAAGAAATTTATTACTTAAAACGTATTACTATTACAAAAAATAGGTAATAAGACCATTGGTTAATATTTACATTTTCGTTTTATAGTAGCAAGCTTTTGTCTTGAGAACGATCATGAGGAGACTATAAGTCGCGACGGAAATATTAAGTTATTCAATTATTGTCTTGCGTCATTCTCTGAGTTCTGTCTAAGTATCACATATAAAACACTATTGCATAACATTTAGCCGGTAACAATACACTGTAGGCTAAAGTGTGTGTTGCTTAAGAACTGCTGATTAGATCTATCAGTGTCCAATCAATTTAATACTTCCAGTTCAGTTTTTCTTGTGAAGGAAAGATAAAATGTGAAAAAAAAATAAAACGGGAAAGAATCATGGTTCATGACATTTCTGACAGGGGATAATTTCCTTATATCTAAATCCACTCCACGTTTTATCCGCTCCTTTATAAAGTTTAAGTGATTCCAAACGGTGGCTCGGACATAAATCGCATCTGATAGAATCGATACTCAAATGTTATCAGTTAATTGTATCTCCATTCTCTCTTTATAAATCGTTTTGTTTGGTTAACAATGAATACAACTGTATTTGGTTTATCACAAGATATTGTGCATTACCTATTTCGTCTCAGATGTATTGTTGGTTAATCCTTGCTATAAATTGCTTAGTTAAGTGTCACTTTATAATTACTTCTTTGGATTTGTTATTAAAACTCTAATATAACGGGTAGTTGGTTTTTTAATTAAGTTATCATATTAATGGGTAGTACTATGAAATGATTTAATAATGTTTACAGTGGAAAACTGCATATTCCGAAGTATATTTTTTAAAGTAGAAAACTAGGAAAATAAATGTTTTTCACTAAACTGATCGTGATACACACACACACAACCCCCCCCCCACACACACACAATCCCCCCCACACATGGAAACACACACACACACACACACACACACACACACATATATATATATATATATATATATATATATATATATATATATATATTATAATGTTAAATTTATAAATATTAATATAAAAAAAATAATAATAATAAAACCTAAACATTAACAGTAAGCAATACTTGCAAAAGTTGACTTAGTAAAAGCCGACAAAAAAATATATATAAATAAAAGTTTGAAATAAAAAAAAGTAGTCAAGGAAATAAACAATTTGTAAAACCCTTAGAGAACTAGGGTAGAGTTTTTTGTTAGGATTTAGAGAGTTGAAAGGGACGGAAGAGAACGACGGATGTGTCACGTACACTCTAAAAAAAAAATAATAATTTATAGGACAGTTTTACTGCAAACTTTCAAAAACAACGGTAAAAAAAAGATAACGTACAAATTTCAAATTTGATTGGTGGAAGCCAAGATCGATGTTTTTCATTGGGTAGAAAATGAACGAGAAGGGGAAATACGCGGTAAACAGATTCAAGTGCAGAAAAAGAGGGGCAGTCTTCTTCCGACCAAAAAAGTAGATGGATGTGTGTGGATGTTGCCTAAAGAAAAGTGTGTGGTATTAGAAATTGTTGAAAAAAAAATAGGTAATTTAAATATCGATAAATATTGTGTTAAGAAGTTGGTGTTTAATTAAATTATTAAATTTATAATCACAGTGTAATAAAGGTATCCTTGAGTCAGAGTACCAGATACCAATTGTGAGTTAAGTGTTACAAAAATCGTCGAACTAATGCCAAGGATTAATGGAACACACGCACAAACACAAAAAAGGAAAGGACGTCACTGCACTTGAGTAAAAACTTTGATTAAAAACTAATTCAACAACTAAATTTCTGGTCAATAAAACAAATATTTCTAATATACAAGTAACATAAAACATAAGTAAAGACATAAAAAAAACTATAACTCTAAAATTGAAGAAGAAAGTAATTTCATAAGGCAAGAACCTAAACACGCCCCAAAAGTTTTACAATTTTATTAGCTGGACAAATTTAAATAATATTAAATAATGTGAACGAAAATAAATAACAGATTGTTTACCTTATAAGATTTTGGTTCGACACTATAGTCTTAAATAATTGTGTAACTATATGTAAATTTAACGTTTTTTACTTTGTATTTAACTGGCAACAGTAATTAATAATGTTCTGGACTATTAAAGAAATTGTTATAACTAAACATTGTTGTATTTCTTTGTAAGGCCTACGCTAATTAAGTAATTTGGTTGCCATCTTATAAAGAAGAAGTGAATCAAAATAATAAAATAAAGGTAGGTCATAGTGATAAGAAGTATAATTTACAGTTATACAATATAAGCAAAATGTTTAATTAGAATTTTCAGTCGAACAATAGGTAAACTGGCGCCCAACCCTTTAAAACCATTTATTAATCAGCAACAATTGAATTCACAAATTTGAAATAACTTAGATAAGGCCCAAGGGAAATTATGTTATAAAATATATATATATATATATATATATATATATATATATATATATATATATATATATTTATATATATTCACTTTATCAACTGAAAAGATTATTGTCGTTTGACATCATAAAAATTAAAAACTTTAATAGCATGTCTTCCGACATTTGGCCTGGTTAACCAAATAAAAAGCTGGAAATCTGTCGATATTCTGCTTTTAGCTTACATGTAACTTTAAAGTGATTCGTGTCGATCTCCTCTTACGATAACAATGAATGTGACATGACCATGTCCTGTGCTACATTGTTGCACGGATGTAGTCACGAACGATATCTCTATACGAGTGTCTCTCATTGATTTACGCAGTTTTAGAAACTAATTTCCAACTACAAGCCGCAAAAGTCACGACCAATTTTTTAGGTTTTCTATGTAGGGGTGCGTCCGTGTTACTATTAAGTGGTTTGTCCGGGCTTTTCCGTGTGACTATAATTATGCATGTTTGGATGTGTGAGTTTATCAAGGAAAACCGAAAAATATATGCTACTATCGTCGCATATCACCATGCAACACCCCAATGTCGACACTTTATTTTTTCCCAAGGTTACTTTGAACGCCTTTGAACATTAAAAAATTATAATTTCGAACATTCAAAATAATTTGTTCATTCACAACATGTTGTACTTTATTTCACTTTCTTTTATTAGTGAAAGCAAAGTATTAATTGACAGTCATTTCTGTGCACGTGACTAATTTCTGTTCACGCGGTTACAAAACACTTGACTGCAATTTCTGCGCAGTGATCCGAACGCAACATCTCATTAGGCAAACAAGAATGAACATAAAGGTTGGAGCAATAAGCTCGTGTTGGCAATTTTCCAAGACAGAGCTCCGTAATCTCTACTGTGTAAACTGAACTATTTAAAGAATTCGCAGGTGTTGAGCTTGTTTAGAATCGAGTGTATAAAAATCGAATCAGCTGTGGGAGAGATGTTTGCCTTTATATATAAAGCTACAAGTCAATAGGCAATGACTCAGCTAAATGTTTTACTTCTACTGAGAGGGAAGATTGGAACTGGCAGATCTATGGTTTCGTATCTGTAATGTTAGAAATTCGATTCTAACTTCGACAGCTGCATATCGTTGTGGAGAATTATTACTTAACGCTAAATAATATGATTAAGTTGAAATAAAGTAATTTAAAATATTTCAACAAAGAAAGTTAAATAGAGTATATCGTGCTTTTACATAAGTTATAGCTATACCTAGTTTGGTTTAATGTAAACTGATCCTGTTTGAGTAGTTTGACGGCGAGACTATTATAGCATTACCTTTCACTTTATGCGGTAATAGTTCGCTAGCTTGGATTTCACCTTTATTATAATTAATTTTTTGCTACTTATTTACAAAATTTTTATAACAGTGTGTAAGTCAAATATTTGTTTACAATATTTAATTCCATCTTAATTAAATGGTGTGAATCGTGTTTCAATATTATATTACAAGTAATACTAAATTATATTGTGAATTTAAGGATCGATTGAAAATTACTCTTTTATGTGCCTTGGCTATCTATAAGCGATATATATATATATATATATATATATATATATACGCAATTAGCTACAAACAAGTAAAATTAAAAAAATTAAGTCAATTCCTACTCGATTAATACCGACAAATTTTATTTTAGTTACTTTTTATTAGATAATTACAATTATTTTATATATATATTATATGAATATATATAATAATAGGAATGAAAATTCTGATGATGTTGGTACTGTTTGCCAACGAAAAGCTTTGGATATAAAATAATAAATATTCTTGTATTTGAATAACCTGTGTTGTTTTAATACATATATATATATATATATATATATATAT
>JBAIZL010000085.1:740000-745000 GCA_036971475.1 Prosapia bicincta
TATTTTTAATTTTGCAATTGATGGCTATATAGGCTACTTGTAATGCCACACATTGCCGTAGTGCTAGGTAAACAGTTAGTTTTAATTTTTCAATTGATGGCTATATAGGCTACTTGTAATGCTACACATTGCTGTAGTGCTAGATAAACAGTTAGTTTTAATTTTTCAATTGATGGCTATATAGGCTACTTGTAATGCTACACATTGCCGTAGTGCTAGGTAAACAGTTAGTTTTAATTTTGCAATTGATGGCTATATAGGCTACTTGGAATGCCACAAATTGTCGTAGTGCTAGGTAAACAGTTAGTTTTAATTTTGCAATTGATGGCTATATAGGCTACTTATAATACCACACATTGCCGTAGTGCTAGATAAACAGTTAGTTTTAATTTTGCAATTGATGGCTATATAGGCTACTTGTAATGCCACACATTGCCGTAGTGCTAGGTAAACAGTTAGTTTTAATTTTTCAATTGATGGCTATATAGGCTACTTGTAATGCTACACATTGCTGTAGTGCTAGGTAAACAGTTAGTTTTAATTTTTGCAATTGATGGCTATATAGGCTACTTGTAATGCCACACATTGCCGTAGTGCTAGGTAAACACTTAGTTTTAATTTTGCAATTGATGGCTATATAGGCTACTTGTAATGCCACACATTGCCGTAGTGCTAGATAAACAGTTAGTTTAAATTTTGCAATTGCTGGCTATATAGGCTATTTATAATGCCACACATTGCCGTAGTGCTAGGTAAACAGTTAGTTTTAATTTTGCAATTGATGGCTATATAGGCTACTTGTAATGCCACACATTGCCGTAGTGCTAGATAAACAGTTAGTTTAAATTTTGCAATTGCTGGCTATATAGGCTATTTATAATGCCACACATTGCCGTAGTGCTAGGTAAACAGTTAGTTTTAATTTTTCAATTGATGGCTATATAGGCTACTTGTAATGCCACACATTGCCGTAGTGCTAGGTAAACAGTTAGTTTTAATTTTTCAATTGATGGCTATATAGGCTACTTATAATGCCACACATTGCCGTAGTGCTAGGTAAACAGTTAGTTTTAATTTTTCAATTGATGGCTATATAGGCTACTTATAATGCCACACATTGCCGTAGTGCTAGGTAAACAGTTAGTTTTAATTTTTCAATTGATGGCTATATAGGCTACTTGTAATGCCACACATTGCTGTAGTGCTAGGTAAACAGTTAGTTTTAATTTTTGCAATTGATGGCTATATAGGCTACTTGTAATGCCACACATTGCCGTAGTTCTAGGTAAACACTTAGTTTTAATTTTGCAATTGATGGCTATATAGGCTACTTGTAATGCCACACATTGCTGTAGTGCTAGGTAAACAGTAAGTTTTAATTTTTGCAATTGATGGCTATATAGGCTACTTGTAATGCCACACATTGCCGTAGTTCTAGGTAAACACTTAGTTTTAATTTTTCAATTGATGGCTATATAGGCTACTTGTAATGCCACACATTGCTGTAGTGCTAGGTAAACAGTTAGTTTTAATTTTTGCAATTGATGGCTATATAGGCTACTTGTAATGCCACACATTGCCGTAGTTCTAGGTAAACACTTAGTTTTAATTTTGCAATTGATGGCTATATAGGCTACTTGTAATGCCACACATTGCTGTAGTGCTAGGTAAACAGTAAGTTTTAATTTTTGCAATTGATGGCTATATAGGCTACTTGTAATGCCACACATTGCCGTAGTTCTAGGTAAACACTTAGTTTTAATTTTGCAATTGATGGCTATATAGGCTACTTGTAATGCCACACATTGCCGTAGTGCTAGGTAAACAGTTAGTTTTAATTTTTCAATTGATGGCTATATAGGCTACTTGTAATGCTACACATTGCTGTAGTGCTAGGTAAACAGTTAGTTTTAATTTTTGCAATTGATGGCTATATAGGCTACTTGTAATGCCACACATTGCCGTAGTGCTAGGTAAACACTTAGTTTTAATTTTGCAATTGATGGCTATATAGGCTACTTGTAATGCCACACATTGCCGTAGTGCTAGATAAACAGTTAGTTTAAATTTTGCAATTGCTGGCTATATAGGCTATTTATAATGCCACACATTGCCGTAGTGCTAGGTAAACAGTTAGTTTTAATTTTGCAATTGATGGCTATATAGGCTACTTGTAATGCCACACATTGCCGTAGTGCTAGATAAACAGTTAGTTTAAATTTTGCAATTGCTGGCTATATAGGCTATTTATAATGCCACACATTGCCGTAGTGCTAGGTAAACAGTTAGTTTTAATTTTTCAATTGATGGCTATATAGGCTACTTGTAATGCCACACATTGCCGTAGTGCTAGGTAAACAGTTAGTTTTAATTTTTCAATTGATGGCTATATAGGCTACTTATAATGCCACACATTGCCGTAGTGCTAGGTAAACAGTTAGTTTTAATTTTTCAATTGATGGCTATATAGGCTACTTATAATGCCACACATTGCCGTAGTGCTAGGTAAACAGTTAGTTTTAATTTTTCAATTGATGGCTATATAGGCTACTTGTAATGCCACACATTGCTGTAGTGCTAGGTAAACAGTTAGTTTTAATTTTTGCAATTGATGGCTATATAGGCTACTTGTAATGCCACACATTGCCGTAGTTCTAGGTAAACACTTAGTTTTAATTTTGCAATTGATGGCTATATAGGCTACTTGTAATGCCACACATTGCTGTAGTGCTAGGTAAACAGTAAGTTTTAATTTTTGCAATTGATGGCTATATAGGCTACTTGTAATGCCACACATTGCCGTAGTTCTAGGTAAACACTTAGTTTTAATTTTGCAATTGATGGCTATATAGGCTACTTGTAATGCCACACATTGCTGTAGTGCTAGGTAAACAGTAAGTTTTAATTTTGCAATTGATGGCTATATAGGCTACTTAATACGTTATTTTATATTGCTCTAAATTTAGACTGAGGCTTGCGAATAAAAAAAAAATAATATAAACTAATTGGCATTCTCGCACAGAACCAAATAACATTATATGTAAAATTCTAAAATGTTTATTTTGTTCCATTTTCAAATAATTGAAAAGCATTAACCTACATTTTTAGTAATAAGTGGAAATATAACACTACATCATAGTATAAAAACCAATGGAGTTATTGCACGGATAATAACAATGATGGTACTTGGATGGAATAATAATGAAGGTAACTATTGAGTTAAGTAACTTTACAGTCTCATTCATCTCCATATTAAAGCTATTAATGTAGTTTGTGATTGCTTTAATGCCTTTATTTATTTACCGTCAAAAATGTGGCCAAAAAACTCGCTCAAGCTAAACAATTCACACCGAATAAAATAAACATGAATAACACTTTGGTATCAAGGACATTTCTAAATTTACAGCTACAAATCGCTAACTCTTACATCAATAAACCTTTGAAAATAAAACTCTGGGTAAATATCTTAATGAAGAAATGAATGAAACTTATAGCCATTCAGAATTTTTAAATTTAAACTACTAAATGGCCCGACAAAAGGCGAGTTGCCAACGTTAACCTATTTTTATTTTGCAACTCAAAATTAGAAAAAAGGAATGTGCTAGAAAAATATATTTACAGATTGGAGTAGGCGTGGATGGTTTTCAAGTTCGTCTGAAATATACTTAAGCGTACAATAGAATGTGAATCACTTTTTCATTGTTTATATAAAACCATCATTGTTTACTAAACTCCCAGATATTTATAGGTACCAACACACATTCATAGGTACAAACATTCATAGATATAAAAATATTTCCCTTGGAATCATTCAGTAAGTAACAGAAACTAAAGGAGTTTTTTCACAAATTCTTAAGCAATAGGTTATTAATAAGTATTTTTAAATTGAAAAACAAAATGTATGAAAGTTAGTTTCGATTTTTATTGGGTAATCGATTTGTTGATTATTATAGGTATCCGTGATCGTTAGCTTTCTCATACTTTAGACGAGCGTCGAGCAATATAAATGAATAAGGTTTCGTAGGAAATAATGATTTTCGCGTTTCTGCAAAACAGCAAAAACTTTGACAATAGATGTGTGTGAAGAATCGTAGAATATTGTAACAATTAAAAAATTAAAATGATTCTACTAAAATTTCAATTTTAGTAACTTTTACTGTTAAATTAATGCAATATATATACCTTTCAAAATTATATTAAGTAAAGCGAAAAATAACAAGTTTTATTCAATTTTGGTTTAAAAAAAAATTTCAACACAATTTAAATGAAAAATTAAATTTAAAAACTGTAAAGTTTGTTATACTGTTTTAATATAGGTTTAATACTAAAAAGAATCCCTTGTTTCATGGAATCATAACGTTATTTGTTCACTAAAACACTTGTAAATATTAACAAACTTTCCTATAGTAGCACTTACATATATTTGTTGATCTCAAGGTTTAAGTAGATCAGTTACGGTCTGAGTTGACAGTGGGACACACTTCCCGAAACGGCCGTCCTCAACAAATATATGTAAGTGCTACTACAGTTTGTAAATATTTACAAGTGTTTAGTGAAAACTAGTAGCTCACGTGAAGATGGAATCAACAAATATGTTATTTTGTTACTAAAGGTAATCTGATGTGAAAAAATTATTTGACAAATTAAAAAGTTTAAAAACATATTAATATTTTTTAGCTTTTAAAATCAGGTATTTTTCGTGGTTGTTCATGGCTTCTTTAATTTAAAAAAATATAATTTATTTATTTATATTAGTAGATATATATTTTTAATTCAAATATTTGAATAACACCCAAATTAACGAAAACTAATTAAAACCGCAAGACAATTATGTTTACGTCTAACATGTAGGATGTAATTCCAGGTGTAAACCTATATCTTTTTGCAGTTAAAATATATTAACTGAAAAACAGCAATACCATTTTCACAGATCTACAGGTAAAAGAGAATACTTTATTATTATAACAAAATTCATTATCGTTTTAGTAAAGTGCTAAGTT
>JBAIZL010000085.1:750000-891566 GCA_036971475.1 Prosapia bicincta
TAATGTATATTTTTAGACACTAAATAGCAATCCAAAAGCTATTTTAAAAAATACTATTCTGTACGAAAACTATTATTTTAAAAACTTTAATAATAGGAGTCAACGCTTTGAATGATTTGTGGGAAACTGAGATAATTCTTATTGAATAAATCAAAATAAACTATTCATTTAAGTGAATGTGTTTCTAATATTATTGTTTAAATAAATAACTTTTTAGTACCACAAAATATTTTTCGTCACAGTGAATTTCGTAACGTACCTACAATACTTTATTTCAACATGTTAGGTTGTATTTGTTTTGTTCTTGTAGAATTTGATGTTATGATTCGGTTGTTGTGGTAAGTTACGTGTGTATGAAATGTTCCGCAAAGCTCATCTAGATCATTTAAGATTCAAACTAACCAATACATTTCGCTACACACACAATACCCTCAGCAAACAAATTAAACCCAACATCATAAACAATGACGACATTTACAACTCCGATGGCGTATACAAACTAACTTGCTACAGTCTCTACAAAGGCCAGACAGAGAGGTCATTTTATCCACGCTACCAAGAACACATAAAAGCACTCACAAACACTAACACTCAATCAAACATGAATGCTGGTGTTATCAGTCAAACCAGTGTTAGTGTTGGCCAATCACAGAGGAAGACACTAGGATGTGTTAAACTAGTGAGGTTTTGAGTATTCTTCTCGAATAAATTCATCTCAGTAAATTCTTTTATTATTTACCGTTGTCAATTGTTTCCACTATCTAACCTCTACTTTTACTATACAAAATAAGTTATATCTTAATATATATATATATATATATATATATATATATATATATATATATATGTATATATATATTTATATATATATATATATATATATATATATCGCAATATAATTCTTGTATTTGTATTTTGACTTTTGTTCTTTTTATATATATATATATATATATATATATATATATATATATATATATATATATATATATAATACACACAATTACAGGAATAATTTATTGAACAATACATTCAAAGCTTTTCGTTGGTTGACATTACCAACATCCTCAGGAATTACAATACTAAGAATGAGTATATATAAATATATATATATAAATATAAATATATATATATATATATATATATATATATATATATATATATATATATATATATATATATCGCAATATCTACTCTTGTGTATTAATAAAGAACACAGTCAAAATACAAATACAAGAATTATAATTAAATTTACAATTCAAAGCTTTTCGTTGGCTAACAGTACCAACATCATCAGGAATATTAAATAATTAAAATTAACATATATGCAAATTAGATCAAATAAAAAGCTATAACAAATCAATTGCAATGTTGTTAAACTTTTATTTTGCTGTCCTAACATTACAAACATTGAATATAGTTTCAAATTTAGATGCTATTTGTATTTGTACATTTATCAACTCATTATTAGTATTATATTTATGTATTTCTAAAGCTTCATAAATATTCATTCTCAGGCCTTTGTTAATTTCTTTTACAAGTATCACATTATCTACATATATTAGGAAATATGTGATTATTATTAATACAATGACTAGCAAAATTTGATTTATAAATATCTGGCTTTTTATATGCATTAAAATGCTCTTTATATCTATCTTTATATAATACTAATAACAAATTAATAAATATAATGAATAATAATAATATTAATAATATGCATAAAACAAACAGTGTATATAAATTGGAATGTAACTGTTGTAATAAGGTTTATATAGGGCAACCTAAGAAAAAACTTAAAGATAGATATAAAGAACATTTTAATGCATATAAAAAGCCAGATATTTATAAATCAAATTTCGCTAGTCATTGTATTAATAGTAATCACATATTTCCTAATATATGTAGATAATATGATACGTGTAAAAGAAATTAACAAAGGCCTGAGAATGAATATTTATGAAGCTTTAGAAATACATAAATATAATACTAATAATGAGTTGATAAATGAACAAATACAAGTAAAATCTAAATTCGATAATATATTCAGTGTTTGTAATGTTAGGGCAGCAAAATAAAAGTTTAACAACATTGTAATTGATTTGGCATAGATATTTATTTCATCTAATTTGCACATATGTTAATTTTAATTGTTTAATATTCCTGATGATGTTGGTACTGTTAGCCAACGAAAAGCTTTGAATTGTAAATTCAATTATAATTCTTGTATTTGTATTTTGACTTAGTTCTTTATATATATATAACGTACCTTCACTTATGATTGTCTACAGGATAATTTTGACTCTTAGGAAATGAAATTAATAACCCAGCTACTTGCTTTTATAATAACAGATTTATTTTATCCTGAGATCAATATTGCATTTACAGGTAGTTCATATAATTCGTTTTACTAACTCTAATATTTGCCGGCAGGCATCAAGACTCTTATTTGACTATTATATTTTTTAACAATTCTAAATTTACTTTATTTTAGCTATCTAAGAGCGTGTATAAGTTACTGCACTTGTGGTTTGATAAATTTTTTATATTTCAATTAATTATGACTTTTTAAGGAATTTATAAAAGTTTAAGTGTTCTTAAATGTTTTGGTTTTAAAGAGTTGGCTTTATAATGAAAATAAATCATTAATTAGTACTTGCGTGGTTCCTTGTTCACTACACTTGACACAAATTCACTTATTAATATTTCCTTTCAATTTCACTTTTCTTAATCTCTCGAAATGCTTCTATGCCGTAACTGACTTCATAATTCACTCCCTTATTAATTCCACTTACTATTTAGTTATCTCCCTTATTCAATTTCTCGTACTACTTTCTTATCTCCCTCACTTAATATAACTCATTACTTAGTAATCTCCCTTGTTTTATTCTCACTTGTTACCCTTTAATCTCCCTCTTTTACTCCACTTTCTATTTAATAATATCCCTTATTAATCTCCCCTACTTTAAATTGCCACGTTACTTTGTTTGAATTTGATATTTCTTACTAAAACTGAACATTACTTCTCCCTCGAGTCCTGCATTATGACTCCTCCAGTCCTACCACTTGACCCTTTCGATTACTGAAAATTGACTGCCTTGAGTCCTGAAAATTGACTGTTTTCTTGGACGTATCCGTATGGGTTTCATCCCCTCTTCAAATTTGATTGGCACTCCTTATGGCGCTCAAACTGTGGCCAGCCTATGAAATTTTGACGCTTCCCTCACTTTCTTTTGGGCTTCGTGGGAATTTGTTGAACTTTCCCACAGGTGCATGTGTTTTTCTGTATTCTCAGGAATTCCTAGTCATAAATCTCCCTGGTCCGTGGATGTCTAGGTAAAGCTTCTCTCCTATGAACGAGGCACATCTTGGTTTAGTTACAATGAACCCCTATCGAATTATTTTTATTTATGACTTGCAGGTGTGTGCAGTAACTTATTTCGGCCGATATTTGTGACAATAGACAAGCGCTAGCTAGGTATATCCCACAAGTTCAAATATTTTTCTAACAGTTTTCTTAACCTAATGAATTTCGTGTATATACATATATATATATATATATATATATATATATATATATATGTCCCCCTATATTTATGCTTATCATGCATTTGAGCTGTCTTCAACAATCATATCTAGTCATAAAATACAAGTGTGATTAGATAACTTACATTCTCGTCAGCGAAATGAATAATTCTTACATTTCTTCCACCAACAATTTTACTTTTACCTCCTTTCAATCGTCATCAGAGTCTTGAAAGAAAATCTGTGTAGCACTTAGCTTGAAGTAATACCTCATAAGATGAAGTACTTACACACAAATAAAACTACAGACTTCATACATTCTACCATCTTACCAGTGCCATCGGCTATTCCTATTACTTTGAACACCCTTAACGAGCTTCGGAAAACTCGCACTTATCGAAGCGCTTGTTAGAGTTAATGGGAGCCCACCGAAACGAGTTAAGTGTGTTTAAAACAAATAAATGGACGAAGTTAGGAATGGCTAATGTTGGTACAGATAAGATAAACCTTAACAGCCCTGCCTGTAAGTCCAGATACGAGACTAATAAAATAAACATTCATATCAGGGAAGTAAAAATATTGACTGTGGGAGTCCCGACAGAAGTAATAACAAAATGGAGCAAATAATTAGTTTCGCAAAATTTTCAAGAAAATTGCCGATAATCTGAATTTATACATTTTTTATTCAACATTTACATATTTATTTAAGGAATGTATTTAACAAAGCTAATATTTATTGTAGTTAATAACAAAATAACGAGGGTAACAAACAACATTTATTATATGTTTTCTGAAAATAAATTGTTTCACAAATTCAATTCATATTAGTTTTTTTTAAAAATTATAAGACCTAAAAATGTTTTCGATCAAAATCATAACTTATTATTAACGTTGTATTGAATTGTCTTTATTGAAATTTATCAAAATTTAAATAATTTAATATATTTACTAACTGATCAAAACTATATAATACAATCCATATTTAAAACTGCTGTTCTACCACATAACCTATAACACAACATCAGCGGTTACGTGAAATCATATGTTATCATTAAATTCCTTTTGAGGTGACTCGTGGCGTAACCTGACGGAAATATATGCTGTAAGGGATGCGGTACAGAAATAGTGTGACGCGATAGCAATGATTTGTTCCTCTATCGATGTTAAAAAGAGAGTGTCAGTCAGCCAGTCCCCCTTATTATGTAAATTAAATACAGTCCCCCAGAATATAAACACCTTTCTTTACCTTACCACATATTAAACGTCCTGCCATGCAGAAACCCCTTCTCATATCCGGCCCTCTGATTTCTCATGACAGACACTGCAAAATCTCAGGGCCACCAACACATAGCCTCTCTGACTCAGTACAACTGTACGTGTCAAGTATGTTTGGTCCGAATACGCTCCAACCAATTAGCCTACTTACTCAACGGTTTGGTGCGAATACGCTCCGACCAAGTAGCCTTCTTACTCAACGGTTTAGTGCAAATACGCTCCGACCAAGTAGCCTACTTACTCAACGGTTTGCTGCGAATACGCTCCGACCAAGTAGCCTTCTTACTCAACGGTTTGGTGCGAATACGCTCCGACCAAGTAGCCTTCTTACTCAACGGTTTGGTGCGAATACGCTCCGACCAAGTAGCCTACTTACTCAACGGTTTGCTGCGAATACGCCCCGACCAATTAGCCTACTTACTCAACGGTTTGGTGCGAATACGCTCCGACCAAGTAGCCTTCTTACTCAACGGTTTGGTGCGAATACGCTCCAACCAATTAGCCTACTTACTCAACGGTTTGGTCCGAATACGCTCCAACCAATTAGCCTACTTACTCAACGGTTTGGTGCGAATACGCTCCGACCAAGTAGCCTTCTTACTCAACGGTTTAGTGCAAATACGCTCCGACCAAGTAGCCTACTTACTCAACGGTTTGCTGCGAATACGCCCCGACCAAGTAACCTTCTTACTCAACGGTTTAGTGCAAATACGCTCCGACCAAGTAGCCTACTTACTCAACGGTTTGCTGCGAATACGCTCCGACCAAGTAGCCTTCTTACTCAACGGTTTGGTGCGAATACGCTCCGACCAAGTAGCCTACTTACTCAACGGTTTGCTGCGAATACGCCCCGACCAATTAGCCTACTTACTCAACGGTTTGGTGCGAATACGCTCCGACCAAGTAGCCTTCTTACTCAACGGTTTAGTGCAAATACGCTCCGACCAAGTAGCCTACTTACTCAACGGTTTGCTGCGAATACGCTCCGACCAAGTAGCCTTCTTATTCAACGGTTTAGTGCAAATACGCTCCGACCAAGTAGCCTACTTACTCAACGGTTTGCTGCGAATACGCTCCGACCAAGTAGCCTTCTTATTCAACGGTTTAGTGCAAATACGCTCCGACCAAGTAGCCTACTTACTCAACGGTTTGCTGCGAATACGCTCCGACCAAGTAGCCTTCTTACTCAACGGTTTGGTGCGAATACGCTCCGACCAAGTAGCCTACTTACTTAACGGTTTGGTGCGAATACGCTCCGACCAAGTAGCTTACTTACTCAACGGTTTGCTGCGAATACGCCCCGACCAAGTAGCCTTCTTACTCAACGGTTTGGTGCGAATACGCTCCGACCAAGTAGCCTACTTACTCAACGTTAACCGGTCCGAGTACCCTCGTATCGTATCAACCCGGTTTAAACAAATTAGACAAATAATGTTGGCCATTTAAAAACCGTTTTTATAATAATGTTAAGATACAAAAAGGTATATTTAATGAGGACAAATCTGGTATTGTTTTACTATCTCAAAATTAAATTTGTATTATCGTACTTTCGCTAAAAAAAAAAAAACAAAAAATTCATTCGTTCGTGCCGCAACTTACAACGGTACTGTGTTTAATACTTCCCGATATGAACGTACCAAAATAGCCTGTGTGGGCTCACCTTGTAAACATCCATCAATAGCGGATTTTCCCTCTCACTAGCCAAACCTCTATATAGATCATGCACCTAAATTTGTCTGCCTCACGTATAGAGGTTTCTGGCGCTACTACTCTGACTGGAAATATATCATGTCGGAGGCGAGAGTTTTATTTTCCTCTTGTTACTTTATAAGAAATTTTATTAAAAATATACAATTCGAAGAATTTATACATTGAGAGGCAAGATTGTTTTGCAATTTTTGTAGAGATTTTGATATTAAAAAGTTTAAAAAACTAGTTTAAGCGGATAACAGAACAAACAGACGAGACTCACGAATATATTCTAGCGAGTACCTTTTTGATCTTTTTTGATTGTTAACAGACTAGGTTATATCTGTCAACCTACCTTGTATATTCTCAATAATGTCTAGCTACAATATTTAATTTCTCATAAATTTAGCCGGATTAGTAACACTCAATGAACAGAAACATTTAAATGATACAAAAGAAATACCTTCTTCGTTATTGTGTCTGGAGTAGGCCTATATCCAATGGAATGAAGGTAATATTTTGCAATATTTTTTCCTAGATATAAACGATTGTTTTTAGCTTTATTTATCAAGTAATTTGCCATCAAAATACGTTTAATAAAATATGAAGAATTAAACGATTAAATTATTAAATCAATTTGGAAAAGTGTTTACTTTTCAAATCAAAATTTCTATTTTTAATGATTAAGTTTGCCTTCATTTAGGCCAACGTAGATTTTACCTAGATTTTACGTAGACTTTTTATTGAAGTGTGTTTTTAGTTAAAAATATCTACTACAATTTATGGTATTAATATACTATATTCAAATTAAAATTAGAGAGATATTTTGACATACAGCGGCTGACTTGGCGTTGCTACGTCGTTAATGTGCGTATACGTTCACGTATCTACTAAAGATAAGCAAAGTATAGCAGACAACCAGTCACTCGACCATGAATAACAAAGCATTCTATGGCCTTATTAATATACAAACCAATGTAAAGCTTAAAAAGGTGACGAATCTTCAATTGGACAAATACCTTTGTAATTTGAATTTTACTATAATAATGATAGGCTGCTAATCATAATCGTAAGCAATAGCCGATGAGAAGAGCAAATACAGAAGAACAAGAGCGTGATACCTGCTAAATGTTGTCGATTTTAGCATAGGTGAAATATAGTATAATTTCAAAAATTTATAATTATTATATATATATATATATATATATATATATATAAATCATTTATACTAAAATGTACTTAAACAAGAATCATACTTTGGAATATTTGCGAATCAACTTCTGAGACTAGTAATTACGTGATCTCATGTTCAAACTTATTTAAAATACTTGAATAATATATATATATATATATATATATATATATATATATATATATATATATATGTGTGTGTGTGTGTATGTGTGTGTGTGTGTGTGTGTATGTATGTATATGATGATGATGATGATGATGATAGTGGTGGTGGTGGTGGTGGTGTTGGTGGTGGTGCTGAATAGTTATTATCCGGAATAGTTAGTAGTCCACTAAAGAATTAGGAAATTACGGACCAAAAAATGAAGGAAGTAATATATCAAATAGACCAACAAAATTTATGCAATAAAAAACAATAGATAAATTAGAATCAACAATATTAACTAAATTAAAACAGCCTAAACATGAACCATAAACAACAAAAAATGGGTCACATTGTCATACACATGTAAAAGGATACAATATAAATGGAATAACTAAAATACTAAAGCGTAAGAATGATAACATAACGTACAAGAATACAGGAAGCATAATCAATAAAATATACCAACCGGGGAAAATATGTCCTACATTTAATAACGGAATCTATAAAATCGAATGCCCAGACTAACAAATTATACATTGGCAAACCAAAAACAATTACAAAACAGATATTTAAAGAACACTTTAAAGCATGCTTTAAAACAAAGACTTACAATTAAAACCTAGCCACACACGATATAAAAATAATCATGTATTCGATACATTAGAAAACACAAATTTAATATAAAACATAGAAAAAGGCTAAAATTGATAATCTGGAAACAACTGCAACTTAATAAACACAAAAATAATATAATATACCCACAAATACAAATAAATAATAATAAATTATTTTACTTAAAAGACAAACTAACCCCAAAACAGACCAAAACTAACCCACAGTGCAGTGAAACTGAAAATAGAACAGTACAGTTATATCACTTGATGATGGAATTCCCACACACCTGCCAACTACAAGAGGCCACCAGTCTCAAAATTAGCTTGAAAATGAGAGCACGTAATTAATAGTTCTCGAAAGTCGACTCGAAAATATACCAAATAAGATTGTTTAAATACATTAAAGTGTAAGTTATATATATATATATATATAAATATAACTGTATAATATATATATATATATATATATATATATATATATATATATATATATATATAAACCTTGTAACTTCTCACTAAAAGCAAAGTTTTATTTTTACAGGTTTAAAATTTTGGAAATAAAGAAAAATAATAACATGGTTGTAACTGACATGTCTTGGCTTACAGGGAGTGTCTTATTACTACAGTGTGACCTTTCTAACTAAAATTAGAAATGTAAATTAGAAATTGAAATTAGATATATTGATCTTTCAGTCTTCTTAGATTTTAATAGCACTGCCTCTAAAGGCATTAATTTCATCTCTACGCCTTTAAAATGTTGACATAAAATACCTGATAAAGCCAGGTTGTTGCTCTTTTAACTAGAAATTAGTTAATAAATTGTTGAGCACTGTGGACTAATTTTTTACCTAAATAAATAAAACCCACTAATCACAATACAAATGTGTTTTCATTGTGGTTAGTGGGTTTTATTTATTTAATTAAAATATATATTAATTAATTTTCAGTTTCAAAGTTGGGAACTTCTCAACCTCTACCAGTCGAACTTCTACTGAATAACCTCTGAAACTTGAAGTTAAACACTAAGACTAAATAGTATCTAATGAACCTATTATAGGTTGAATTACGATTTTCAAAATTAAACCTAATATTTTATGTTTTCTATTGTTATATTACTTGAATTGTTTTAAAATTAGTTAAAATACATTATACAATATATATATATATATATATATATATATATATATATATATATATATATATATTAATTACTATAGTTACAATACAATAATACAGTACAGAACAATATATTTTAATTAAATTTGAAATATTGTAGAAGTTATTTATTTTTATCAAATGCAGTACACAATAATATGTAAACACAATGTGAAGTTTGTATGTATTTACACTTGGAATAACTCAGTTAAACTGATTTTGTTAATACCTGGGGCTAATATTTTATAGAGTACAGGCTCAGTAACTTTTTATAACTCGAAGCAGGCCTTTCCACCCTCGGAGAGGTGGACACTCGAACTTGGACCATTTATTCGATAGGTTCGAGTTAGTTCGACTCCAATGTATTAGGTTTAAAGCTAATAACGTGGCAGTTTATACTAATAGAATGATGGCTTTGGAAGGTACGTTGACAGACGGACTTGCATTAACAAATGGAAAAATGTGCATTACATTTAGATTTATAAAACCAGGTTGAAGCTTAATACAGTTTTGGGGCAATTTATTGTCTGAACGTTTCGGACACATCCTACCTTCATTACAGGTTAGAGCCTACTCGAAATTCCTCACCAGTAATTGGGACGACAAAATCACGGGCTTTAAAACCATTGACAATATTTCCGATGTGAAGTTTTTAACAAATTCGAATATAGATTTTTTTAAATAAATATTGCTAAAATAATTAATGTTACAGAAACTTTGCTTGCTAATAGTTTGGAATTATAAACGTCATGACGTCACTAAGATGGTAAACGTGCTTAATATACCCTGGAGTATGGTAAATAAACATAGCCAGATAATGAAGATTCCGTAAACAAGCACTGTAGGTTTAATGCTAAACAGATTTCAAATAATTGCAAAATTTTAGGAACATGTTCCCGTTTCCTGCTGTTATCGCTAAGTTTTCTACACACTCTATTTAAAATCTATTTCTTTAAAATGTATCAAATAGGTCTTCCTAATACTCTTAGATAACGGATAGGAATACAAAATTAACTATTTTGAAACTTTTTAACAATAACAACATTTATAACTTTAATATTATACATGAACATGTTTTTAATAATGCTAAATTCTAGCCCCTAAATCGCCAATTGGAAAAAATGTATATATAAATCTTTGAAATATATATATCAGATAGAAGGGTACAAATTTTGATTCTACTATTTAAATGTATTATGTTATTTATTTCTCGGATAAAGAAATTGCAAGGCGTTATTAACTAAATATTAAAGTATAGTTAATAGTTGCATAAATAAAAATTTAATTAAAACAATTTGTACAAGAAAAAAGAATTATTTAAAATTTAAATAAACCTTTAACAGAAATAGTGTGTAGTGAACTATGCAAGAAACCTATCCCTTCATTTTTTCTATGCAGTCAACTATTTCCCTTTCCGAAATTCGCTAATAAATACCAGATCCCATTTTCCTAAGGCAATAATGATACATAGCGCTGCCTACATTTCCAGCCCAGATTCCAAGAGATTTATTGGTGATTAGAGAACAACAGCGAACCCAAGACTGTACCTTAGGGAAGCCCTCGACTGTTTGTTTCCTGTGAGGGATCATTAAGGTTGAAAGATAAAATAATTGAGCATCTAAACGTCAAGGGTAGAAACCGCCCTGGAGGGTAGGGGAGGATCAGCCCTTGTGCAGGTGCTTTAAACGAGCAGATAAATATACGCGCTATTATTTAATACTCATTAAACATAATTACTCGCAAAACGTTTGCCACAGGAAACGGAATAGAAGTTTTAAAATTAAAATAGCATTTAAGCGCCAAACATCTTTCTTATCATAACAATTTTATTCTCATAAACCTTTTTCATGTAATACTTTAATAAACATAAACTATAATTTAAACTGTAACGTGAAATATGATTTAAAATTACTGGCAATCTAACATATATTGTGATAATTTCAAATTGCTTAAATTTTTCGCTAAACTAGTAAGTAACTGTAATATTTTTATTCTTTTAGTATTTAGATTGTGTTTTAATATAAGTTTAGTTCATTTCAATAAAGTTTTTGTGCTCTAAAGTACGAAATAGTAGCCAAACCTCCAAAGCGGAACTGACTACTCGCCCAAGTGCGAGGGTTAGGAGTTTCATGATAGATTCGTTGGGACAGAGGTTTATCATGTTGGTTGAAATAGTCCCAAACAAAATCTCTATTGCTTTGTTATATCAAAATATCTTAAAATATCGTACTCTTTTGGAAATATAATCCCTGTGTTCACTGTCTCTAAGTCTTCTATTTTCTGTCATTGTATATCGACATACTGTTATAACAAACACGTTTTCCTTATTAACTTACACTTTCAATTGGGTATTTTTTTTTTAAAGAGTTATGTTAAAATGGGATGAGACAAAAACTTATTTAAAATAAATATTAATTTTGTAGGTGGTTCTACTTTTTTCAATGGATAATGATTGCATAACAGTCCCTCATGAATTAATTTAAAAAGTGTTTCATTGGTTACAACTAGCAGGTAACAATACTGTTACTATTTTTTTAATTTGTGAAATTATTGTTAGAAATTGAGAATAAATTGATTTATTGAATGAGATTGATGAGATAAATTTATAAATTAATTCTTTGTAAATAGCTTTGTATCTAAATAAATATGCATTCAGTGTGAGTGCCTATGGGGCGTTTTTATATTATTAATACATTTTACAAATTGTCATTGGTTAATAAAATTATGTTTTTATTCATCCAATCAAGTCCAAATAAATATGTTTTAACCTATTGTGGATGACAGTTGGTACTAATATAATTTATTCAAATATTTATATATTAATTTAAATTTAAAAATTTGATGCCCCGGTCTGATTTGAACTGTGAATCTACATGTTTGAAACCCAGGTCTTTTAGCACTGAGCTAACTTTTCTAGAACTAAAAGTTGTACTATATGAAATTATAAGAAAAATGTTGTTTACAGTGGTGAAGCATTACAACAGGCAGATAGATTGATAATTTATAGACCACTATCAGCTTCTTATATAAGATATGACATAAATAATAACAAACAAAAATCATAGTTCAACACCATATATTGTATAAAGAGGAAAATGGAAAATTGTAAGGAAATTCACTTTATATTTTGACAATTGATATTGTGCTTCTATCACATATATATGTGTGTGTGTGTGTGTGTGTGTGTGTGTGTGTGTGTGTGTGTGAGTGTGTGTATTTATGTATGTGTGTGTGTGTGTGTGTGTGTGTATTTATGTGTATGTGTATTTATGTGTATGTGTATTTATGTGTGTGTGTGTGTGTGTGCGTGCGTGAGTGCGCGTGTGCGTGCGTGTGCGTGCGCGCGCGCGCGTATGTGTGTGTATGTGTGTGTGTGTCTGTGTGTGTGTGTGTGTGTGTGTGTGTGAGTGTATTTATGTATGTGTGTGTGTGTGTGTGTATTTATGTGTGTGTGTTTGTGTATTTATGTGTGTGTGTGTGTATTTATGTGTGTGTGAGTGTATTTATGTATGTGTGTGTGTGTGTGTGTGTGTGTATTTATGTGTGTGTGAGTGTATTTATGTGTGTGTGTGTGTGTGTGTGTGTGTGTGTGTGTGTGTGTGTGTGTATAATAATTGTTGTTATAAAATAAAAAGTAACTAAAATCATTTTATTGTAGACCTCCATAAAGGAAATTATTAATTATTTATTAAACATTTTTATATAGATTCTATCAGATATTATCTTATTATGTTTATAATTAAAAGATTGAGCCATGCTAAAGTTCGCAGCAGTTATTGATTAAAATATCAATAATTAATAAACATAATGTGATAATTAAATTTTACTAGCTTTTATATGAACTGTCTCATAGTCCTAATATCTGATTTCCAAATTAATAAATAAAAATAATGTCATTGAGTTTATAATTATAATATTATCAGGTTATAATTTCTCTCTCATGATATCTTCATACCAGGACTGCTCGATGCAGTCTTGGCTCTTGTAATGCCATGCAGCGCCACTTCACCTAAACAAGTTGTTTTAATGAGACGGAAAACAGTTTCCTTGTGTGCACGACGTTCCTCTCTTCTCCCACAACTTTTTAATTCAACTCGGCAGATCAAATTTACCTCTTAAAGTGTGTTCAATTAGAATTGAATAACACTGTAGTTTATATAAGTGATAATTGTACAATAAAACTGCAAGGGAATTTCCGGATCGCATAGATTTCATTATTTCTTATAATTCAATAAATTACGATGAACAATGTGGTTACAAAAAGCTTTATTATTAAAAACGTGTTTAATAGAAATTTATTTGGCATAAATCGTCAATATGTTTTAAAAAAATGTTTGGTTATTAAATGTTATAATTTCCTCCATTTACCGTTTTTACAATTGTAATTTTTAACCAAGTAAGGTAAAATAAGTTGACGCTCAAAGCATTCTGGTTTTACTGAATAGGGACTTGAACTCGCTGTGGATAACTACTACAATGACACTCCTCAGTAAATAGTTTACTACAATGGTGTTCTTACATGATGTTACACTATAATTATTTCTTGAGTTGATAATGGTGATATTAAGTGATGGTATACCATAATGGGTGTTCTTAAGTTGATATTTTATGTTTGTATATATATATATATATTTGTGTCGGATTTACCGAGTGGACCGGCAGCCGATTACGGCGGAAGGAGAGCGAGCGACCTCCCCAGAGGATGCTCCTCACACACCCCAGAGAGAGGCTTTCTACCTCGATTACTGTTTTACCTACACTTTCCTCCGTTACTGAAACAAAAGTATCTACATAAAATTTATAAGAACTGTTTTTCATGAACCGATAAAATTTGTGAAATTCATAAATTTTGTTTAAATCACATCCATTAATATTGTGTTTAACTAGATCAGACAAATGCAATTTCATTAATTATTAATTAATTGTTTAAAGTTCAATTAACAATTATCATAGATTACAAATGTCAAAATATCGGCACCTTCTTCATTCCTTTTGGTGTATTTTTTTTCACGTGAAATCGTAAAATTAAACGACAAAAATAACTGCTATTGATTTTCTCTTCGTCTCTTGGCTTTATTTAAAGCCCTTTTATTTATCTTAAGTGCACATAGTTAAAGTAGTTAAAGGATTTTTCTAGTTTTGTTGTGTATAAATGACCGTAATCAATCAACCGACAAACCATATTTGCAAAATTTACTTTCTTATACGGGAAATATATCTACCGTAAGCAGGACTTCTCTGTCACCTTCAAATTATAATTCGCGGCAGTGACCCAAAATATTATTCATTTTAGTAGCTGTCATCTCTAGCTCTGAGAATATTTACAATGTTAAAGTGTTAACATCAGTAAATAATAACACCAGGGCTTAAATGGCAATTTTGTCTAGAAGGGCAGTAGACAAAACACGTCAAGGGCAATCGAAATGACTTCAAAAATTCCGTCAAGTCGAAAAATAAAGTCGCATAAGCCATTCAGAAGATCCCTAAAGTAAATATGAAATAAATAATCAGAGAAATGTTAGGATAAAATAATTTACGTTTCGAAATATTGAAATCAACTCAAATGGTCTAAAATGTTCTCTCAAACAGTAGGCCTAGCTAAAATCAACAGTACTGACTGGATAGCTACAGAAATGGCGTACAGCCTGTTATTCATTGTTCACTGTAAATTTTTTAGGTTCTAACTGCTGCACAACATTTAAGCTACAACCATACTTGTCCATTAAAGAGTTTTCAGTTTATATTATATTTGTATTTTTCTTACCTTTCTCATAGATTGGTTTTTAAACTTCCATTTATTTTTATACAAGGGTTAGGCCTATAATAATAAATTCCGGAATTTTAAAAAAATATTTTCATTCTGGTTTACCTCATTAAAATATTTCACAATCCTTATTTTCATTATACATCAATAAACTTCACCATTATTAGTAAACTTGTATGAGTAATATAATCGATTAATTGACAATGAATCCTCAAATCACAAGTAGGCTTGTAAGGCGTTGGTTCATTTTATCATTACTCTCTGACCCTATGGCATGGTCATTAAATGTGCTTAAGGATTTAATTTTGTACATACGTTGGTAAGTTTTGTTTTTTTAAGCTTTTATTATTCATTTTTGTGCTTCAGAATTTTAAAATCAATTATATTTGGCCAAACCTAATGTTGATTTGACTAACGTTATTTGACATTCTATTTAAAGTTTTTATATCGGGATTTTATTGTAATTAAATAATATTTTTATGTTAGATCTGTGTTTGTGAATACTGTTAGTATCTTGCTTTTTTACTAAATTCAGATTATAGACCTAATATTCTGTTCCTTTTTTATTTCACTTTTTCAGTTTAACAACTATCTTTATCTTTATAATTTATTATTTTTCATCATCTTTCATATTTATATTAGTTATTCGCTTTATAAAATACTTATTCTCATAAATACATTTACGTAAAACACCTCACAACATATACACTTACAGTATTTAATCACATATTATTATTATTTCTATTCATATTCAAAAACATATACACAACAAATTCTGTGAACAGTTACATATGCATAGAAATGTCTTACAATTTACCTGGCCATCGTTGTTCTTCCATAATAATGTTTATCATTTATCACCTGTTTTAACGAGTTTTTTTGAAGGTTCTACATTATTTCACAAATAGTAATTATATTAATTCAATTCAGCCATTTGCTATTGCCTGATATTTTAATCGTGCAATAAAATAAAGTAATAGAGGATTCATAATTTATTTTAATTAATTGATAATATATTTATGTCTCTCCTACCTTAATCCCATGTGCAACATTCCCTGACTTTATTAGTACTGTTTTTTAATGTCGAAAATCTGATAAAGTTAAACAGGCAATGGGCTTTTGAAATAACTAAAAAGACGATAGCTAAATGTAACCTTAGTTGATATATATATATATCACTTTCACTTTTGTACTTGAACAAGAATCTTACTTGGTATTTATGCGAGTTAACTTTCAATGACTGTCCTTGTCATTATCATCGGGCATACTGAACAGGGTTGTTGTAGAATGCGACCTGAGTGGATTACCTGTTGACCTTGGTGTACCGTTATGTTCTATTTTTAGATTCATTGCACTGTGCGAGTTTTTAAAGTTTGTTTTGGGGTTAATATTGTCTATTAGATTGAATAATTTATCGTTTTTTTATTTTATTTGTATTTGTTCGTTAATGATATTATTTTTATTTTTATAAATTTCTAGTTGTTCCCAAATTGTCATTTTGAGGCCTTTTTGAACTTGTTTTATTAGGTGTACGTTTTTTAATGAGGGGAATGTGTGTTTGTTTTTGATGGCGTGTGTGGCTAAGCTTGAGTTATAAATTTCAGGTTTGATGTATGCATTGAGGTGTTCTTGATATCTGTCTTTTAATTTCTTTTTTGTTTGGCCTATGTATATTTTATTACAGTCTGGGCATTCGATTTTGTATATTACGTTATTAAGTGTGGGACATATTTTTTCTGGTTGGTTTATTTTGTTGATTATGTTTCCTGTGTTTTTGTAGGCTATGTTAATATTATTATTTTTTAGTGTTTTAGTTATTCCTTTTATGTTGTATCATGTGTATGTGAATGTAGCCCATTTTGTTGTTTGTAGTTCGATTTTAGGTTGTTTTAATTTATTTAATATTTTAAATTCCAATTTATCTATAGTTTTTTCATTGTATCCATATTTTGGGCTAGTTGATATATTATTTGTTTTTCTTTGGTTTTTTTCTTCATTATTTAGAGGCAATTTTAGCATCCTGTATAAAAGTGAGTTGTAAGCGGCCATTTTATGTTGTGGGGGATGGTTAGAGTGGTTTGGTATTGTATTAATGGTTTGTGTGGGTTTCCTATAAATAGAGTATTCAATGTTATTTGTATTTCTGGTTATTGTTAGGTCTAGATAGTTTATTTTATGGTTTATTTCTTCCTCCATGGTAAATTGTATGTTAGGGTGTAAGTTATTGATTTCATTTAGGATGATGTTATTATTTATTTCTTTATTTTGTGAGATGTATAAGCCATCGTCAACATATCGTATCCAATGTCCGTTGGGGTCGTGTGTTTTATGGTTTGTGTGATTAATTCGTCAAGTTTTTGGAGGTAAATTTCTGATATTATACTTGAAAGTGGTGATCCCATTACTAAGCCATCTATTTGTTTATATATCTTATTATTGAATATGGAATAGTTTTGGTTTAGTATGGTCTTTAGGCATTTTGTGATTTGGTTTGTGTATTTAGGGTAGGTTTTAAGGTCAGTTAATATATATATATATATATATATATATATATATATATATATATATATATATATATATATATATATAAGACAAAAAGGGGATAGAAAGGAGGATGAATTGATTCAAAGCTTCAATTAAAATTGAGAAAATAAAAAACCCACCAAACCAAAGAGGATTGCTATCCTCTTTGAGCACGTGTACCTTTGATGCTTCCGTCGTTGCTTCTTGGAAGAATGTCTTTTGAAGGAGTTTTGTAGAAATAATTGCCTCATGAATTCATATACTTCTACAAAATCTGTCTCTCTGAAGAAGGTAGAACTTTTTAGGGGCAGATATCTTTAAAATGTTCTGATAGTAAGCTTCTCGTTTGCTTTGTATGGGGGGGAAGAAAAATTTGAGGTATTTACAGTATAAATTTGTAAATATTAGAATAATAAAAACATACTGGAGTCGGTACCTTGAAGAAAAGAATAATTAAACGTGATGCAACTTTCTATTAAACCTAACTTTATCTAGGGTTTTATTTTCCATTGTGAAAAATTGGAAAAATTCATTTTTATAACAAATATTACTTCGTAATTAAAATCATGTTATTTTTTCAATGAATTTAATGTTAATTTCTGAGAGCTTTTATTTCAGTAAAGTGGTAACTTTGGTTTATGGCAAAGGAGAAAGTTCCCTCTGAAAACATTGTTTCTTTCACCCCATTCTGTTGCACTAATTAAAATTAAACGTACGATATTATTAACCGGGCGTTAATTTAATTAAATCTGTTATTACGTTGATGAGAACGGCACAATTTATACAAAGACGGGTAGTGAGTGATAAGGGTTAATAAAGAGGGAAATAAAATAGCAAAATATAATTTTTTCAAATACGCAATGGAAAGCTTTATTTCGCGTTATTAGAAATGAACAAAACTCTTACAGAAACTATATCAAACTAAAATCAATTTTTCTAAGTTCAATAGTTGTTTCATCTTTGTTGCTCCTTTGGTATTCAACAAGTTTTTCTAAGCTGTTGGATTTTGTTAATAGAACATTTTGTCAGCCTTAAACTCTACAGATTAGTTCTTTGCAATGTACGATTGTATTAAATAAAATTACCTGACTGTATAACATGTTTTCGAATGTTTAGTTGTCGTTCAGATAAAACTGTTTTATTTCCTTGTAAACGTCTGGAAGTTATTTAGAATTTACGGTCAGTTAGTTTGACTTTACGAATATTCAACCATAAGAAAGAAGCAAATGGGGAATAGAGAATCCAACCACAATAGAAGCTAATTGAATTATTTCTTACCCAACTTTGAGTATTTATATGTAGTAGACCGCAATGTAGCCTAAAGGAAAATTTTCAGATCACGTTGATTCATTATACAGTATATTAGGTAATATATTATTTACAAATAAAATAAATAACAGTTACATCCGATTAAAATAATGATTATTCTTTCTCTGACATTACGATGACCTAGGAAAGGCCGAGTACAGCTACTTCAATTGGGCCATACGTTTTTCAAGGAAGATTATGTGGCTATATTACATCCAAAATCGGAATTGCCTCAGAGGATTAGGTGACCCTCACCCACACACTCGCATTGACCCGGCGGCCTACCTGCAACCGATAAGTCACCTACTCGGACTAACAGAACTAAACTTTGACTCTACATATTATTCCTTGGAAGTAGAGTCTAAACATGACGTAATTACGTCACTCTTTAAGATAACAGTCGTCATTAAATACTATATTATTGTAACGACATAATAACGTCGCATTTTGCATCTATTTCCACAAATAATATAAAAAATCCAAAAATATGGGAAAAAAGTACCTAAATTTAACCGTTTAAAATATTTTAGTCATGTAGAGCACAGCTTTGTATGTGACGACAGAGGCAGTCTACGCATGCGCGAGTTAAAATGTGCTCGTCACTTAATCCTTGGAAACGCTTCCGAGTTTGAATCAAGTGTAGTACTACCTTCAACCATCCATACTACTCTAGACTTCTCCTAGATACTCTTTGTCACAGGTGGAGTTGACTTGGAGGCTGAAAAATTACGCACAATTTCTTTGCCTCTAACGGGAATCGAACCCAGTAGCTTTATATTGAAAGTCAAGTGCTCTAGCTAATAGAACCCGGAAAAGTGGAACTTTTTTAAATGGACACGGGATTTAATTTTAAAATATAAAACTTTGGATTATTACCTTCATTATTTCATTTTGCATAACTAATTGGAAATGTTACGGATAATCCTAAAGTACCCACTCTGACTTAATATTGAAAAAGCGGGTTATTTATTACAAAAATCCATTTTTATAATTCCATATGGAATAAAACCTTTTACTTTGTTTTAGCTTAAATGTATCCCAGAGGTACCCCCTTTATAACGGCGTAATTCTTCATGAGTTATTGAATTAATTTACATAAGGCCAATAGTTAAAGTAGACTTGGGCTCATATAACACCAGTCGGAGATGTCTTTTAAGCAATTGCATTTAACTATCATAGAAAAAACATAAATCCATTTCAAATTTTAGTGAAGATAGTTATTACTTTAATATTTATGCTAAATTCGTACTGGTGAAGATTACTTAGGCAATAAAACTGTATGAGGTTTTAAGTTAAGTCTTACTTAGAGGTTTATAAGTTCTAATCATTTGCTACGAGGTATTTTTAAAACAGAACCAATGGAAAGAAGTTTTTCTTTGAATATATATATATATATATATAGCGTTAGACTTTCCAAAAATGCTGCATTACTTTAACTGATTAAAAATATTGTAAATCGGTTTGAGTGGGGCGATGCACACAATTAGGCAGCTAATTGATAAAGGAAGACGAGTCAGTGTATTATTGTCTGAATTGCAAAGAAGAAAAACAGAAATGATTATACTTTCAGTTGTGTAAAAACGTAAAAATTTTTAATTCGATATTTTATTTCTGCTTAGTTTTAGTTTAAATATATCAAAAGTTTGCAACATTTTGCTACAAAATTAGTTTATAAATCACAAATATCCAGTTTACTAAAAGAAAGTGAGCAAAGATAATTCTTTTTGTAAATAGTGCCAAATAATTTTAATATAATAGCAATAATTGGTAGAGCTAAGTTTAAGTTATCTCAAAATAAATTAAACACCGTTAAAAGAGATTATAGCTATTATTGTCCCAGCTATTATAATAGACTTATTAAAGACATAAAAACTAACTCATCGTTTTTATTGTCCATGACTTTTAGTAATCTTTAGAGTTGAAAGTTTGTAATATTACTACTAGCACGAACTGAAATTTAAAAATTCCACTAGGAAATCATCAACAGTGTCTGACTTACACGTCAGGCTGTGTTGTCACCAGCGATCACAGAATAAGTTATTCTGTGATCGCTGGTTAGTCTGAATGTGGTTTGTATTTGGCTTGTTCATATAATGATTTCATTTTGTATTCAGTTGTATTTGTAAATTCCGTATTACTCTAGTGACTTTAAATATGGCGCTTTATTGTTGATGTATAGAATATCTATTATGTGGTTAGCAAAGATGGTATCATAATTGATTGAATATGAGTTCTTTAAACGTCTGTTGAGAACTTGTAATAATCATACATTTTATTGCACGCTTAGACTTTTTTCTATTCATCTTGTGCTGCATGCTGTACTTACTTTGAAGCTTGTTTTAAATACTATTTTCTAAATATTAGTTTAACACTAAATACTACTTTTTAGGCGTATTTATTCGTATTTTTTATATCGTTCTCTTTTTGTATATTATTAACTACAGCTATATATTATTCTGCTAATGATCCGTTTATGTAGCCTAGGTATTTTATTATACTAATTTTTTTGTTGGTGATGTCAATGGATAACGGTATTTATTCTAATTTATTTGGCAGTGATCTAAATGCAGCCTGTTTATGTTAAAAGTGGGTGGTTTGATGTGCGTCTGTCATTGCCTCTATAGATTTTGAAGGCGTGTTTTTGTATAGAGCTTTTTGTTATTGTGAGGCAGAGTAGATTTAAAGATTTATCTGATTCGAGTTTTGAAGTGAAGTGGAAATTTAGGTGTATTTTATTTATATAAGGAGTTTTGCCTTTACAGATAGTGCCCATGTATAGTGTGATGACGCTTCAGGGACGTTTTGGTATATACATTTATATTTCAAAGTTTAGAAATACAATATTGAAATAAATGTAAGACTCTTACAATGAACCTCATTCCTTAAGGACTCTAGACCAACTCTTAGATATTTCAAGTGTTTATTAGATACTTTGAATACGATCGTATAACTTGTGATTCGACGATAAAACAAACATATAATTCCTGATAGAACTACTAAATAGATACCAGTAAAAACTGTGTACAAGTTTATAAAGATTTCTTCTTTCTTCCCCTTGAAACCTATGGCAGCAAAGATGGCGTTTCCCTAATAGAAAACCTTATATGTGATTACGTTTGAACTTGCGTTCATAAATAAATTTGCTCCTGAGTTCCCAAGTGATAACATCCGTGAGTGATTCGAAAGCACTGGCTGATTTTGTGAACTAAGGGATACGAGATGACCAAATGTGTCTTTAATGTTGAAAGTATAAGAAAACCTTGGAGATTTTTTCAACCTACTTCAGCCCAAATATTCATTTTCCGATTTTATTTATATCCTTTTAGTACGTGGCCTCTTACCATCCTTGTACATGCTAAATAACGCTTAATATACATTTAAGTATTTATCATCACGCCGTGTCGACATTTAATTTGTCGACAGTGGGCCTGGCTGGGATGAACCTACTAAACCTGAGGTGCGTCGACATTTGTTGACAGTATGCGCGACCGGGATGGGCCTACTAAACCTGAGGTGCGTCGACATTTGTTGACAGTATGCACGACCGGGATGGGCCTACTAAACCTGAGGTGCGTCGACATTTGTTGACAGTATGCGCGACCGGGATGGGCCTACTAAACCTGAGGTGCGTCGACATTTGTTGACAGTATGCACGACCGGGATGGACCTACTAAACCTGAGGTGCGTCGACATTTGTTGACGGTATGCGCGACCGGGATGGGCCTACTAAACCTGAGGTGCGTCGACATTTGTTGACAGTATGCGCGACCGGGATGGGCCTACTAAACCTGAGGTGCGTCGACATTTGTTGACAGTATGCGCGACCGGGATGGGCCTACTAAACCTGAGGTGCGTCGACATTTGTTGACTGTATGCCTGACCGGAATGAGCCTACTAAACCTGAGGTGCGTCGACATTTGTTGACAGTATGCGCGACCGAGATGGGCCTACTAAACCTGAGGTGTGTCGACATTTGTTGACAGTATGCGCAACCGGGATGGGCCTACTAAACCTGAGGTGCGTCGACATTTGTTGACTGTATGCGTGACCGGAACGAGCCTACTAAACCTGAGGTGCGTCGACATTTGTTGACAGTATGCGCGACCGGGATGGGCCTACTAAACCTGAGGTGCGTCGACATTTGTTGACAGTATGCACGACCGGGATGGGCCTACTAAACCTGAGGTGCGTCGACATTTGTTGACAGTATGCGCGACCGGGATGGGCCTACTAAACCTGAGGTGCGTCGACATTTGTTGACAGTATGCACGACCGGGATGGGCCTACTAAACCTGAGGTGCGTCGACATTTGTTGACAGTATGCACGACCGGGATGGGCCTACTAAACCTGAGGTGCGTCGACATTTGTTGAGGTGTGTTGCTGTACTACACTAAAAAGTTAATCTAACCAAATAACAAAAGCAGTCATAATAATCTACTATATTATATCGTACAAAAATGCTGTGTCATAGCTATGAAGCACTGTTTGTAAGATTCACTTAACGAGAATGATATTCATCCTTGCAATTATTGTGAACATGACATACTTTAAATTTCTTCCTTGTAGCTTTCCTAAATTGTGCACAGCGCGCCTGTTTTCCCGCTTCAAAAGTTTGTATATCGTTTTAGAAGTTACAATTTTGTAACAGTTATATCTGAGTGGAAGGTTTGCAAATAATATTACAGTTACGACTGCATTTTCTCAGCTGTTATGCCCAGCACTAATGTCTATAGTAGAGGTTCACAAACGGTGACTCTCTACTAATGTGATTTCGAAAATAATGTGGCTAAACAAGAAAAGAGTTTAAATCCAGTAAATGAAATCTGCCCAACACTAAAAAGGCGTCTACATTCAGTAATCGCAAACTTTGTGGCGCTTAGAGTCAAAGCCCTGTCGGATGTGGCGGTTTGGGCGGTTGGTTCTAGCCCAAGTCCTAGAATTTCTCAGTCTGTGAAATTCCATCAGGGACAAAAAAGCTGCATTCATTGAGAAAAGCTTTTTTGAAGCAAATACTCTTTAACATAGAACGTGTTTGCAATTGAGCCTTTTTACAATGCTGTAAGTATCATATTATGAAAACTTAAATATACAATGAATTATACAACAATTCTTTGTAAAACTAAATAATGTGTCCTAAAACGCTATTTTGTAATAGTTTACTTTTGCTTCTTATTGGAGTGGTTGCGAATTATTGCTATTTATAAGGAAATATTACGTAATCGTGGCAGCAGGTAGAGATGGACCACTTACATGATGGTCAGCTGAGTGTCCCCACACTAGTGCAGGTAGGGAACCAGTAGCATACAAGGTACGGGCTAAACGTCAAGATAGAAAAAAGGAATTTTCCTACAAGAAGATAAATATGTTGAATACTTTATCCTAATGCAAGTAAATACTCATATTGTCAGTTTATAGTGGTCTGAAAATCTCAGCGCAAACGAAGCTGAATCAATTGAATTTTACTGTCTCATATATTGATGGCAGTGTTACGTACACTGTTATTCTTCCTGGGTCGAGGTTGTAGACTGAAAGTAATTCAACTGGAATTGCTTCTTCGGTGGTTGAACCTCCTCGCCCATAACGTGAACCACCAAGAACCTCCTCGCCCATAACGTGAACCACCAAGAACCTCCTCGCCCATAACGTGAACCACCAAGAACCTCCTCGCCCATAACGTGAACCACCAAGAACCTCCTCGCCCATAACGTGAACCACCAAGAACCTCCTCGCCCATAACGTGAACCACCAAGAACCTAACGTGAACCACCAGGAACCTAACGTGAACCACCAAGAACCTCCTCGCCCATAACGTGAACCACCAAGAACCTAACGTGAACCACCAAGAACCTCCTCGCCCATAACGTGAACCACCAAGAACCTCCTCGCCCATAACGTGAACCACCAAGAACCTCCTCGCTCATAACGTGAACCACCAAGAACCTCCTCGCCCATAACGTGAACCACCAAGAACCTCCTCGCCCATAACGTGAACCACCAAGAACCTCCTCGCCCATAACGTGAACCACCAAGAACCTAACGTGAACCACCAAGAACCTCCTCGCCCATAACGTGAACCACCAAGAACCTCCTCGCCCATAACGTGAACCACAAAGAACCTAACGTGAACCACCAAGAACCTAACGTGAACCACCAAGAACCTCCTCGCCCATAACGTGAACCACCAAGAACCTCCTCGCCCATAACGTGAACCACCAAGAACCTAACGTGAACCACCAAGAACCTCCTCGCCCATAACGTGAACCACCAAGAACCTCCTCGCCCATAACGTGAACCACCAAGAACCTCCTCGCCCATAACGTGAACCACCAAGAACCTCCTCGCCCATAACGTGAACCACCAAGAACCTCCTCGCCCATAACGTGAACCACCAAGAACCTAACGTGAACCACCAAGAACCTCCTCGCCCATAACGTGAACCACCAAGAACCTCCTCGCCCATAACGTGAACCAAAAAGAACCTCCTCGCCCATAACGTGAACCACCAAGAACCTCCTCGCCCATAACGTGAACCACCAAGAACCTAACGTGAACCACCAAGAACCTAACGTGAACCACCAAGAACCTCCTCGCTCATAACGTGAACCACCAAGAACCTAACGTGAACCACCAAGAACCTCCTCGCCCATAACGTGAACCACCAAGAACCTAACGTGAACCACCAAGAACCTAACGTGAACCACCAAGAACCTCCTCGCCCATAACGTGAACCACCAAGAACCTAACGTGAACCACCAAGAACCTCCTCGCCCATAACGTGAACCACCAAGAACCTCCTCGCCCATAACGTGAACCACCAAGAACCTAACGTGAACCACCAAGAACCTAACGTGAACCACCAAGAACCTCCTCGCCCATAACGTGAACCACCAAGAACCTAACGTGAACCACCAAGAACCTAACGTGAACCACCAAGAACCTAACGTGAACCACCAAGAACCTCCTCGCCCATAACGTGAACCACCAAGAACCTAACGTGAACCACCAAGAACCTCCTCGCCCATAAAGTGAACCACCAAGAACCTCCTCGCCCATAACGTGAACCACCAAGAACCTAACGTGAACCACCAAGAACCTAACGTGAACCACCAAGAACCTCCTCGCCCATAACGTGAACCACCAAGAACCTAACGTGAACCACCAGGAACCTAACGTGAACCACCAAGAACCTCCTCGCCCATAACGTGAACCACCAAGAACCTAACGTGAACCACCAAGAACCTCCTCGCCCATAACGTGAACCACCAAGAACCTCCTCGCCCATAACGTGAACCACCAAGAACCTCCTCGCCCATAACGTGAACCACCAAGAACCTCCTCGCCCATAACGTGAACCACCAAGAACCTCCTCGCCCATAACGTGAACCACCAAAAGCCTCCTCGCCCATAACGTGAACCACCAAGAACCTAACGTGAACCACCAAGAACCTCCTCGCCCATAACGTGAACCACCAAGAACCTAACGTGAACCACCAAGAACCTCCTCGCCCATAACGTGAACCACCAAGAACCTCCTCGCCCATAACGTGAACCACCAAGAACCTCCTCGCCCATAACGTGAACCACCAAGAACCTAACGTGAACCACCAAGAACCTCCTCGCCCATAACGTGAACCACAAAACTCTATTTAAAAGAAAGAAGAGGATTCTCGTACTCAAATGCATAGCTCTGTGTGAATAGATATCGATACCCTTTTGGAACAAATGACATTAGAACAGTTTATTTATCGGCATTTCGTTTATTCTCTTCTCTGCTTAAACGCTGTCATATTTCGCTATTTTTGACGAAATACAAGTATACTATCCAGGGGATGGTTTCCCCGGGGAATGAAATCGCAACTCTTCACACATAATGAAATTGCAAGCTGAAACTGAAGGTAAATTGCAAGATTTTCACTTCTAAGCTTTTACTGTTTTTGTTATTAAATCACGTCACATACTTAAAAGCTGTTGATACCTGTATTTAATTAATTCGAAGATGTGTATTGAGAAAATTGAAGTAGAAGCTTATATAACAAGCAGCACACAGCACTTACACATCGGAAAGTCTAGACTGAAAATTGAAGGAACATAAGTGATACACGAACAAACATAAGTATAGGCCTACATAAAAACACACATGGGGGGGGTGTTACTTTATAAAATTCGTTTGTGTACATAGATGTTTTATTGCAGTAAATTGAGTTCTTTATAGAAAAATGTACAATTGTGATCTCTGATTTGTAGTTTAGGTCTGATACTACAGCGTAAGAAATTATTCAAACTGTTAAAGTGCACCTTTAAGTAAAGAGTATATTTTCATCAAACTTAAGGAACTAAGTATAAAATTCAATATAATTCATTGGCGTTTCATGTCACGCCAAAATACCGAAGCAACTCTCAAACTCTTGCAAGGAACATTTCTACGTTTTACAGGACCACTAACTTGTTTCCGTTTCTTAGCTCGACACACGAGAAACAATTAATTTTTATCATTTTAAAGGTGTGTGTTACAACTTCACGCACAATTTTACGAATTGCATTTTTAACTGAGTAATGAAAGCTCAATGATTTTTGAATTTTTGTTCACTGTGCAAACTAAATTATTATGTTTTGAGCAAAATTTATTTTTAAATTTTAAAACCCCTTGTGTTCTATGATCTGTCCTGACCCACTTATGCACCTGTACAAACATACACGCGAGGGCGAGGAATTTATAAGTTTTACTGTGATCGACAAGAAATGTTTGATATTTCGTTATTCGGATTATCAAAACAAAAATTCTGCCAATCAGTGAAATTTCTAGAAACTCTATGCAAAATTACTTTTAAAGCCTGTATAAAAAGGTTTATTCCTGCCACACGAGCTGTTGTTTGATCTCTTCATAACTGTTTGCAAAATATTTATTCAAACGCCTCTCACCGAGTTGGCAAAGAATCCAACGTTAAAACGTTATGAACTTTATTACAAAAGTGTTGTTTGACCGCAAACAGAATGATTCACGGAAGGAATTCTTTGAAGTAATTTGAAACGAAATATTCAAGTAAATACTGGGCCAAAAACTTTTGTTTTCGTTGATTAAAA
Organism: Prosapia bicincta; assembly: GCA_036971475.1. Taxonomy (NCBI): domain Eukaryota; kingdom Metazoa; phylum Arthropoda; class Insecta; order Hemiptera; family Cercopidae; genus Prosapia; species Prosapia bicincta. The sequence continues at coordinate 778,269 of JBAIZL010000085.1, forward strand.
TAAACTTTCACTTCAAGTGTTGTATAAAAATTATAGGAATTTAGAAAAGTGCTGTTAGGATGAGTAAGGCTAATTATAAGAATTATAATAAAACGTTATTACATATTTATATATGTGTTTAATTCTATATATACCACAAAGTTTCTATTTGGCAGGCTATAAACCACCAGAAACTCTCCATCTGGCAGGCTATAAACCACCAAAAATTATCTATCTGGCAGGCTATAAACCCCCAGAAATTATCTATCTGGCAGGCTATAAACCACCAGAAACTCTCCATCTGGCAGGCTATAAACAACCAAAAGTTATCTATCTGGCAGGCTATAAACCACCAGAAAGTCAAAATCTGGCAGGCTATAAACCACCAAAAATTATCTATCTGGCAGGCTATAAACCACAAAAAATTATCTATTTAGCAGGCTATAAACCACCGGAAAGTCTCTATCTGGCAGGCTATAACCATCAGAAAGACTCTATCTGGCAGGCTATAAACCATTAGAAGGTCTCTATCTGACAGGCTATTAACCACCAAAAATTATCTATCTGGCAGGCTATAAACCATCAGAAAGTCTCTATCTGGCAGGCAATAAACCATTAGAAGGTCTCTATCTGACAGGCTATTAACCACCAAAAATTATCTATCTGGCAGGCCATAAACCATCAGAAAGTCTCTATCTAGCAGGCTATAAGCCATCAGAAATTCTCTATCTGGCAAGCTATAAACCATCAGAAAGTCTCTATCTGACAGGCTATAAACCACCAAAATGTCTCAATCTCACAGGTTATGAACCACCAGAAAATCCCTATCTGGCAGCTTATAAACCATCAGAAAGTCTCTATCTGGCAGGCTATAAATCACCAAAAATTATCTATATGGCATACTATAAACCATCAGAAACTCTCTATCTGGCAGGCTATAAACCATCAGAAAGTCTCTATCTAGCAGGCTATAAACCACCAAAATATCTCTATATCGAAGGCTATAAACCATCAGAAAGTCTCTATCTGGTAGGCTATGAACCCCCAAAAAGTCTTTATCTTGCAGACTATATACCACCAATAGTCTCTATCTGGCAAGCTATAAACCACCAAAATGTCTCTATCTCGTAGGCTATAAACCACCAGAAAATCCATATCTGGCAACCTATAAACCATCAGAAAGTCTCTAACTGGCAGGCTTTAAACCACTGGAAAGTCTTATCCTACTGTTTTTTTTTTTCAGTTTTTTGTACAAGAGGCATTAAATGCTCGATAGCTTCGATTATATATAAAGTATGTAGCCTATATGCACATAGGCCTACAATGAGTTTCAGGAAAGGATATAAATTATGATAGCCCTCTTATAATATTTATAAACATGTTTTCATTATTTGCTGATGTTTAAATCATTTTTAAGAGCTATTCATTGCATATACAAAAACACTATATTTGATTAAATTTTGTGATTAATGATTTCACGCAAAAACTGTTTTTATTACTAGTAAGCTACATTATTTACTTAAAATAGGCCATATATGATGCGTATAAAATCATAATTATTCCACGAGAACCATTTTAAACAATTTTTACATTGGTAAAAGAGCAGCAAAATATATTCTACTTAATATTTTATAAATATAATATAGATAAATTTTAAATAGGCTCTTAACACATTTAACGTTGTTTTAATGAAATTTTATTTCCATTTTAGAATTATTTCTTGACATAAGAAGTTTGCCCTTTCCCCATTAATTCTTGGCTTGCACTCATGTAGGGCCTATGTGTGATGTATTTCTAAAGCTTGTCTTCTAATTTACTAAATATCAACACATTAAAAAAAATATTATTAAATTTCTCATAGTTTTTTTTTATTTTAAAGATTTTACTACAAATTATGAAACAAATGTACGTTACGCAGTGGTTTTCAAATACAAACGAAATCCCGTGAGGGATTTCAATATATTCTCTCATTGTACGTGTGTCGACGATTCCGTACAGAAAGAATATTATTGGTAAAAACAATAAACCATTGTTTTAAAAACTCGAATGTGTTGATTTCGTCTGAATGCGAATACCACGCAATGAATAGCTCTGACATTATTCGGGGAATAAAAACAACGTCATGACCGAGAATTGGAGTGTTTTAAAGTTCGCGACTACTTCCGTCACATCAAGGTTTCTTTTTTATAACGCACCGAAAGAAAACATCCTAACTTACGTCAACTTATTTAGTATATCCCGCTTGAATGTACGTATCCAAAAGATTATTTGAAATCTGCTTTTCCCGAGACCTCTCAAGCTTCCGGCCTTTGGTTTACTCTTCACAATTTACCATTTTTTTCATTTTCCAGTAGATATGTATATCTAGTTACGTGTATTAAGCTTGAAAGGTTTTTCAAAAATTATTTTTATTTTTACAAACCTTTATTGAATTTAATAAACAATTAATTTAGAAAACTGTTACATAAATCTTACTTAATAAAACAATTCGATTGTTATGCATTCAATCGGAGTGAGAAACGTCTGTGCGATACAGAGGCGGCTTGCACACTGCCGTGGATCTGTTCTCACCACCTATATAATACAAAAGCTGCTTAAGCAGGAAATTTCCTAGCACGCATTTTATTATTAAAAGTCCACATAAATTGTTCACATAACTCCTCTATCCCTAGATAAAGCTTCGGGGGTTGGCGAAGTTTCGGCATCGGTTGAAGTCCTCTTTATCACTTTGATGAGGGCGAGGTATATAAGGCTGCTGAATAGGCCTCCGTAAAGGGCAATAGTCCAGATACTGATGTGGTGGGTTATCTACATAGTTGGGTCAATTCTTGAGATCGTTTCCGTGTTTATTTTATCCAATTCTAGTCGTTTAACGTTTACTGAGAAGTCTGGCATATTATTCATTGAAAATTGTAATTTGGACGTGTCCATGAAAATAGGATGGCCTCCCGAAGTTGTTGATGTATGGCTCAGTTTCATGTTGTTGAAAAAGACTGAATCATTATTAGTTTTTATCAAATATATGCCTTGAAGGGTAGTTGCCGGTGGTAGTTGCCTTGCGATTGGTAATTTCCAGAGTCTGCTTGTTAGGGAAGGTCGCCAGGTAAAGGTTGATTTCTGGGATCCAGTTAATTAGGTTGTCTGCAACTTCCAATGCAGTATATTCGCAATTGTTGGCATCGTTGTTCCTGATGATGGACACTTCACAGTCTAATTTATGGTGTGTTAAAATGTCAAATGAGCAAAAGTATATGGAATCGATTTTACCATTACATTTATTGTGTAAACCTAATATTACAGAATTAGACACTAATATGTACCTTAATTTTGGTATAATTGTTACATATTCTGTTTCATATTTTGTGGGTATAGAATGTAATTTATACAATTTTAATTGGCTTTTTTCTACAATGGGAAAATTTATAAAGTATACAATCCTTTCAGAATCTAGTTTACAATTAAGTTTAATCAGGTTTTCTAATTCCCACATATTTTCTATTTTGGGTTCTAAAGGTAATCTCTCATTATAATATTTATAAATTTTGTTTAATTCTTCATATAATTCTTCGGTTGAGATAACACTAGGGTGTACAACACCTAGTTTACAAAATGTAAGAGAATTTTCTAAATCTGTGATTACCTGTAACATTATGTTATATAAAATGTTCAATTGGTTTAAAATACTTCTAAACTTTTCTAGTTCAACAAAGTCATTTACATTACGATTCACAATATTTAACTTATTTTTTTATTCTACAAAGTTTTCGTCGATTACAATAAAAGTTTTATGTAATTCTTTCAAAATATTGTTACTAAAAGAGTACTGAGATTCAAGTTGATAGTGAATTTTAATTTGCTCATTTTCAATATCTTTATTTATTTTGTCATATTTTTTACCATCATGTGCATCTAAATTGCCTGTTATAGATTTGATAACGGGTCCTAGTCCATCTATAAAACCTCTTTTTATTCTTTTGTTACTATTATCTTTTAAGAGTATAATTTCTAAATTTTCCTCAATTATATTTTTACTGTGATTAACATATTTAAAGTAATTAAATAATATCTCTTATTCTATTACTGTTATCTGTTATATATTCATTGTTTAATAAGCTACCGTTACAATTGCAGCAACTAGTTTCAAAATTTTGCAATACATCATAATAATAAGCATCAATGTTATTTAAATGAGCAACCAAGTTTCTTACACTAAAATAGTGGACAAAGGTATGGTAGGAAGATTCTAATTTGGCCGGCCCAAGGTCTATTGGGATTATTCCGAGGTTGTTGTTGACTTCTCTGATCTCTGCTGAGTCGGTGGCTGTGCCAATGACGAACAGGAGAGACCAGAAAATGATTTTTAGCGTTAATTACATTTTTTATCTTCTTAGGTCTTTCAATTTTCGACAAATGTATTTTTTTCTTTTGTGTTATGATGTCTAGGCTTTATTTTACCAGTTTCTCTTTCCTTATTTATTGAAGTTATTTCTTCCTTGCTATATTTATTTTTCGTTTTGCCTTGTTTCTGAACTGACTTTACATAAACTTCAGATGGTATTTCTGGAAGTGATTCTTTGTTTATATTTCTTTTTTCTAATACTTTTTCTTTAATTTTTTGATTATTATTTCTAATGTTTTCATAGAGTATTTTTGTTTTTTCCCTATGGTTTAAAACGTAGTCATTTACAACCTGTTTTTCTAAACCCACATCTAATAGTGTGTTTGAGTTTATGTGACCAAATAAGACTTCGCACGGCGTTATTTTCATGACTAAATGTATGCTATTGTTATAAGCTATTCTAGCATATTTAACTCTTTTAATTATACTGTCATTTTTTAATTCGGTTTGATTATTTAACAGCCTTATGTGTTCTACTATAGTAGACTGAAATCTTTCACATAATCCGTTTGATTTGTGGTTTTGTGTACTTATAAAATAAATTTTGATTTTATGCAGGTCTAATATCTCTTTTATATTTCTATTGTTAAATTCCGTTCCATTGTCTAAAATAATAACTGTTGGTAAGCAGTAGTGTGTGAAGTAATATCATAATTTGTCAGCAATCTCTGTAGCTTGAGAACTCCCCAAGCGATAAAGCTGACCGTATCGTGAAACTATACTGAAGAAGCAGTTTTTCTCCAGAGATATTGTGTCGACGTGAATTGTTTGTAATGGTTTCTCAGATGTTGGTGTCAGATTCATTTCTAGCTGTAAGGGAATTCTGTCGTATTTAGTTCTTTGGCATATCTCACATTGGTTTATGGTATGTTTCCTGTATCTCACGGTGATTAGTTTTGCTAACATGATAATTACTTACTGTCTCCGAAGTGTCTTCTTCCGAAGTTAGGTCTAACAGATTACTGAACTAAATTTAGTTCAGTTTGCTTGAAATTTTTGGCTATGCATGATGCAAATTTCTCATAAAAGTCGTCTTCAAAATATAGATTATACTTTATTTTAGGTACCAAATACGATTTTACAAAGTTAATTATGTCATCATTTAAATTATTCTCTGATATTTTGACTAATAAACGAATTTTTTGAAGTTCCAAATAGTTTTATTATTTTTACTTTTTTTGGTTCATATTTTACTAACGATAAGAAAATTCCAAAGTTTACAGGCTCGTCGGAAATTGGTATTTCAATTTGGGTGTTTCCTTCAAAATTAGAGTGGATAGTTTGGCCACTATTACTTCCGTCATTGTCTTCTAGGTTGGCGTTATCTTTTGCGTCGAGTTATACGATCATGAATTCATTATCGTCCAATTCTGGGAAATAGCATTGTAGTAATTCTGCTGCAGATAACTCAAGGCCTGGTTCTACAGTGTGTTGAGTGTTCGTTGACCTTTTATCGGTGACGTTTAGTTGTATTCTTGACAGGGCGTCTGCGTTTTGGTTTAGTTTACTCTTTGTGTACCTTATCTCATAATCATATTCCTCTAATTTTAATCTCCATCTTAAAAGCTTGGAATTTGGTTCCTTAACTGAAAATAACCATTGTAAGGGTTTATGGTCTGTATAAATTTTAAATTTTCTTCCAAATAAATAAGTCCTGAAATGTTTTGTTGCCCATACGATTGCTAATAGCTCTTTTTCAATCGCAGAGTAATTAGTTTCGCTGTCGTTTAAAGTTCTGCTGGCATACGCTATAGGAAGGTCTTGTCCATTTTTGTCCTGACTTAAAATTACTCCTGATGCATAATTGCTAGCGTCTGTCGTTAGAATAAACTCTTTTTCGAAATCTGGCTATTGTAGAAGTGGTTCATTAGTTAATATATTTTTACATGTTTCAAAACATTCCATAAAGTCGTGATTATCGAGATCTATCTTTGCATTTTTCTTTAAGCAGTTAGTAAACGGTTTTGTTATTTTGGCGAAGTTTTTAATAAATTGTCGATAATAACCTAATAGTCCTAAAAATCCTTTTATTTGTTTGGTAGTCTTTGGTATTGGTTAGTTTTTTATTGTTATTATCTTTTCGGGATTGGGTTTTACTCCATTCGGCGTCACAATATGTCCTAAATATGCTACTTCTTTTCTCAAAAATTCAGTTTTATCCAACTATACTTTAAAGTTGGCTTTGCGTAATCTGTTAAAACCTTCTCTAAGTCTTCCTATATGTTCCTGAAGGCTAGTGGAATAAATTATAATGTCATCTAAATAAAATAGGCGTGTTTCATTTTGGATTCCTCTCAGAATATTGTTCATAATTCTTTGAAATGTAGGGGGCTATTCTTTAGGCCAAAGGGCATTCTTAAAAATTCATAGTGTCCTGTTTCCGTTGAAAATGCCATTTTTTTCTATGCTATTTCTATCCATCTCTACTTGCTGAAATCCTGAGGCTAGATCTAAAGTTGTAAAATACTGGGATCGTCCTAATTTGTCTAAGATGTCCGTAATGTTTGGCAAGGGAAATTTATTGTCAATTGTTTTTTGCATTTAATCCTCTAAAATCTATCACTAATCGAAATTTTATTTTGTCAGAAGCGTCTTATCTTTTGGGTACAACTCAGACAAGAGAGTTCCATGGAGAATTCGAAGGTCTAATAATTCCTTGTTTAAGCATGTCTTCAGTTGGTTTATTAATTTCGTTCTTGTAAATTTCTGATATCTGTAATTTCTAGAGTATACGGGAATTTCATCAGTGGTCCTAATAACATGTTTTATTTGGTTGGTGAAAGTTAAATCGTTTCCATCAATATGAAATAAATCTGCATACTCTTCTATTAAACTTGTTATAGCGGATGTTTCTTCTAAGTTCATGTGTTCTATCCTAAATTTTGAAAAATCTAAATTTTTCCTTCTCGATTTTTTTTGTTTAAAATCTAGCATATTGTATTAGGTTCGAGAATATTGTATTCTTCTAAAGATTTTAATTCTAATGGTTCATTTACTGTTATTTTTACATTTTCTTCTGTGTTGTTTATAATAGGACAATAGGCTTCACCCTTGTGTACTGAAACTATACATTGTGGAATTTCTAATCCATTTAAGTGTTTGTATGGTAAGAGTCCCCCTCCATCCTAAATATTTTGTATTCTAAATTTAACCGTTTGGCTAGTGCGGGCTTGTATAACATAACTTGTTGTCCCCTTTTTTACGTTCTGTTCCTAACATTTGCCTTTATTATTATTATTAATATTTTGTTCTTCTGTGTTAAAATATTTAATCGGAATTTGTTTGTTGCGAAATATTAATTTATCATTCACAAAATATAAGTTAATTTTTAATTCTTTTATATTATCTAATTTAAGGAGCAAGTCGAAATCTTTATGGAAATCAAATAAATAGAATTTGGTTGTTTCTTTTCCTAAAAGTGATAGTGTACAACTGTATTTTTCTTTTGATAGTCCATGCGCTGTACTCACTTCAAATGGTTCTTGTTTTAGGGTGTTTTTGAAAAATTGGAAAGCTATTGATTTTTTTATAAATGATCTCGTGCTTCCAGAGTCAATCAGCATCTTTAGTTTAGTCTTGGGATCGTGGGTGTACGGTAGTTCGTTTGTGTCGTCTTCGATATGCATTATGGAAAATGTCTTTTTATTGTGGTCAGTCCTAAAAAATTATTTTGGGTGTGATCGTCCTCTTGAGGGAATCCACATGCGTTTTCCTCTTCTGTTGGATTATCAAAGTCAATGTATCTGTTAGGGTTCTCTTGCGGTTCATAATCCGTTTGTTCGGTCAGATAAGAGTCAGTCATCTGTTCAGTCAATCGGTTCATAGTTTGATCGTAATTCTCTTCTTCTATTGGTTTCCCTGTCATTTGATAAAGTCTATTTTGCCTAATGGTGTTCCCTGTTTGACGTGTGGAAATGCTCATTGGTTTTGGTTCGAATTTTTAGTGAACTTTTAGTGGTTTTTAACTATTGGATTGTCTTTGTTGTTGATTTTGCTGTACGTAGGAATTAGGTTTGGCAAATTGGTTAGGGTTGTTTTGGTAGTTGGGCCTATAATTTTGGAAGGTTTGTTTGTTAGGAATGGGTTTACGAATAGGCGGGTATTGATGGGCTCTAGGTGGGATGTTCTGTTTAACATTTTGGAATAATTTGTTATTTTTAAACTGAAAATTGTTTGTAAGCATGTTAAGTGCTTCGCTAAGAGAATTTGGATTTTTCGTGCGCATTAGCGATCCTACTAGTTCATGTAAACCCCTAAGGAGAACTCTTAACCCTAATTTCTGCACATATTCTATCAAAACATCTTTGGCCAATTGTCTTTGAGGCTCTTTATTAACAAAAAATGAGATTTGTAAATTTAATAATTTTTGAATTCTTTCATAAAACTTAAAGGGTGATTCATTATTTTCTTGTTTTAATTCGGTCATTTCTAAATTTAAGGTAAAGCAATCTCTTTCATCTGAATAGCTGGTTAACAATACTTTTCTAATCTCATGCCAATTATAAGAATTTGAATTTACTACCATTTCTAATGCTTGGCCATTTAATTTAGCCAGTACAGAAGAAATTAGGTATTCATTCTGAAAGTCCTCTGGATTTTCAGTTACATAAAACTTACCGACTATTTTATCACATATGGATATAAATCTATTGAGCGTAGTGGGCTCTCCATTATACTCATGTATCATATCAAGATATTCTTTCTTTAATGTTGACGTTGCCATTATTTAAAATATTATTTTTTTTAAATTATAAAAATTAAAATCAATGATATAAAATAAAAGTAATTATTACAAGTTGATCCAAAATACTTTGCTCATTAAACAAATTTTCACTTTTCACTTTCACGATATTCACTCGTGCTCTTAATAGATATGCACTCTATTACGTTTTTGTAGATATTCACTCTACTAAAGTTTTCTTGATAACGTTACAGATATTCGCTCTGTAATGAATCGAGTTTTTGCAGTATTTCGGTTATCAAATAAAATCGATGAAAATTATATGCACTAATTTTCCCGAGATGTCCTACCGACTGCGCCAGTTACGTGTTATATTAAGCTTGAAAGGTTTTTAAAAATGATTTTTATTTTTACAAACCTTTATTGAATTTAATAAACAATTAATTTAGAAAACTGTTACATAAATCTTACTTAATAAAACAATTCGATTGATATGCATTCAATCGGAGTGAGAAACGTCTGTGCGATACAGAGGCGACTTGCACACTGCCGTGGATCTGTTCTCACCACCTATATAATACAAAAGCTGCGAAAGTAGGAAATTTTCTAGCACGCATTTTATTATTATAAGTTCACATAAATTGTATCACTTTCGACAAGAATCTTACTTGGAATTTATGAGAGTTTACTTTCGAAGCTGTATGGTATAGCCTATTTATTGTCCAGAGAGTTGATCCGCGCCAATGCAGATACCATCAATCTTCAAAGGTTAACTCACATAAATACCAAGTAAGATTCTTGTTTAAGTACATATAGTGAAGTGATAAGTGAAAACATGAAAACAGTGTTGCAAAGTTAAAAATCTGTATATATATATATATATATATATATATATATATATATATATATATATATATATATATATATATATATATGTATATATATATATATATATATATATATATATGTATATATATATATATATATATATATATATATATATATATATATCGCAATATGTATTCTTGTGTATTAATAAAGAACTAAGTCAAAATACAAATACAAGAATTATAATTGAATTTACAATTCAAAGCTTTTCGTTGGCTAACAGTACCAACATCATCAGGAATATTAAACAATGTACTGTTAGCCAACGAAAAGCTTTGAATTCTAAATTCAATTATAATTCTTGTATTTGTATTTTGACTTAGTTCTTTATATATATATATATATATATATATATATATATATATATATATATATATATATATATTCATTTATGTACATGAAAAAAACATTTATGTTCTGAAAAAGAGCATTACTTTCTAATACTAGTAACAATTTAGATTTTACTGAAATAAAATTTATCAGTAACAATTTTTGAGCCGAAATAAAAAATATAGGCTACATGAGTAGTTTTATTAAAAATGTCAGTTACATTAAATCTTGAAACTAGCTAGTGAAACGGAAAATCGAAATTAAAACTGAATGTTTTCGTTTATGCTTGTTTTATGCTGCTTAATAATTTTCCATTCCTCCCCCAACACATTACACAAAAATGAAACACACGCTTGCATCACCCGTAGTGTTTATTTCAGGAAAATGAAACGTGAATTTAAAACCACGCCAATATTTTCTACTGTAACCGTTCCGTTTAGTAAAACATGGCATCGCAGCTGCTTTGTTATTCTGCCGTCTTTTTGATCCGGTGAGTAACGCTACAGTTACACAGCGCAAACGTAGTCTAAATACACGGAGGAATTACTGAGTGTGTTCAAAACTAAAGCAAAGCAAAACCTCCAATTGTTCGTTGAATTGGCATGGGTTTGTTTTTGTTACGTAACACTACACTACGCAGCAACAATAGTGCGATGTGAAATTGCTTTCAGCATCTTAAAATACAATTCCTGTAATTTTTATTTTCATATAACGTAAACTTAGCTATCGTAACTATGTTTGCAGCCTGATTTAAAGGTTTTTTAATTATAGCATGATAATAATGTGAATATACGTTAATGTAGTAATAAATAAAAAAATCTTTATAAATAGTACAAAATAATATCGGAAATATTTTTGTTGAATTAAATTGCGGTTCTATCATTATTTAAAATTTGGCAACGCTTCGATTACTATTTGTTATCCTCACTCAGGCCTTTTGAAATACACGCACATGTCGATGGTCCAATTATTTAAAATTACAATGTCTTAATAAAGTAGAAACACAACACACACGACTAATTTAACAATAGCAAATTGTTAGGCAATAGTAATTAGTTTGCTATTGTTAAATTAGTCATGTTGTGTGTTGTGGTTTTTACTCTGTTATTAAGAAATATAAGAATTGGCAATTTTAAATAATTTCAACGTCGACATGTGTGTAGGCTATATCTCAAGCGGCCTGAATGAGGCAAACCGTTGCCAACTTTTTAATAAATGACACTTGACTCACGAGACCACCGAGTTTTTATTCAACAAAATTATTTTTGTGAGTGTACACATTATAAAACATCTGATATACTTGTTAATTTAATTTAATAACTCCCCGTTATTGTTAACATAATTAATGACTTGCGTAACTTATAATTTCAGCAAATTTATGTAAAACCTACTAAAACAAAATGTTTTCAATATCAGAAGGCAACCTTCGACAGTGTCTAGATGGCGCTAGGAAGAGTCGTCTTGCTACATAGGCCTACGACACTAACTCTTCCTTTCTTAAACAAATAATAGAAACGAGTCAAATTTCTAATGACAACAAATATAACCTAGAAATCATCCATATCAACAGAAAATAAGGACATCTCAACACACTAGAAAGATTTGAAATTTATAAATAGGCCTATAACAAATCACAAAAGGAAAATAAATTAAATGAGCAAACCCAATAAATAATACATACACCCTTCACCCTCATTATATAAAACGTACATTTAAAACCGGTGCCGCCTAGCCAAAAAAACGCTTCCAAGCGGCCAATCTAGGTACTGACGAAAGTTTGTCTCAGTAGAGTTTTCAAAAAATTACTTAATTTATAAGTTCGAGACTCGTTAATTAGTTCAATAACGAGTTAAAGTTCTTCCGATCGTAATATACAATCAAATTGATGCCTTTAATTTTCTCGTCAAAGATTACAGTATCATTATAGCCATTTTAAAAACTAAACATTGGAAATATTCAATAGAAAATTATTTATACTCAAACTATAATCCATAAAATTCTGAAAAATATGTGAGAAATAAATAATATTGACGTCTTAAAAAGTATTTTTTATTGTTATTATTATTTACAAACGCACATATAACTTATTATTGTATGGGGAAGATGAATATTAAGGAATATTATAAGTGTAATTTCCGTTTTGCTAAAAGGCAAAATGTCTAACTAGCACAACTGCAATGCTTGGACAAGGCACATTCATCACGGCGGTTGGAACTTACAACCATCTCCAGTATCAGACCGCTGCCACTTTCACAGTGCTGCTCCTAGTGACCTTTAATAGAACATTGGTTGGGGGCCCGTATAGCACAACTGCAATGCTTGGTCAAGGCACATTCATCACGGCGGTTGGAACTTACAACCATCTCCAGTAACAGACCGCTGCCACTTTCACAGTGCTGCTCCTAGTGACATTTAATAGAACATTGGTTGGGGGCCCCTATAGCACAACTGCAATGCTTGGTCAAGGCACATTCATCACGGCGGTTGGAACTTACAACCATCTCCAGTAACAGACCGCTGCCACTTTCACAGTGCTGCTCCTAGTGACCTTTAATAGAACATTGGTTGGGGGCCCCTATAGCACAACTGCAATGCTTGGTCAAGGCACATTCATCACGGCGGTTGGAACTTACAACCATCTGAAGTAACAGACCGCTGCCACTTTCACAGTGCTGCTCCTAGTGACCTTTAATAGAACATTGGTTGGGGGCCCCTATAGCACAACTGCAATGCTTGGTCAAGGCACATTCATCACGGCGGTTGGAACTTACAACCATCTCCAGTAACAGACCGCTGCCACTTTCACAGTACTGCTCCTAGTGACCTTTAATAGAACATTGGTTGGGGGCCCCTATAGCACAACTGCAATGCTTGGACAAGGCACATTCATCACGCCGGGTGGAACTTACAACCATCTCTAGTAACAGACCGCTGCCACTTTCACAGTGCTGCACCTAGTGACCTTTAATAGAACATTGGTTGGGGGCCCCTATAGCACAACTGCAATGCTTGGACAAGGCACATTCATCACGGCGGGTGGAACTTACAACCATCTCCAGTAACAGACCGCTGCCACTTTCACAGTGCTGCACCTAGTGACCTTTAATAGAACATTGGTTGGGGGCCCCTATAGCACAACTGCAATGCTTGGACAAGGCACATTCATCACGGCGGGTGGAACTTACAACCATCTCCAGTAACAGACCGCTGCCACTTTCACAGTGCTGCTCCTAGTGACCTTTAATAGAACATTGGTTGGGGGCCCTTATAGCACAACTGCAATGCTTGGACAAGGCACATTCATCACGGCGGTTGGAACTTACAACCATCTCCAGTAACAGACCGCTGCCACTTTCACAGTGCTGCTCCTAGTGACCTTTAATAGAACATTGGTTGGGGGCCCCTATAGCACAACTGCAATGCTTGGACAAGGCACATTCATCACGGCGGTTGGAACTTACAATCATCTCCAGTAACAGACCGCTGCCACTTTCACAGTGCTGCACCTAGTGACCTTTAATAGAACATTGGTTGGGGGCCCCTATAGCACAACTGCAATGCTTGGACAAGACACATTCATCACGGCGGTTGGAACTTACAACCATCTCCAGTAACAGACCGCTGCCACTTTCACAGTGCTGCTCCTAGTGACCTTTAATAGAACATTGGTTGGGGGCCCCTATAGCACAACTGCAATGCTTGGACAAGGCACATTCATCACGGTGGGTGGAACTTACAACCATCTCCAGTAACAGACCGCTGCCACTTTCACAGTGCTGCACCTAGTGACCTTTAATAGAACATTGGTTGGGGGCCCCTATAGCACAACTTCAATGCTTGGACAAGGCACATTCATCACGGCGGGTGGAACTTACAACCATCTCCAGTAACAGACCGCTGCCACTTTCACAGTGCTGCTCCTAGTGACCTTTAATAGAACATTGGTTGGGGGCCCCTATAGCACAACTGCAATGCTTGGACAAGGCACATTCATCACGGCGGGTGGAACTTACAACCATCTCCAGTAACAGACCGCTGCCACTTTCACAGTGCTGCTCCTAGTGACCTTTAATAGAACATTGGTTGGGGGCCCCTATAGCACAACTGCAATGCTTGGACAAGGCACATTCATCACGGCAGGTGGAACTTACAACCATCTCCAGTAACAGACCGCTGCCACTTTCACAGTGCTGCTCCTAGTGACCTTTAATAGAACATTGGTTGGGGGCCCCTATAGCACAACTGCAATGCTTGGACAAGGCACATTCATCACGGCGGGTGGAACTTACAACCATCTCCAGTAACAGACCGCTGCCACTTTCACAGTGCTGCTCCTAGTGACCTTTAATAGAACATTGGTTGGGGGCCCCTATAGCACAACTGCAATGCTTGGACAAGGCACATTCATCACGGCGGGTGGAACTTACAACCATCTCCAGTAACAGACGGCTGCCACTTTCACAGTGCTGCTCCTAGTGACCTTTAATAGAACATTGGTTGGGGGCCCCTATAGCACAACTGCAATGCTTGGACAAGGCACATTCATCACGGCGGTTGGAACTTACAACCATCTCCAGTAACAGACCGCTGCCACTTTCACAGTGCTGCTCCTAGTGACCTTTAATAGAACATTGGTTGGGGGCCCCTATAGCACAACTGCAATGCTTGGTCAAGGCACATTCATCACGGCGGTTGGAACTTACAACCATCTCCAGTAACAGACCGCTGCCACTTTCACAGTGCTGCTCCTAGTGACCTTTAATAGAACATTGGTTGGGGGCCCCTATAGCACAACTGCAATGCTTGGACAAGGCACATTCATCACGGCGGGTGGAACTTACAACCATCTCCAGTAACAGACCGCTGCCACTTTCACAGTGCTGCTCCTAGTGACCTTTAATAGAACATTGGTTGGGGGCCCCTATAGCACAACTGCAATGCTTGGACAAGGCACATTCATCACGGCGGTTGGAACTTACAACCATCTCCAGTAACAGACCGCTGCCACTTTCACAGTGCTGCTCCTAGTGACCTTTAATAGAACATTGGTTGGGGGCCCCTATAGCACATTCCACCATCTCGATCTTTTTCATTTTCTAGCACTTTTAGCCATTTTTATTCCCACAATATAATTATTGAATGTAATTGAGATATGTCATAATGACACCGTAAAATCATGAAACTTTGAGGAAGAAGATATTAAGTTAAAATGCCTATCTATTTAGATATTGTATCCTGCCATTCGTCAGATCTCTCGATTATTTACTTTAGGTAAATATTCCTAAATTGCTTTAGGATTCACTTTACGGTTGCGAAACTGTACTTTTGTGTAGATATATGTACAGTAGCATTTACTGTAGATTATGAGATTAACGAGACTCCATCTTAAAAAAAATATTTAAAAATTCTAAAAATATGTAGCTATTATTTTAAATAGCTGTAAGTTAACTTTCGTTACCTAAATCCCTCATATTTAGGCCTATATCCAAGACGGAACAGCAAAGCTACTTTTAATGACTGGAAGCCATTTTACTTTCAAGAATTCGTTTTTAATCCTTTTAAAGCTTCTTAGAAAGCCTTGCTGTTCCATTAATGGCCGTCCCATTGCCTTTTGTAACTAATCAAAAGTGGGTTAAGTATTCGACTCCGCAAAGAATTGGTTTCAAACTTTGTTAGTTGTCCTTTTCGCCTTATAAATCGAACATTTTGGAATCAGCAACAATGAATCAATATAATTGTTTCCATAACTTGCCATATGAACTACTTATATTCACGTTTATTATTGAACAACCAGCATGAACTTTAAAAACAATAACTATTTTCATTTTCTAGAGACAAACGTGAATGGAAGGAAAATTGGCAGATAATTTCCGCTTCTCACATTCATTTTTTAGAGTAAAACGTGAATGGAAGGAATATTGACAGATAATTTCCGCTTCTCACATTCATTTTCTAGAGACAAACGTGTATGGAAGGAAAATTGACAGATAATTTCCGCTTCTCACATTCATTTTCTAGAGACAAACGCGAATGGAAGGAAAATTGACAGATAATTTCCGCTTCTCACATTCATTTTCTAGAGACAAACGTGAATGGAAGGAAAATTGACAGATAATTTCCGCTTCTCACATTCATTTTCTAGAGACAAACGTGAATGGAAGGAAAATTGACAGATAATTTCCGCTTCTCACATTCATTTTCTAGAGACAAACATGAATGGAAGGAAAATTGACAGATAATTTCCGCTTCTCACATTCATTTTCTAGAGTCAAATGTGAATGGAAGGAAAATTGACAGATAATTTCCGCTTCTCACATTCATTTTCTAGAGACAAACGTGAATGGAAGGAAAATTGACAGATAATTTCCGCTTCTCACATTCATTTTCTAGAGACAAACGTGAATGGAAGGAAAATTGACAGATAATTTCCGCTTCTCACATTCATTTTCTAGAGACAAATGTGAATGGAAGGAAAATTGACAGATAATTTCCGCTTCTCACATTTTCTGTATTTGTGATACTTTACAAATACGTAACGACTACAAAATTTTCTTTCATAATTCCTTCAGTCTATTGAGGGCGTATTCAGGTTTTTAGTTATTTCATCTAGTACGAGTAGGCCTTACATAAATAAGCAATTAGTCTTATCCAGGTTGTTAAAAAGTGTATACTTCATTTAGGGCTACTGAAAAGTAATTAATTAACAGTAGCCCATATCTATTCTATACACATGGGTTTTTTGCATAAATACCAAAAGTGATTTAAAACAAATTATCATTATAAACATAGTTTTAGGTGATAACTTTCGTGTTACAGATTTAATAAGTGCAAATGTTTCATAATCAGAACGTCTTATTACAAATGTTGTAAGTTTTTCAACGATTTTTATTCATGAATTTATGATAAAACATTCTTTACCACATAAAAACGAGTTTCAGCTGTATAAAATAAGGCTCTCTGCATAGGCTAAACCTCTAACCGTCTTTATATATTCTGCTAAATAAATGTACCATACAACCTGGTAAAAGCTTTAAACAATTTTGTTTAAACATTTTTACGGACGAAATGTTTCTTGTATAGCCTATAGGCTATATATAAAAAGTGAGAGAGAGTGTGTGTGCGTGCGTGTGTATTTTCTTATTGCTTATATTTATTACTACAAAAGTTTCTTAATAAAATTAACAATCTAAGCAATTTGATCTAAGCTTTTCGCCGACAGTGTCAGCATGTTAAAGAAAGAAATTCATTGAGCTAAAACAGAGCACTGAACCATGGTTTAAGATCAGATTTATAAATAAATTATTTTAGATTTTCTATTGTGTTGACACTTAATGGATTGCAAGCTCTTGAAAATCCTGACACTGTATGTCGGCGAAAGGTTTAGTGCAGATTGTTAATCTTAATCTTGTGAAGTTATGCTTGTAGCGTGTGTGTAATTGTTGCAACTGTATTGTTTTAATTTTCCACATTACCAACTGTTTTTAGTGAAATTGTTTTGCGTTCCATTGAAAATATTGAAAATAACCATTATTCTAATATTAAATACATGTTAGTGTTTTTAGGGGAAATTGGTTATGTTGCTTTCAATTATACTTTTAACAAATTTTTTTAAAATTAATAAATTAGATTGAAAATATATTATTTTTGTTGAATATAAAACAAATAAAATTCATACAAAACAATTCATAAAGAATGTAAATTAGGGTTGTTGAAAAGCAAATATTTACCTGATAAATTTAGCTAATACTTAGGCCTTGTCATACCTGAATATTAACGGTAACGCATCTTTCACTTTACAAAGATTTTTCGTATTTCTGTAGTGAGATGTAAAAAAAAATACTACTTACAGATATAAAAAAAAAATATTAATTATTTTCTCTTTACCGGTTCCTGCAGTAGTTCACTATGTTTGTTACAAATTTCGCAAAAATATGAAAATTTTGAAACAAACTAAAATAATTCTAAATCATTTTTCTAAAGAAAAATATATCGTCGTTAGGCCATAGACATTACTGAAGTAAATTAACTAAATTCTTTTTATGTATTTTAACAAAATTATGAACCAGGCCATGGTTGCAAAAAAATTGGCTGTATAGTTTAATTGATTAGGTTCAAATTTTAAGTAGGAAATCATAAAAATTTGGGCTAATAGAATATAGCTTTAAGACTATGTATGGATCTATATGTGTAGATAATTAGGTGCCTTAAATGTAAATATTTCAGAGGGTGTATTCAGTATGTTTGATAGCTCCTCCAAACGAAAGTGTGCGCCCGTGTGTACGCATGAGTGTGTATTATGTTGTTAAATTTACCTATTGTTTATTGAATTACTGTTATTGTGATACCTTTTTATTTACACTTGTTTTACTACTTTATGTCAATAACAAAATTAGAAGATTTCCTAACATATATAGACCCGAATATAATTTAATTTTCTTATACTAGGGTAACACTCAAATATTTTTTGTGTCAGGCTTTATCCATCTTGTGTTAAGTTATAGTCAACGTTGGGTAATTTTCTTTTATTAGTAAAATAATGAAGATTTAGTTATAGAGATTCGAAAATATTTGTTCCTTAATAACAAAATCATTCAAAGATATGAAACAGTAATAATTTAATTGATAAAATGTAAAATTCGAGTAAATTCTACTCACCTATAAGTTAACTGCTCAAGGTTTCTTCCAATAAGGCAACCCCCAAATAAAATATAGACTATTGTATTAAAGGATATGGGTTGGTGATCATTGCCAGGCACCAGTTCCTAGGCCTCGAAGTCTGGTCCAAGTATTTTAAAGAGATCGCTACAAAACCCGGATACGGAAGTTCTTCTTCCTCTTCTCCTTCCTCTTCCCCTTCGTCTTCCTCGTCCTCGAAATCCGACAAAGCTGCCACGTCCGAATCGGAGCCGTTCTCCGGGTCACTGTGCGGCTGGGGGTAACGCGGGTAGCCGTACTGAACTGACATTTTTATTCTAGTTATTCTTTCACAAAAGAAAAAACTACCTATACCTTCTTAAACGTTCAAACGTTTTCTCTCAATCCTACAATTTAATTTTAATTGGGAACCTATTAAAGCGTACTTTGGAGTACAAAAATTTGGAAACGATCGGTTTTTTTTATAAATCAACAGTAGTACTACTAAATTTACGTATTTGGTTTAGACATTTTTAAAAAAATGGATTCTAGAGAAACGGTAACGAGAGCGATGATGACTGAGGCGAAACAGATCTGAAAAATAAACAAGCAATATATTAGTTTGAAAACTGCTACAATGTAAATACAGAATTTATTTTTATTCTAAAATAAAAATCTACATCTACACAAATGAAAAAAGAAAATCTACGTATTGTAGTTGAAGAAGAGATTTGGTAAAAATGGGAAATTCTCTATAAAAGGGATTTTTTTCACGGAAACAATAACATTTTTAATACTTTAAAACTAATTTAAAAAATACTTAACCAAGTGAATACGTAATCGCTTACTTGCTGACGCGTGTCAAAATATTCGTTCCTTTTACGAAGCTAACCCTCTACTGGCGGCATTGATTATATGTAAAGGTTCTAATTGTAATGGATTTATGACTGTGGAATGGGGTGAGTCGTTTGAGTTGGTGTCGTATAATAGAAAAGACTGTTGGCTTTAAAGTGTGTGTGATCATTTAATACGTTTTCTTTATCCGTTGCGTAGTGTTTGTAGATTTCATATTTTTCTAAGGCTGTTAGTTTTTTACTTTGTTTTAATGTGTGTTGAACATTTAAATTAGTGTGTATGTCGGGAATAAATCCATTCCCGTTAGAGGCTTTACACAAAACCGATGCCGTCAGTAGAGGGTTAGCTTCGTAAAAGGAACGAATGTTTTTTAACGTGCCAGCAAGTAAGCAATTACGTATTCATTTAGTTAAGTATTTTTAAAATTAGTTTAATCAGTGAATTCAAGATGATTACACCAAGCAACTTTAAAATTGTTTAAGAAAATTAAATAAAACGAAATACTATACATATGAGGAGAGATATTTTAAAATAAATATTTCAAACGAATTTACGTTGTGCTATTTGACATAATAACATGAATGAGGTACTTTGTCTCGTCACGATTTCAAATTTCATGGCATTAAAGGCATAATACATTGTTATAATCCATAAAATTGAACCGGATTTCAAATCACCAGTTTTATAAACAAGCACATAGGAAAGGAGAGGTTTTTATAACACAATATGAAATGTCTTCATATAACAACGTAAAATATTAAATTGTCTTTATGAAACTTAGGACGACAACGAAAGATGTAAATTCCTTAGAAATAAATTCCTGTCGTAAAAGTAGCACACTACATGCAACAGATGGTGCAACAACCCGTCGGTTTATACATATTTATGCATGTGTTGTTCCTGGAATGCTACTTCATTATTTACTAGAGATGGCGCATTCTATGGATTTACGTAAAGCTTAAGGTATAAACAAACCATTTATTGCTTTACATTTACTATATATGACTGTAATATTATATTTAAGTTACATATATTACGCTAATGTATAGTGAGCTGCTCAAACAACGTCCAAAATACTTGAGAAAGACAAATGCAGATCGGTAAGTTTGTATTATATTAACACTTGCATTAGAAAATAAGAATGGTAGATTACAAAATAAATAAAACCCCTTTAGATAAAATAAGAACCTGGGAAAAAATATATAAAGATTGTAAAATAAACTCATAAAGTCCTCTCATTCTCGGAGAGTAAAAGATTTTGTAACAGTATCATAATAAACTAACAGCTGATGCGAATTAATTTTAATTAATAAAGACACATTTCAAATACAGTCGCACGTGACCGGAGGTTTCTATTTTTGCTTCAGTTTGAGGTGCAAGGAGATTTATCAACATTAACCTACCTATAACAGCAACGCGCAAACTATACCTATGTTTGAATATTTAAATGTTTAAATAATTAAAATATGGCCTATTTTTTAAATTTATATTGTTTTATCAATACGTTTTTGGTGACTCAAAATGTTCTGTTAATATTTTATATTTTGAATTTATTATTTTATGTTTAATTTTTAAGTATCTTTATTATTATAGCCTATATACTTAATGACTTTACTGATCTATTACTTGTTCAATTTAATAAAATATTACAAGTGGTGGATTTAGACGGTTTGCAATTGGTATGTGGGTAAGTTTGTTTGCTATGTTATATGGATATTATCTGTTGTTTTTTACAATATTTTAACTTAAACAATATCTGATTAGAACCTCCTTAGTGTAGTTTAATCACTGATGAAGCCAACGTAGTTGCCGAAGTTGTTCTTTTTAAATTTGTGTTGTGAGAAAAGTGTATATTTATCAAAATAGTTAAACAAATAATGTGATAGGATTGTCATATTTACAATTGTATTTAATGTCAAATCTTTACGTGTTTTATATAGTGTATTTTGTATCTGTATACCTTCCTACCCGAAGGTATATCCGATAAATACGCGAATAGATTTAATATAGCGGCTACCACGCATTGTATACTATACATTGTTTAGCCCTGACTTACAATAAAAATATTGAAAAGAACCCCAATACCACAAAAATAATCAAAAATAACAAATAAGACAAGTTACTTAAGATTAAACCCTTATGTACATTTCGATGACCAAGTCATCATCATCATTCTAGTTTGTAACTTCTTGTGTGCTAGATTGTGTTTTGTAACAAGACCCTCTGATGATGATGACTTGGTCATCGAAATGTACATAAGGGTTTAATCTTAAGTAACTTGTCTTATTTGTTATTTTTGATTATTTTTGTGGTATTGGGGTTCTTTTCAATATTTTTATTGTAATATATTGTACCACTGTGCTCTTGATATTGTGTAGCCCTGACTTCTTGCTCGCGTGTATCCTGAGGAGTAGGTCCGTACTGTCCGTTGAGATTATTTCTCTTGTGCGTGTTTTCACTGTTCGTTGAAATTTCGATTGCCGAAATAACTGGTAAGCAACTGAAGATTACATTTTTGGTGAAACTCGGAAAAATCTCTAGAAAATTCGATATATTGAGGGTGTAACATGTTAAATGTGTTTTTGACAACAACTCAGTATATTGCATGAATATTTAACGATTTATTAACGTAAAATCAGCGTGATATTTAAAAGAATTTTTGTTTTGGGAATATTGTTGGACCGCGATTAGGGAGGAAGGCATATTGTAGATCCTCGGTAACCCACAGAATGCATCTATCAGGACGAATAGTGGTGGGGATTAGGATAACTGGAATTTAGGCCTTGGTGGTCTATCGTTTTACAGCCGTGACCTAAGACGGGTCATGGGTTGCAATCGTTAATATTTCTTTCTGTTGGAAGTAATAAATTACTTTTCAAAATTTAATAACAAAGTGAAAATGTGTTGGTAAATTTTAATAAGTACCTTTGTACTATTAAAATTACCTTTTGTTTCTTTTAAAATTTTTAAAATAAACTAAACGAGAATAAGGAATTTCCCGAGGTATGTTTAAAATTTAATTTCTCATTATGTTTTGATAGAATGAAATCAGTAAATACACAAAACGTAACCAGTATGGCTAACAATATGTAAAAGATGTGAAACTTTTATTAATTTAAATTAATATTGTTATAATTATAAAGCTTTAAAGCGTATTTTTTTTATAAAATCTTCTTTTAATAATTCAAAATAAGAACTTAATGTGGTATATCTTTCTTCAGTGTGATTTGAATAGAAAGCGAGATTGTCCAAGTAAAATCTTTAGATATAACTGTTTATGTGAGCAATTGATCCAGTAAATCTTTATAAAATGTAAATAATAATTTATATGTGAATAAATAAGTTATAATTAATTAAATGATGCTTAAATAACCGAAAGGTTACAAACGCTATATTATCCATGTTGTAATATACAGCATTACAATGATTATTCTGTAAAGAATTTGTTTGTTTTTCGGTGGATTAAGTGATTTAAAGATGGCGAGATTATATACAAAAATGTTTAAAGACCGTCTTACGTTGATTAAAACGCTACTCGTATACGGCCCTTGTAGGCCTACATACAAATTGCCGAACATCTGATCGCTAATGAGTTTTTTTTCAAAATAGGTACAAACAGGTCAAATAGCTAGAATGTGTTGAACATATTCAGCTGAAGAAAATGTTGGATTTTTGAATAGGGTGATCACTGTAGATGAATCTTGGTTTTAGGAATATTTATTTTAACTAAAATCGCAAATCAAGAAGTAGAGAGAACATAAGCATTGAGTGTCCGCAGGTTTCTGGCAAACATTTCACTACCATCAACGACAATTATTAGTATTATTGAGAGGAAACAACAATAGGAAGATATGGAAAAAACAAAGTAAGAAAAAAATTAAAAACCGTTTTATCAAGGACTTCCAGGAGTCCAGAATGTGGCTAAATTTGATTAATATAAACATTAGGTTCTTTCATGCGTCATTGTGTTCTCTATATCTTTCTTATATTTTGTTTTGTTTGTCTAATTTGTAAAGATTTTAAAACGTTTAATGTTGGACGAACTTAAAATATATTTAAAAAAATATAAAAAGGGCAACTTAATTGAAGATAAACTCATGAAGCAAGAAATGCGGAAAAGATGTTACCCCATACAAACTACATAAGATTTTACAACGTCAGACGTAAGTTGTCGATTTAATAAAACTCACTAGGCTAAGGTAAGGTATTTTTAATTAGTCAATTTTCTAATGTTCCTGATACATTAGCCAGCGTAAACGTTAAACCAGTGAATACAGATAAATACAATAATAGAGGAACAAATAATACACACGTTTCTGTGTATTCGATGTCATTTAATTATTTTTCAAAGAAGGCAGCAAATATCTAGGTCACTACTAAGAGACCACGACATGTCGAAATCCTGCGAGTAAGATATTTTCTGAACAGAGCTGAAAAACATACAGAAATTTAATACATTTTCATTCTGTTTCAACCGTAAAACATTCATATTTGTTGATTCCATCTTCACGTGAGCTACTAGTTTTCACTAAACACTTGTAAATATTTACAAACTTGCCTATAGTAGCAATTACTTATATTTGTTGAGGACGGCCGTTTCGGGAGTTGTGTCTGAGTAACTCAACTTACCTATAGTAGCACTTACTTAGATTTGTTGAGGACGGCCGTTTCGGGAGATGTGTCTGAGTAACTCAACTTGACTATAGGCAGGTTTGTAAATATTTACAAACTTGCCTTTAGTAGCACTTACTTATATTCGTTGTGGACGGCCGTTTCGGGAGTTGTGTCTGAGTAACTCAACTTACCTATAGTAGCACTTACTTAGATTTGTTGAGGACGGCCGTTTCGGGAGTTGTGTCTGAGTAACTCAACTTGACTATATGCAGGTTTGTAAATATTTACAAACTTGCCTATAGTAGCACTTACTTAGATTTGTTGAGGACGGCCGTTTCGGGAGATGTGTCTGAGTAACTCAACTTGACTATAGGAAGGTTTGTAAATATTTACAAACTTGCCTTTAGTAGCAATTACTTATATTTGTTGAGGACGGCCGTTTCGGGAGTTGTGTCTGAGTAACTCAACTTACCTATAGTAGCACTTACTTAGATTTGTTGAGGACGGCCGTTTCGGGAGATGTGTCTGAGTAACTCAACTTGACTATAGGCAGGTTTGTAAATATTTACAAACTTGCCTTTAGTAGCAATTACTTATATTTGTTGAGGACGGCCGTTTCGGGAGTTGTGTCTGAGTAACTCAACTTACCTATAGTAGCACTTACTTAGATTTGTTGAGGACGGCCGTTTCGGGAGATGTGTCTGAGTAACTCAACTTGACTATAGGCAGGTTTGTAAATATTTACAAACTTGCCTTTAGTAGCACTTACTTATATTCGTTGTGGACGGCCGTTTCGGGAGATGTGTCTGAGTAACTCAACTTGACTATAGGCAGGTTTGTAAATATTTACAAACTTGCTTATAGTAGCACTTACTTATATTCGTTGAGGACGGCCGTTTCGGGAGATGTGTCTGAGTAACTCAACTTGACTATAGGCAAGTTTGTAAATATTTACAAACTTGCCTATAGTAGCACTTACTTATATTTGTTGAGGACGGCCGTTCCGGGAGATGTGTCTGAGTAACTCAACTTGACTATAGGCAAGTTTGTAAATATTTACAAACTTGCCTATAGTAGCACTTACTTATATTTGTTGAGGACGGCCGTTTCGGGAGATGTGTCTGAGTAACTCAACTTGACTATAGGCAAGTTTGTAAATATTTACAAACTTGCCTATAGTAGCACTTACTTATATTTGTTGAGGACGGCCGTTTCGGGAGATGTGTCTGAGTAACTCAACTTGACTATAGGCAAGTTTGTAAATATTTACAAACTTGCCTATAGTAGCACTTACTTATATTTGTTGAGGACGGCCGTTTCGGGAGATGTGTCTGAGTAACTCAACTTGACTATAGGCAGGTTTGTAAATATTTACAAACTTGCCTATAGTGGCACTTACTTATATTTGTTGTGGACGGCCGTTTCGGGAGATGTGTCTGTGTAACTCAACTTGACTATAGGCAGGTTTGTAAATATTTACAAACTTGCCTATAGTGGCACTTACTTATATTCGTTGAGGACGGCCGTTTCGGGAGATGTGTCTGAGTAACTCAACTTGACTATAGGCAGGTTTGTAAATATTTACAAACTTGCCTATAGTAGCACTTACTTATATTCGTTGTGGACGGCCGTTTCGGGAGATGTGTCTGAGTAACTCAACTTGACTATAGGCAGGTTTGTAAATATTTACAAACTTGCCTATAGTAGCACTTACTTATATTCGTTGTGGACGGCCGTTTCGGGAGATGTGTCTGAGTAACTCAACTTGACTATAGGCAGGTTTGTAAATATTTACAAACTTGCCTATAGTAGCACTTACTTATATTCGTTGAGGACGGCCGTTTCGGGAGATGTGTCTGAGTAACTCAACTTGACTATAGGCAGGTTTGTAAATATTTACAAACTTGCCTATAGTAGCACTTACTTATATTCGTTGTGGACGGCCGTTTCGGGAGATGTGTCTGAGTAACTCAACTTGACTATAGGCAGGTTTGTAAATATTTACAAATTTGCCTATAGTAGCACTTACTTATATTCGTTGTGGACGGCCGTTTCGGGAGATGTGTCTGAGTAACTCAACTTGACTATAGGCAGGTTTGTAAATATTTACAAACTTGCCTATAGTAGCACTTACTTATATTTGTTGAGGACGGCCGTTTCGGGAGATGTGTCTGAGTAACTCAACTTGACTATAGGCAGGTTTGTAAATATTTACAAACTTGCCTATAGTAGCACTTACTTATATTCGTTGAGGACGGCCGTTTCGGGAGATGTGTCTGAGTAACTCAACTTGACTATAGGCAGGTTTGTAAATATTTACAAGTGTTTAGCATAAAACATTGTTATTGAGAGTGGCCAGTTGCTACGTTTTCGGGTCCGAAATATTTCAACAATGTTTTTTTGCTCAATATGGAACAGACGTTGGGGTGCGCGTGAATGTGAATTATATATTTAACACGCATGAGCGTATAAAATTAAATCTGAAAAATAAAGTATACACAACACCAATCAAAAATAAATACATTAAAAACATTGCCACCCCTCAATAGAGGAACCTTTCCCATTACTGTGGCTATAAAATAAACATTTTTCCAAAATTGCAGAATAAATCGTCCTTGATATAGCACCCCTGAAGCTTATTTACAGAAAACGGTTTTATTTAAATTCCAGTAAAGCCAATATTTAGGCAATTAATAACAGACAATGGTTTCGGGACTGACGTATGCAGCACAATTAACTTGAGGACCATACTGAGTGTTGGGGGGAGTTTTTTATATCACAGATGTGTGATTTGATGTTAAGTCAATCTTCCGTAAATTAACGTAGTGATGAATGTGCAGAATAAATCGTCCTTGATATAGCACCCCTGAAGCTTATTTACAGAAAACGGTTTTATTTAAATGCCAGTAAAGCCAATATTAAGCCAATTAATAACAGACAATGGTTTCGGTACTGACGTATGCAGCACAATTAACTTGAGGACCATACTGAGTGTTGGGGGGAGTTTTTATATCACAGATGTGTGATTTGATGTTATGTCAATCTTCCGTAAATTAACGTAGTGATGAATGTGCAGAATAAATCACCAGGGTTAGGCTACACACATTTAGGGATGTAGTACAAATACCTCAGCTACCGGGACTGTATATTGAATGAATATTTTCTATTATAAATGATATTTTGAGGATTTAAATAATTTTAACAAATTGGTTTATCTTAATAAGTGATGTAAAGTTACGGGATGTAATGGGTTGAAAATAAAACAGATTAATAGATAAATAAGAGTGTGTTCGATGCCAACATAACTTAAGGCGACTCTGTTTGCAGGTTATTCTACAATTGTTACAAATATAAAGCAGACCGAGCGCATAGAGATAGCAGTCCGAAGACTCTTGATTCAGAAGCAGAGAGGAGCGCTGCTAGAACATTACCTGTCACTAAAATTAATGTACTTTTGGGTAAGATGGAAATTAATCCACACAGTATAAGGTAATGTCACGTTTTATAAAATGTGTCGCTTCTAAAAGCATACGGATATTATGTATGCTGAGAAACCTGCATGTTTTAAAACACTGATCAATATATTCCATAAAATGTGACCCTAAAGCAACGCATTTTGATGCATGTGCCATAATTAGCTCCACAACTATGCAAGAGTGCGTTTACAAAATAGTGTATTTAACAGGGGGCCCATTTACGGAAAACCCTCTTCTGTAAATAGCGTAATTTACTGCACACTTGTATAGGTGACGGAATAGAACCAAGTACTAGACAATAGCATAGGTTAGAAAAACCTCTACAACTGTGCAATATTTAAGTAAGAACACTAGTGTATAAAAAGTGTATTATTCAATGCAAGAAAGTGCTTTGGCGTTTAAGTTACGAAATCTGTGCGTATTGTAGCATTCACAAAGTATTAGGGATCCATAAAAGTTTCACATTAATCTCTACAACTGTGCAAGGTGTGATATGTAACATTTAAGCTTTTCTAAGAATAATATCTGATGCAAGAAAGTGCTTTGTCGTTTACGATTTGTATCTGTGCGTAATGTAGCATTCACGAAGTATTAAGGATTGATATATATTGCACAATAATCTCTACAACTGTGCAAGATGTGATATGTAACATTGAGCTTTTCTAAGAATAATATCTGATGCAAGAAAGTGCTTTGTCGTTTACGATTTGTATCTGTGCGTAATGTAGCATTCACGAAGTATTAAGGATTGATATATATTGCACATTAATCTCTACAACTGTGCAAGGTGTGATATGTAACATTGAGCTTTTCTAAGAATAATATCTGATGCAAGAAAGTGCTTTGTCGTTTACGATTTGTATCTGTGCGTAATGTAGCATTCACGAAGTATTAAGGATTGATATATATTGCACAATAATCTCTACAACTGTGCAAGATGTGATATGTAACATTGAGATTTTCTAAGAATAATATCTGATGCAAGACAGTCACTCTATTTACAAAACAAGTACTCAGGTCCCACTTGTACAAAACGTTAGCCGTATTTCTTTCAAAGGAATTGATAATGTACTTACCAATAATTGTCGTTAAGTGTTTTTAGAAATCATCACTACGTTACGTGTTACGTATCTCTGCAGCTAATCTAACGAAAAATTAAGGTTTGACCTTTCTACTTGGGAGGCTATTCTAAAATAATGAACATTTATATAATAATACAGCCCTAAGTAAAACGTAACAGTAATTAGGCTTAAAGTAGCAACTGCCGTAAATAAAATGTTCATTAAGTATTGGAAATATACTTTACACCAGGGGTCGGCAACATATGAGGCCCACCGATGATTTTTTTGGGGGGCCCGCCACAAACGTCTAAACATTTATTAAAATAATATTTTTTTTTAAATTCAGTGTTTGTACAGCCAAGTATAATTAATTTACGTACAGGGACGATTCATCTGCCCATTTTTTTATATACATTTTGAGCTATATTTTGTGCCACCAAGAATGTGTTTGATTCGCAGAAGGGTTTTTATAAACCCTAGTTTCCATAAAGATAATGAAGATTGAATGGCGACTCTCGCGGGAGCGACCTTGACGCTAATATGACGTTCCGGCTCTATAGGTTGTGGTCGGAACATATCGGGCGGCAGTTTCGAATAACTAGCGGCCTGCCCCCAGTGTCTGTGTGCCGTGTAGATAGGCAATATCCTACCTTAAACAGCTCGAATTGTTTCTGCTCGCTACCCGATAATAACTTCCTATTTTAATATCTATGTTGCCTGTTTATTAACGGTTAAGACAATTTATTACTTTTTTTTACTGAATACATGTTCATACTCAGTTTGTTTATAAAACGTTTTTTACAAATTTTAAAAAAAAGTGGAAATATTTTGGTTTTTGACTGACATTGGTTTTGTGAAGTACACTATTTTATAAAATCATAGTTTTTTGCTCCCCTTTCTGTTTTAAAGCGTCCATGCAGCTGTTTACCGGATGTTACTTCCTAATCTGAGTCCTTGGCGTTTTTTCTCGGAGTTTTTGCGACAAAAAACAGCATTTTGTTAGACTGTAAATGTTGCCCTGCGTTGTTTCTTCTTATAACGTATTACATGGATAATGAATGGGATAGCTGGTAGTTCCAGTCCCTGAAAGGTACTTATGGAACCGCATCCGTTGTTTGCAGTAAATAGCACACAACCATTCTGTGATATGAAACTAGAGATTGAAGAGGAAGATGAGTCACCTGATCTTGAGAATCCCTTATACTTGAACCAATCACAACTTGATCACTTGATGAATAAAATCCTCTATTAACAATTTCATACCGCTTTCTGACATATATTGGCTTGTTTTACTGATCGAAATCATTCCCATTTTAAAGAAATATATTTTATAAAATTCGCACTAGTAGTTTAGAGGTTGCAATACTTATATTGGCAGCCATTTTTGCCCCCCTATATAGGTTTTCACTTGTGATTTTAAATATAATGCCTCGAAATCACCCGGAGACTCGAAATGAGCAAAACCTTTCAAGTCAATGTGGAAAAGCTTTTCAAAACCAGTGAGAATTAATTACTTGAAATAAAACTAATTTTAAATGAAATTCCTTCGAATGGTTTTTCTACAAAGTTATGTCTGAGGCAATAGAAAATTATTAAACTACCGGAAAATTATTTAGTTTCCTGTAGTAGTTTTGATGAAACCTGCTTATTTGGTTATAAGTATACAAAATAGACAATTTATAAAATGTGATCTCTTCATAAATTAAGTATTTTCTAGGTTATACCAAAATCATTTCTTTTGTAACCTTATTGCTCTATGACTAGCCAGTCATTCACATGTAAGAAAATAGTGGTGATTTTATTTATTCAAGGCCGAAAAGGACGTCATTTTTCAGTGTTAGGGCCGTGTCTCCTTGGCACACGTGCTTTCCCTATATACATGCATTTGTCTCCCCATATACACACTTTCACCACCCTATACAAGCGTTATTCACGTCTATATCTCCACATACACACGATTTTATGGCTATAAACAAGCTTCGCCCCGTTACACTCGCGTTTATCTCGCCCCCATGCTCCTAAGGTGCACAACTGCTATGAGATTACACTTTTTCTTCAGTTTCTCATATGATAACCTTCAGCAACACACAATATGTGATTCTAAAAAGAACATATTTAAATCATGTTGTTCTGTTTAGGACACCACCCATTGGACCATTCAATCTTTTTATTTTCTAACTAAATCTGTCCATTGGAGCAACATTTACCATTTCTAACTCGTGTATCCCATCAAATCCAAATCGCACAATTATTATAAAAGTTTTAATTCGATCCAATATTAGTTTTAAATTTACAGTTAATTATAATATGTTCACGATATTATAGGTAATACCTAAACACGGTTTTATTTCTAACATTAAAAGTGCAACAAAATGTACAAAAGGGGATGTTGTGTAGATCAATATAATTTAATATCATTGTGGCATTAGAGTTTTGTGAATGGTTTAATAAATGTCACCACAGTTTGAATAATTTAGGTGACTGTAACAAAAACCAATTATTTTTTATTACACATTTTACTCTATGTCCATACAGTTAATTACACTTTGTAATTACACCTATTTTTATTACATTGAACATGAATCCTCTTTATTCTCTATATGCTGTATTGTATGAGTTTAGTGTTGGGGCAACATATCTCACCGATGGATAGAGATCCAACCATAACTTTTAATCTTCTATGACTGCTTCTTATTCTAAAATCACTCTATATAATTCCAGATAGCTCATTCAGGTTCAACTTATTTAGTTCTGGACAAAGTTATATTGAAATAATTGTAAATATTTTTTTCCTATCCAGCTGGCGAACTTCCTAAATAAGTATAAATGTTAAATAAATATAATTTAAATAGATCAAACCACAATTTCGCCTCTATTATAATAATACTATACTTAACACAAAACTAACAGTAATCAAGGTTAATATGCAAACACAACACCACTAATGACATATTTGTTTAGCAAATACCAGAAAAGATTATTGTCCAATAAAACTATACGTGCGTATAATAACATTAAAATAAATATTCAAAAATAACATATAAATCATTATTAATATACAAACACTCTATATACGCAATACATTTATGTAAACAAACTGTTATTGTAAACTTTCGTACACAACGCACTATTGACATACATATACATACATAAAAACTGTTGAAATGAATGTGGAATGAAATATGTATTACAATATATATATACATACCTAACATACTATTTCCATAATTATACACAAAACACATCACATATATAAGTGTATGTATAAGTATAAGTATATGCACACATTACATACATGTGTATATAAAATACAATATTACAATAAAAGATGTACATAACACACTTTTAACTTATACATACATAATTATTATAATGTAAGGACACTTACTACATAAATAATTTTACAATACATTTTCTACATATATAAATGCAAAAATTACACGCTATAGTATAAGCACAATAAACAAATGAGTCCTATAGAGTCAAAGTGCACGTTCTCCGCTTTTTTCAAAATTGAGATTACACTTGAACCTTGTAGGAAATTTCGTGATGAACATGTTTCTGCATTCAGTTTGTTGCAAAAATATTAATTTACACCAAAACTTATTTATTCAGAACCAACAAAAAATATTATTTCTAAGTCTTTTAATAAAGTCTTCAGAGGTTTTTTGACTGTTCTGAAAAATGAGGAGAGTGGAAGAAAGTGCGGTTTGATTCTAGAGGACTCATATAAACCTTCAGCTACAAAAAAATAAAATTACAGACATTTATGTAAATTTCGGTAACAGTTTGCATCATCGGAATGTTACAACTGAACTTAGGAAAAAACCATCCTTAATTACAATATTTTCCTCCAACCTACTTTCTAGCCTGAACTGCCCGTCATGAAGTCACTCAATCTAGACGAGGGAACTATGCCAAGCGACAAAATATTTCTAATAGGAATATTATAAAAATAATATTAGAAGTAGCAAAAGAAGTATTATATTACTTCCTAATATAAGGAAGTAGCAACTTCCTTCTTCAGAAGATAGACTTGCTGAATGTAAAGAAGTGGGGTGACGTCACAAACCCCTATTTTTTCTGGGATCAGTTGTAAAATTTTGTTGTTTTGAATTGTGTAACCAAAATGTACATAAGCTTTTCGTAACTGTCTTCAGTTCTATCCAACCGAGGTTTTTACTAGTTTATATTATAACTCACGCTATGGTCTATATATAGGTATAGCAAGATGTTATCATAACTATCTTTAAATATCTTTAGGACTTTAAAAATACACAGCAGAATAATATTGCTAAACTTTCCTTTCCAACTACTCATGTCTCCGAGGAAGGAAGTCTGGTTGCATGACTGGTGAAGGAAGGAGTACGCCTTGATGAATTCTCCCTCAAGGTTAAAGTTTTTGCCGCAGCAGAAAGCGCTTAGTCGCAACATCGCGGACCATTTTACCCCTGTATATTCCCTACTTCTAAAATTTATTAAAAGTTTTAAAACAAAAGTTCATTATTCCGACTTCATCAATTAAAACTTAGAAGACTTAAAACTTCATCAATTAAACTTAAGCAGCTTTAATGAGAAATGTACGAAACTGACAATAACAAGAAAAACATTCAACAGGAATGACCTAAATAGCAAATATGCCAAATACACACGAGTTATTCAATCATAATCAGTTTGAAATGTTCAGAACAGTGTGAAACGTAAACGGATGGCGTGAACAGTTTAGGGAATAATGTAATGAACTAAACATATGGCGTTGGTTAACTAGCAGAAATTGGACGCTTAAAATCGACGATTATCGATGTACAATGTGAATACAAATTTGCATGTATTTACTGCGATACCTATTCATGTTTTTGACACACTGGAGCGTAGTAGTACATGATGTTCATTGCCCTTTTTTATTTATGAAATATCTTAATCTGTTGTGTGATTATTTTTATTGTGTAAATTTGAAACGTCTAGTTAACTACATTGTTTGTTGGGTTTTTATAATATTTGACAAAATATAGAACAGAATCATTTTAGTTACCCCACCTCATCTTGGAGGATTGTTAAAAAGAGAAACAAAGGAGTTATAAATAATCCTTAGTCTCTCCATGATATGACCTACAAATAAATTAACATAAGTTTTAAAAAAATCACAACTAATTTTTTTTTTAACTAAGTAGATCAACAAAAGGTAAACATAATTAAATTAATTGTTAACTGCATAACTATTATTTTATATTTACGACAGCAAAATTTATTAAACTGATGCTATATTAATTTTTAAAACTAATAAAAATAAATGTATGTAAGAGTTAGTAAGTTTATAATTCTTAGGCTGGTTCTACCTTCCTAAGCACATACATCTATACGGGTACTCTAGTACTGAACGTTCCACTTTGTATGTTTGTGGCCTTCAGATTAATCAGCTGTTTTTGTAGAACATTGCAACATTAAAATATTGAAAAAGAACCTCATCTTTGTAGAGGAACGTTTCATTGAAATCGATTCAACAGTTCCCATTGTAAGTAAGTAATTAACAGCTGATATTGCAGCAAGCTATTTAAAGCGTTGCTACGTGACTGTAATCATTGAGTCGGTGTCAATCTGAAGTGAAGCCTTCCGGAGTTAATGGGAACTGTTTGATTAATGAATGAATCGGTCAACGGCTTCTGTCGAATCATGTGTTCGCCTCTTCAACTCCTACAAGTTTGTAGAAAAAACCTATTTCACTACAACAAGTATGGATGGATGTATAGTCAATATTTATTTTTTATAACAATGCACTTAATATGTATATATTTCAGATCTGTTTATTAAATTCCTTCTATTAACTCACACTCTTCTGATATATATCTTGTACAAATTTTCAATTGTTAATAAAATACGTTTTTATTCATCCAATCATGTTAAATATATTTCTTTTAACCTATAGTGGATGACAATTTATGTTAATACAGTTTTTTAAAATATTTATTCTATAATTAAGTTATAAAAATTCCGGGGATCCAGGTCAGATTGGAGCTGAGTATCTTGATGTTCGAAGTATAGCGATTTGGCACTGAGCCAGCTTTCCCATGGCTAGAAATATACTTCTGAAAGGTGTATATGAATTTCTCTTTTACCCCATCTGGTTATCGTTGAAATCTCCCTTAAATTGTTGCTTGGTTACCACACAATATCGTAAATAACACTATAGGATTAAAAATGAATGAAAAGAACAAAATAAACAGACAAACTGGATTAACGATATCGAACCTCGTTTCACAAACAACAATGCGAAAAGAAAGGGAAAACAAACTAGAACACAATGCAAGAGACGAAAAAATATGAATAAATAGTAACAAACAAAAATAATAGTCCTTCATCACAGACGGAAAGAACAATGGAAAATCGCAAAAATAATAATTTTTTGCCACTTAATATTGTTATTCTGACATATGTATATACATATTTATATTAATTGTAATTACAAAATAAAAAAAAAACTAAAATAAAAACATTTTTGTTAATTTAAGTATGAATTTACTTTTAATAAAAATGTATATTACTTGTTACAATTCAACGTGTAATGATAAATGCTAATTTCTTCCATCTAAAATAACTTAGCGTTTTAAAAGCCTTATGTTATAATTATGTATATAAATAAAATCGTCAAATAACCAGATTAAATAAAAGCGTTAATCTGCTATTGTTTAACTGGTGATATGAGCCGTTACAAGACGGAATTTCGAACCTGAGACCGAGGTCTGTGTTAGCAACTTGTATTTTAACGATCTCTACAAAGTATATTTTCAAGTTTAGATGCCTCTACCATGAGAATTTTGATGTTGTTGTTTATTAAAGTATCCCTTGAGATATTCGATCTGGTAGGTCTCAGAAGGCGGTCATAAATGATTTCAATTGGTCTGAATTCAACATATTTTCCAGTCTGTTTACTTTAATTTAACATTAAGAAAACCTAGTGTGTAATTTAATTAAAAATTGTTTCCATAACAGTCCAAGAAACAAAATTATATTCCATTTCCAGAGTAATTGGCTCAAATTGAGCTTCAAGAAAATGGGAAATCCAACCATTGTGGAAAATCCAAATGGAAAATTTTAGGTGAGAATTTTACATATAAAATTGTTATAACTTATTTTTTAGAAAAAAACACGATTTAATTTTACTCTGTTAATTACAATAAAAACGCGTGAATTTATTGAATCGTCCCCTACTAAACATCGCCTTTTTACCTTGCTGCAGACAAACATATTCCTTAATAGAATCCTGAATCTACTTTATAAAACTTGTAAAGTCATGTCGGAGGAAAACAGAACACAGCAACATCTGGAAAACTTTCTACAGTTTCATGAAGCTTTCCTGTTATAATTAGGTTCCATGTAAAACATTTTTTGAGCGACTGAAAAAAAAGATGTTTTAATAAAATCATTGAAACATTAGACTAACAAAACTGCTTTCATAAGCTATTTCTTTTGTAAGAAAATATTTATAAATTTCAATTAATTTGTTTTCAATATTATGTTTAAAATATGTATTAAACATTAAAAAACATGTTTTTAATTATTAAAAGTTGTTGTTTTTGTTAAAGCTTAGTATTTTTTTTTTTAATTTGAACGTTCTTACTAAATGAAAGAAATCCCTTCACTATTTTTTCGTGATATTTTTCTTATTAATTACTAAAAGTTTTAACGGAAAAAATAAATGTTTATCAATATAATATTTTTTGTTTTCATGAATAACAAAATTATTAACGGATATTTGTTTTCATTTATTAGAAAAATATATCTCCATCGAGGTTATAAGACAAAGCTTCCTAATTAAAAAAATAAACATACCACAAGACAACACTGAGGATAAAACAACTTAAAAACCTATGAGAGCGATCTATGTTATTATAAGGAAGAATTCTTCAAACAAGTGCTGTTCAAACAAGTTACGGAATAGTTATTTGGTGGGCAAGTAGCCCATCTTAATTACAACACATATTTGACTCTATTTTTAGTAAATAGTTTCACTTGAAATAGTTTGCATCATCATTCAATTATTTAATGAACGGATTTGCATTGTACCATTAAAGGACTACCGATATGTGTGTGTGTGTGTGTGTGTGTGTGTGTGTGTGTGTGTGTGTGTGTGTGTGTGTGTGTGTGTGTGTGTGTGTGTGTGTGTGTGTCTGTGTGCGTGTGTGCGTGTGCGTGTGTGTGTGTGTGTGTGTGTGTGTGTCTGTGTGCGTGCGTGTGTGTGTGTGTGTGTGTGTGTGTGTGTGTGTGTGTGTGTGTGTGTGTGTGTGTGTGTGTGTGTGTGTGTGTGTGTGTGTGTGTGTGTGTGTGTGTGTGTGTGTGTGTGTGTGTGTGTGTGTGTGTCTGTGTGTCTGTGTGCGTGTGTGTGTGTGTGTCTATAAAAACTTTAGAGTAGTTCAAAACTTTTGTTTTAAACCATACAAGTTCTTAAATTTTTCAAATTTACAACCTACATTTATCACTACAGTTTCCCATTTAACTAAATACACACTTTTTATACCCAAAACTTGGCAGGGTATTAAAATACGTGTTCTAACTTAGACCTTTACGAATGAAAATTTTCAAAAATAAATTTCTTTGGAATAATTAAAATTATTAGAACCAATATAAAGTTATATTATATATTAAACGATTTTTCAAAACAATGCATTAATATATTTTTATTTTGTATTTGTAGGCTGCATTATATAAAAACTAAAATGTCCGAAGCGATTATATAAGAAATTCAACGCTTGAGATTATATAAAAACGAAATTCTACGTTAACAAAAGCGAAAATGCAGAGTGATAAGTAATTTTATCCATTCGCTCGACAGGTTTCATTGTTACTGCTTCGTGAAACTGTGAATAATTTGCAACCTGTACAGGAAGTCTAATTTCCTTTGACAAGACTGTACAGGTTTTTAACGGCAAAGTGAAGAGTTTCATTTAAAAGCGTATTTCATTTCAAGGAAAATAAAATGTTAAGTTTTGTAGGGGAACAATTTAAGGGCGAGTCTGAAGCAATGTTGGTAAAGGAATAGAAATTTACTAGCAATATCAGACACGTTTTTTTTTTTTTTTTTTTTACCTTGGGAGCGGGTTTGAATTGCCCGAAGCACTGCTACCTTAAGGTATATTGTACTTACCTCCCTGATCTAGTCAAATAACCCCTTCCCTCTTACCAGGTTTAGGAGTTTCCTGACTAGAGTTTTACCTTCAGCATCCACCAAAGCCGTTCCATCACCAAAGAGGTTGAAGCGCCTCTCAGCAAGTACTCCACATCTGTAAATAATGTGTGTGGCAGTCTCCTGTTCCTGCCCGCACAATCTGCACACTGGTTCATCCTTGTAGATACCCATTTTATGCAAATGTTTCCTTAGTCCACAGTGTCCCGTGAGTAGTCCTGTGGCTATCCTTAATTCCTGCCTAGACAGATAGATGAGACTCTTCTGCAGCCCCAAGGAAGGTCTCCTAAGGGTTAGCTTACTGTGTCTCATCCCTTCAGCCCTGATCCAGTGCTCACAGTGTCTTTCAGCCATCCACCTTCGCACTGTCGTCCTGACCATGGATTTGGAAATACCCACCGCAGGTTCCGGTCCAATCAGGGGAGTCGAGGACCCCTCCCTGGCCAGCGCATCTGCGGCTTCATTTCCAAGTATTCCCCTGGCAACCAACCTATCTTGATTTGATTGTGCCTTGCCAGAGCTTGTAGGTTAATTAGGCACTCCCTGACTATGGCCGAGGTGACCACGTGTCCGTTTAGTGCCTTAATTGCTGCCTGACTGTCGGAGAAAATAGCAATCCGGGCCCCATGTGTTTCCCTTCTTGCTATCTCTCCCAGACAGGCATTTATAGCATATACTTCGGCCTGAAAGACAGAGGTATGCCTCCCCAAGGAAAAAGCTAGTTCTACCCTTGGGTTTTTACAATACACCCCCGCTCCAGTGCCGAAGTCCATCTTGGAGCCATCTGTGTACCAGATCTGAGCTCCCGATGTTAATGTCCCCGACCATTCCATCATAGTTTGGTGGACCTGGTCAGGTGCAAACATTCGAGTAATGTGGTCGCTGCCCATTTCCAAGACGGGTTCTTTGACCACGCACTCGATACTCATATGTCCCGAGACATCTGGGAGGTTAGCCCAGTTGCTCGAGTTGCGCAATCTCCATGCCGCTAGCCTCGCCTCTCCCCTAAGGACAAGCTCAAGGGGAGGGAGGTTAAGCATTACTTCCATTGCTGCGCCTGGTGTAGTTGACATCGCTCCCAGTGTGCACAGACAGGCCAATCTCTGGATAGAGCTCAGTTTAGCTCTTGTCTGTGCCTGGTTGGCCTTTGTCCACCACACCAGAGCTCCATAGGTAATCATAGGTCTTATCACCCTCAGATACATCCAGTGCATCATTGATGGCTTCAGTCCCCATTTCTTACCCACCATTCTTCTCACAGTCATCAGTACCCTTTTGGCCCTGTTAACTGTCCTCTCAAGATGTGGGTTCCAGGTGAGTTTCCTGTCCAGAGTAACTCCCAGGTACTTCACCTCCCCCACAAACTCAAGGTATTCACCAAACAAGCGGGGCATCCTGGTCGTCAGATCTTTTCGCTGTCTGGTGAAGTTAATGAGAGCAGTCTTTTTTGGATTTACCCTAAGGTTCTCCTTTTTACACCACTCTTCAATCAGTCGTAGAGGATTTCTGATTACCTCAAGGACTGTATCAGGGAATCTGCCCAGGATCAGGACAACTATGTCGTCCGCATATCCTAGACAGAAGTACCCCTGTTCATTCAGGAGTTCAATAAGGTTGTCAACCACTAGGCACCACAACAGAGGAGAGAGAACCCCCCCCCCTGTGCACAGCCCAGACTTGTCTCCGCCCTTCTGACCTCCCCTGCCACCTCTACAGAAATGCTTCTGTTTGTTAACATGGAACTTATCCAACCACAAGTGGTCACATCCACTCCATGACGTCTTGCACCACTTACCATCGTCTCCACTGAGGGGTTATTGAAAGCCCCTTCAATGTCGAGGAAGGCACCTATGGCACAACCTTTCTTAGCGATCATTTGCTCAATCCTACCAACCACTTGATGGAGAGCTCCCTCGCAAGATTTCCCCGGTTGGTAAGCATACTGGTTCCAATGCAGTGGTTTGATAGCCAAGGCACCCCCCCCCTAATATGCAGACACGTTAAAATAAAATAAGATTATGAAATACGTGTATATTTCTACAAACGGAAATTTCTTGTATTGATGACATTATTCCTGTGGTCGTCTGCTAGAAAATGAATGCTCATTATTTAATATGGGAACAAAACTGAAAATGACTGATATAATTATCCGTTTATCGAAATACCGCACGCACGCACGCACGCACGCACACACACAATACACACACACAGACACACACACACACACACACACAATACACATACACAGACACACACACACACACACACACACCTACACACACAGACACACACACACACACACACACACACACACAATACACACACACAGACACACACAGACACACACACACACACACAATACACATACACAGACACACACACACACACACACACACACCTACACACACAGACACACACACACACACACACACACACACACAGACACACACACACACACACACACACACACACACACACACAGACACACACACACACACACACACACACACAATACACATACACAGACACACACACACACACACCTACATACACAGACACACACACACACACACACACACACAATACACATACACAGACACACACACACACACACACCTACACACACAGACACACACACACACACACACACACACACACAATACACATACACAGACACACACACACACACCTACACACACAGACACACACACACACACACACACACACACACACACACACACACACACAGACACACACACACACACACACACACACACACACACACACACACAATACACATACACAGACACACACACACACACACCTACACACACAGACACACACACACACACACACACACACACACAATACACATACACAGACACACACACACACACCTACACACACAGACACACACACACACACACAATACACATACACAGACACACACACACACACACACCTACACACACAGACACACACACACACACACACACACACACACACACACACACACAATACACATACACACACACACACACACAATACACATACACAGACACACAATACACATACACACACCTACACACACACACACACACACACACACACACACACACACAGACACACACACACACACAGACACACAATACACATACACACACCTACACACACACACACACACACACACACACACACACACACACACAGACACACACACACACACACACACACACACACAATACACATACACAGACACACACACACACACACACACACCTACACACACAGACACACACAATACACATACACAGACACACACACACACACACACACACACACACAGACACACACACACACACACACACACACACACACACACACACACACCTACACACACAGACACACACACACACACACACACACACACACACACAGACACACACACACACACACACACACACACACAATACACATACACAGACACACACACACACACACACCTACACACACAGACACACACACACACACACACACACACACACACACAATACACATACACAGACACACACACACACACACACCTACACACACAGACACACACACACACACACCTACACACACAGACACACACACACACACAATACACACACACAGACACACACACACACACACACAATACACACAATACACATACACAGACACACACACACACACACACCTACACACACAGACACACACACACACACACACACACACACACACACACACACACACACAGACACACACACACACACACACACACACACACACACACACACACACACACACACACACAATACACATACACAGACACACACACACACACCTACACACACAGACACACACACACACACACACACATACACACACACAGACACACACACACACACACACACACACAGAACAATGAATTCGAAGTATTTTGAACTATTTTAATTAGTTTCGCATGACACTCCCACTCATACCCTGACTAATCAAGTGTTTGTAAGACACCCTCGTATCCTTCAGCATACGGATATCCTACCCCTCCCCCCCCCTGAATGATCTGTTACCCCTCTCTTATCCCAGCTTTTACCGAAACCGTTTCATTTCCCTAACTCCAGATTGAAAGTTAGATCCTAACCAAAATCTAAGACAAATTTACCAAATTAATAAGTTTTTCATGAGGTATAACTCTGGCGTGGGTTTTCCCATCTGTGCTTATTTGCAACTATTTTTTTCAATGTGAAATTTCTCTCCAAACACCAACGATTTTACTAAAATCTTTTTAAAAAAGTGTAATAATACTTCCTTTAAACTGGCATCTAAGCTGTCATCAAATTGTCAAAACAGTTTCGTATGGTTTTATTGAAAAAATAATACAAAACTCGAAATGAAATTCAAGCAATTTATATTTTTACTGATAAATTATACTTGGATAATATTGTTTTCGTTATTTATGTGTTATTACGCCACAAACAAATCACTTTACTACAAATACGTTCATATTTACACATATTTCTCCCTTTGTTCCAAGCAAAGAAGTGAACCTCTCTCTTTCGAGGAGACGTTTGAAGGTTTTTAAATAAACTCTGAATTTGTTGATAAGCAAATTGCCATTTCTCTAAAGACTTTTATGTTACAAATAAAAAACAATTCTGAAAAGAACAATTTTTGCCAAAAGCTCCGAATATCGCCATATTTTACCTCAGAAACTATACATTTTAGAAAAATATTCATGAAAACATTTTCCTTTAAAATGACATTCTCAACTTGATTCTTTTTAATCGAAATTTTATCTACATTCCTTACTCGAAAATATAATCTAAATATAATCTAAAATATAATCTAAATTTAATCTTCTAATCTAAACAAGAAGAAAATAGTTTTATATGTCGATTACTTACTTTATTTACTTCAATTTAAATATAAAATTATTTTAAATAATACTCCTTCAATAAATAATTCTTAAGGAATACTTGACCTATGTTAAACTCCTTTTTTTACTATAAATTATATTGAAATATAGCTACAAAGTATTCGATGAGTATTTATTGGTTTAAAGCAATTAAAAATTTTCCTTGTGTAAAATAACTGAATGTTGGGGTGAGCTTCATTTGCTTGTCTACTGACCTAGGGTTGAGGGGATTTAACTTAAGAAGTGAGCTTCATTTGCTTGTCTACTGACCTAGGGTTGAGGGGATTTAACTTAAGAAGTGAGCTTCATTTGCTTGTCTACTGACCTAGGGTTGAGGGGATTTAACTTAAGAAGTGAGCTTCATTTGCTTGTCTACTGACCTAGGGTTGAGGGGATTTAACTTAAGAAGTGAGCTTCATTTGCTTGTCTACTGACCTAGGGTTGAGGGGATTTAACTTAAGAAGTGAGCTTCATTTGCTTGTCTGCTGACCTCGAGTTGGGGGGATTTAACTTAAGAAGTGAGCTTCATTTGCTTGTCTACTGACCTAGGGTTGAGGGGATTTAACTTAAGAAGTGAGCTTCATTTGCTTGTCTACTGACCTAGGGTTGAGGGGATTTAACTTAAGAAGTGAGCTTCATTTGCTTGTCTACTGACCTAGGGTTGAGGGGATTTAACTTAAGAAGTGAGCTTCATTTGCTTGTCTACTGACCTAGGGTTGAGGTGATTTAACTTAAGAAGTGAGCTTCATTTGCTTGTCTGCTGACCTCGGGTTGAGGGGATTTAACTTGAGAAGTGAGCTTCATTTGCTTGTCTGCTGACCTCGAGTTGAGGGGATTTAACTTAAGAAGTGAGCTTCATTTGCTTGTCTACTGACCTAGGGTTGAGGGGATTTAACTTAAGAAGTGAGCTTCATTTGCTTGTCTACTGACCTAGGGTTGAGGGGATTTAACTTAAGAAGTGAGCTTCATTTGCTTGTCTACTGACCTAGGGTTGAGGTGATTTAACTTAAGAAGTGAGCTTCATTTGCTTGTCTATTGACCTAGGGTTGAGGGGATTTAACTTAAGAAGTGAGCTTCATTTGCTTGTCTACTGACCTAGGGTTGAGGGGATTTAACTTAAGAAGTGAGCTTCATTTGCTTGTCTACTGACCTAGGGTTGAGGGGATTTAACTTAAGAAGTGAGCTTCATTTGCTTGTCTACTGGCCTAGGGTTGAGGGGATTTAACTTAAGAAGTGAGCTTCATTTGCTTGTCTGCTGACCTCGAGTTGAGGGGATTTAACTTAAGAAGTGAGCTTCATTTGCTTGTCTACTGACCTAGGGTTGAGGGGATTTAACTTAAGAAGTGAGCTTCATTTGCTTGTCTACTGACCTAGGGTTGAGGGGATTTAACTTAAGAAGTGAGCTTCATTTGCTTGTCTACTGACCTAGGGTTGAGGGGATT
This sequence comes from Prosapia bicincta, assembly GCA_036971475.1. Taxonomy (NCBI): domain Eukaryota; kingdom Metazoa; phylum Arthropoda; class Insecta; order Hemiptera; family Cercopidae; genus Prosapia; species Prosapia bicincta. The sequence continues at coordinate 822,745 of JBAIZL010000085.1, forward strand.
TAACTTAAGAAGTGAGCTTCATTTGCTTGTCTACTGACCTAGGGTTGAGGTGATTTAACTTAAGAAGTGAGCTTCATTTGCTTGTCTGCTGACCTCGGGTTGAGGGGATTTAACTTAAGAAGTGAGCTTCATTTGCTTGTCTGCTGACCTCGAGTTGAGGGGATTTAACTTAAGAAGTGAGCTTCATTTGCTTGTCTACTGACCTAGGGTTGAGGGGATTTAACTTAAGAAGTGAGCTTCATTTGCTTGTCTACTGACCTAGGGTTGAGGGGATTTAACTTAAGAAGTGAGCTTCATTTGCTTGTCTACTGACCTAGGGTTGAGGGGATTTAACTTAAGAAGTGAGCTTCATTTGCTTGTCTACTGACCTAGGGTTGAGGTGATTTAACTTAAGAAGTGAGCTTCATTTGCTTGTCTACTGACCTAGGGTTGAGGGGATTTAACTTAAGAAGTGAGCTTCATTTGCTTCTCTACTGACCTAGGGTTGAGGGGATTTAACTTAAGAAGTGAGCTTCATTTGCTTGTCTGCTGACCTCGAGTTGAGGGGATTTAACTTAAGAAGTGAGCTTCATTTGCTCGTCTACTGACCTAGGGTTGAGGGGATTTAACTTAAGAAGTTTTGAAACTTTCTTTTGTACGAGGTTACCATGAAATTCATGTATTTCCAAACTAAATTTCAAATAATAACAAAGAGCATCCGTTTAGAATGCTTAGGCTACACAAAAATGTCTGTAGCAAGCTAAACTATTATAACAAGTTGCACCAATCAAAATTAGAGTTAAGAAAAATAGTATTTTATAAATATAATATGCTAAGCGATACTAACCGAGTACATTCCTGATATATGTTTTAAATGTGTAAATAGTAATATATTTTATAAAATAATGCTTCAATTTATGTAAAAAAGACTTTCAGTTTAATCTATACAGTTGTGTGTATTTGAACATGGGATAGATTTCTCCTACTTAGTCAAGAACATTTTTATATGCCTTTTATGTTTTGTTCATTAATAAACTTTTTGTTGATTTATAATTGTCTGTAACTGAATAAATAAACATCAATAGATGCTAGTAAGACAAATACATCATTAGTTACGTCACCAACAGTTTATAGAATGAATTTATCAAGTCCGTCAGTTTTGCAACGTGTGTTTCTGTTAGACACGGTGTATCGTCAGTATCCATTCTGTTTGGATAATGGGAACGCCGTGGCCTGTCAGAGAAGTCATTTCGGTATAGATCTATTGTCTACCCTTATTCAAACACTACCGACCCGGATTATACTGTAGTCTCACTTATGCTCCTCCGAGAATAGTGTCCCCACATGCAATATATCTGCGCGTTTAAAACTCACAGCTTATTGGGTGTCTTTTATGGCAAAAAAATCAAATCTATTAAAGTGTATTGGACAGTTTATTAAAAAACCATGAATTGTAGTTTGAGAAAAATATATGATTTTGTGAGAACAAAGTAACAAGCGTTTGATTGATGTAGTGGAAATATACAATTGTCTATATAAATACAAAGGAATTACGCCCATATGATTAAATTATCGTAGATAATTTGATTCTATATGAAAACAAAATATATTACTTAACATTAACAAAATTTTGTGACAAGTACCTCACAAAATTACTACAATATATATTATTAAACTTCATTCAAAAATTATGATAAAATTTGTTTATTATAACATTGTTAGACTTTAGTTTGTAAAATTAGGTAATTATAAAAGTAATAAGTAGTATTGTATGTAACAGAAATATTTTTAATTTGATTTTTTACTATTTGAGTTATTATTTTCTCACTACAGTAAACAAATGTAACGACATTAGATGTTCTGGGTTGGAGGGTAAACACAATAAATATAGACAAACTCCAAAGGGAAAGACGCGGAGCTCATACACACAGTAATTTCGTAATATCCAAACACTGTTGTTTCAATGTCTACATGGTTGCGTCACGTTGAGGCAACTTGCCTCTTCCAGTTAGTCTATTTCGTCAATACTTCGCCGAGATTTTAGTATTTATTTGTTATCTTTATTATATTTAATAGGTGAGGGTTTCAGTTATTTAATATTTTATAAACCTTTTTCACCTTGATTTCCATTTCTGCAATGAATACAAATTAAATGAATTTCTCTAAATATATATAGTACCTCATGAATAAAATAATTATTCTCATTAATGAAATATCAACTATTCATTGGTTTAACCAGGGCTATAAAACGGTTTTAGAAATTTATAATTTTGTAAAACATTTTATTCAAACATATCCTCCATACAAAATAAAATCTCCTACCTTATGTTTAATTTTTCAAAAATAATTGTAATAGGCTATTTTATTTAATAATGATTTCGTTTGGAAATATACAATTGTCTATACAAATACAAAGGAGTTACGCCCATATGAGTAAATTATCTTAGATAAATTGATTCTATATGAAAACAAAATCTATTACGTTACATTAACAACATTTTGTGACAAGTACCTCAACAAATTACGACAATATATATTATTATTAAACTTAATTTCTTCACAAATTATGATAAAATTTGTTTATTATAACAATGTTAGACTTTAGTTTTTAAAATTAGGTAATTATAAAAGTAATAAGTAGTATTGTATGTAACGGAAATATTTTTAATTTGATTTTTTACTATTTGAGTTATTATTTTCTCACTACAGTAAACAAATGTAACGACATTAGATGTTCTGGGTTGGAGGGTAAACACAATAAATATAGACAAACTCCAAAGGGAAAGACGCGGAGCTCATACACACAGTAATTTCGTAATATCCAAACACTGTGGTTTCAATGTCTATATGGTTGCGTCACGTTGAGGCAACTTGCCTCTTCCAGTTAGTCTATTTCGTCAATACTTCGCCGAGATTTTAGTATTTATTTGTTATCTTTATTATATTTAATAGGTGAGGGTTTCAGTTATTTAATATTTTATAAACATTTTTCACCTTGATTTCCATTTCTGCAATGAATACAAATTAAATGAATTTCTCTAAATATATATAGTACCTCATGAATAAAATAATTATTCTCAATAATGAAATATCAACAATTCATTGGTTTAACCAGGGCTATAAAACGGTTTTAGAAATTTATAATTTTGTAAAACATTTTATTCAAACATATCCTCCATACAAAATAAAATCTCCTACCTTATGTTTAATTTTTCAAAAATAATTGTAATAGGCTATTTTATTTATTAATGATTTCTTTTGGAAATATACAATTGTCTATACAAATACAAAGGAGTTACGCCCATATGAGTAAATTATCTTAGATAAATTGATTCTATATGAAAAGAAAATCTATTACGTTACATTAACAATATTTTGTGACAAGTACCTCAACAAATTACAACAATGTATATTATTATTAAACTTAATTTCTTCACAAATTATGATAAAATTTGTTTATTATAACAATGTTAGACTTTAGTTTGTAAAATTAGGTAATTATAAAAGTAATAAATAGTATTGTATGTAACGGAAATATTTTTAATTTGATTTTTTACTATTTGAGTTATTATTTTCTCACAAGCCTTTATACTTTTCAGTGTATTTAGAAATTCGTTTAAATACTTTTTGTCATGGTATATTGCCCGATTGTTAACAAATATTTTAACATTATTATGAGATTAAACAGACGTGTAGTTCTTTTTTAATATTTCGTCTGAAATTTAAATAATTTGTGTGTTAAAGCAACCACAAAAAAAATCCACAACATTTACGTACGCCACTGACTTATCTTCTATTTTGACGGATTTGTATTTTATCTTACCTTAATAAGTTACACAAGTTATTATTCGGTTGATTGTCATACATATTGTCTGACTTATTCTCCATATATAGGTCCGAATACGTAAACATATCTTCGACAAAATATTAGTACCCTATTAGACAATGTAACAAAATAAACTAATACTAAACATATAATTAAATAATAAAAATATATACAACTCACAAATATACAATTTTTTATTTCAAACGCGTTTCGACGACTACTTTGTCGTCATCTTCAGTGAAAATACACAAATGAAATTAACTAAAAAATATATATATATTAAACATAACCTATAAAGTTTTAGCAAAGGTAAAAACAAAAGTGAAAATCAGATCTGGGCATTGTCAAATTTATAGCCACAGCTACTAATATAATTACATTAAAATAACATATGTTAATTATAAATATTTAATTTTGCTGAGCCTATATAGCTGGTAAAACATAATAATAATTACTTTATCGACGAATTCATAAGTATTTTTTACCATATATTAAGGAGGTGGGCCTAGTTCTTGTAGGCGTGATACCAACCATTTTGCTATTAAATATGTTGGTGAATTTATACCAGATATTATTGGTCGTATTTTTCTACCTTCTTTATGGACTTTAGGTAAACAATATAATTTTGGTGTTTGTGGGTATATTATTTATAATAATAAACACTTTAGGTAAAGTTTGACTAGCCTCGTGTACGCTAACACAACGCTATTTATATTTTTCGTCTAGCCTATTGTAAACTGGAGTTTCGGAAATCGTAAACTGCCAGCTCGTAATGAATACAACAGTATCAGTTTTTTTCTGAAGCTACTGAAGAAGTCAATAACATCTTTAAAAGTAGCTTAATAAATAATGTTTGTTTTTACTTTAGAAAAGCACATGTATCAAAGCTGGCTAATACTGATGCATTAAATTACAGAAATATATTAAAAATCAATACACAAATTTTAAAAAATTGTCATTGTTAGGAATTATTATGTTTTAAACAAGCATTGATAAAATAGCCAGGAACACTTTTTTCTGGGATTACTGACGAAGTCAAAATTATTTTAAAAAGTAGTTTAAAAAATAATTTCTTTTACTTTAGAAGAAAATATTTCAAAAAGTTAACTTATATTGATGAAAAAGTTTCTGAAATATATTAGAATTTATTATACAAATGTAAAATATTGGCGAAAATTAGGAATTGTGAAGTGCCGAACATTCATTTATTAAACGTGGAGATATTTAGTGCAAAATTATTAAGGTAACGCTGACCAAATCTTTGTGCTATTTATTAAAGAGAAATGTCGTCTTACCTTGAAAATAAGTGAATATTTTGTTTGAAAGCTTTTTTGCACAACTTTCATTGACAATATACAAACACTAAAAGATCCCGGAGAGATAACACTTATAATAAATTCACTACTCCACGCACGACAAAACACAACACTTTCCGCCATTTTGGTTAGTGACGTCTAGCACAGCTTTCATGATAAAGTAAACAGAGGTTTCTGAAGACTAAAAAACTCGATTAACTAACCAACAATCATCGACAAAACTTGCAAATCCAGTTCGCATATGTTTGCTTTCTTCGACAGGAAGCGGGTCGCACTATTGAAATCACATCCGTTAGCTAGCTGTAATAAAAATAAACTCCTGAACTTTCTTAGTCTTTGTGTTTGAAGGAAACATTTATGTTTTATGTTTCAGAGGAAATTATTGCACAAGAATCGGAGAGTTAGGATGTGTAGTTAAATGTAGATTAGACTTGACCAACTTCGATTTGTTTTCATTGTTACAATCGTTTCTCAGAAATAAGTAAAAGTAAGAAACAGTTAATTTTAAATAAGATTGTAGAAAATGAATGTGTTTTCATATTATTACATTAATATAACTTTATAACTAAATGCCATTTGGTCAATACTACCAAGTTAGGTTATGCAGAATTTTTTACTATAAATATTTATGAGTATTAAATTACAATATATTTTTTAATAAACATTTTATTATTACATTATTGCACAATTGAATGTATAATTTGTGTTTTAGTGATAAAATTTATTTTTCAAATTTAACCACTAAGTAAAGTTTTACTTCGGATGCATGAATTATATAAACGAATGAATAAATTACAACTTATATGTGTTAAGCAAATATCTATTTTGATTGAAAATCTCCTGATATCGAGCATGTTTTGAGGTTAAAACTTAATTGTTATTTTCTTTTCAAATTAATTACTTATTTCAATTAAATTTAGCTGGTTTTAAAATTAGCTGCCTTTTGTTAGATGATTTTCCTTTTTCTGCTAAAACATAAAGAGACTTTGAAAATTCTTTAGATTAAAATTATTATTCAAAATCTCAATATATGTTAAACCAAAAAACTAGAAACCCCATTAGTAGAATAATGTTTTATAAATAAAACGTACTTATAGTAAAACTTTACTTATTACACATATGAAACCAAATCATTAATATCACAATATAAATTCCATGGTGTGAAATATCTATTTTAACTCTTGAACTTTGTAGTCCATTAAGTTCGGAGGGTAATGAGAAAGTCATTAATTTATTTTAAAGTTTTTACATGATATAAATACATTTTGGGAGCTGTTTGTAATAGCTTAGAAATAGCTAGAAAAAATAAAGATTATTTTGAATTTCATAGTCTATAAATTAAACACATACAACGAAAACGTAACAAAAAAATATTTAATTAAATACGAACACAATACTAAGAATCTGATGTGAATTTGTCGTAACTCATAATTTTCTTAACTACTTTATAATTACAGTATTTAAAACAATTTGATTCTTTAAAAAAAATAATAGAATAGATGAACGGTAAGAAAGATGCTAAATGACTTACTTATTGTTGCAGTAAGAAGCATTACTTATGTATTTAATTATTTATTTCTTTTGATTTACTTATTTTTGAATTTTTCCCTTATAATTAATCAGTAAAATACAAACTTTATAAAAGTTTCTTGCTAATAACCATTAAATTATATCTCGGTGAATGACTGCTTTTAATTAGTTTGGACAAGTAAATTGCGTCGAGCCCAAACTGGATCATAATACTTTCAGCAAGATTGTAAAAAAAAAATATATTTTTAAGAACAGGGTCAGTTAAAATTTGTATTGACGGGTGTCCTTAATTTTGAATTAAATTTCGGCTTCCTCGCTAATGCAACTGTAAGTAGCGATAATGTTAAGTACTTAATAGAATGCGTCAATAATGGCTTTAGGGTCTACATTTGCCAACGCACCAGCAGCAATGGCACAAAATGGTAAAGTTAAACGGTTTTGTTTTCTTAGAAAAACAGAGGGCGTCTTTATGGAAGTTTACAAATACCTGTTGATGCAATACAAATCTATAAAGGTAAAAGCCAAACGTCGCTCTGGTCCAGTTGCATTCCTTGTGATACATGCCTAGGCTAAACATTAAGTCGCTAGGAAACTTAGAATATTTTTTCATATTATTACACTTGTGAACAACGGCACTTGTTGCATTAAATCTAAAAGTGGTAAATTAGGGGCTATAAATAAGATACACGGACTATCTTCTCTCGCCGAATACACACAACTTAAGGGTTAGTATTTGTTATCCTAATAATCGACATTAAAAGATAAGATTCATTAATTTCGACTATATCTTATATACTGCAATTTGAATCCAAATATTAAGCTATATTTGGTTGAAACTGGTTATTACACTAGTTAAAACTGGTTATATCTGGTTAAAACCGGTTAGTAGGGATAGGTAATTATATTTTTTCCTATTCCAATAAAACATTTCATAATTATTTTTAATGATGTAAATTAAGTTTACAAAACATTTTAAACATATGATGGCAAATAAAAAATATACCTAATGTTTGTTTTGAAGGTGACAAAAATGTATCACATACATTCTCTCTTTCTCTCCCTCCCTCTCTCTCTCTTTCTCTTCCCCCTTTCATTATTAGATATTTATCTCTTTCAGAAAACAATAACCCTCTAATTTTCCTTTCACTTCTGACAATTGAGGCATTAAGTTTACAGATAAGGATTTCGAGTTTGTCTGACGCTCGATTCCCCCACAGAACCAATTATGGCAATGCCAACTTTACATCATTAAAAGCAGATAATGCAAACTCGTGTTAAACAAGAAGTACAGTCAATCAGAAATGTATTGAATTGTTGGCTGAGGTGACCTAACCATGTATATTTGCTTGCCATATCCTTCGAGTCACAGTTGACAGCGTACCTCTAATTTGTAATAATTGTAGCCTATATTCATCTGTTTCGCCTTGTGCTGATTAGTAGGGGCAGTTTACACGCTACGGACTATGTTTTAAGGGGGAAAACTAAATTATTTTAGCCTACTTTACGACATTTTTTTTAAATTTTAGGTTATACTTTCAAAAAGGTTTTTTTTACTACAGTTATTGAAACATTTGTATTTGTACTGAAATTTGTAATCAAACATTTGTTCCTGTTAGTTTGCATTTCTAAAAACCAACATAAAGTTAAATAAAGTACAAATTTCGTGACAAATAATAGCTTAGAGCAAAGCCAAAAACATTAAACAATATCAATATGGAAATTATTATTATCAGAAATAACTATTTGTAAAAATATTTCATTATCTTCAAAGAATTTTAATCATTAATTATAAGGAACTAATTTAAAGATATATCTCTCTTTATATGGCATTATTAAGTAAGAAATTATATTTCTGTTTTTCGTATTAAATATCGTGGTTTTGATGGATTTTAAGTTTCAGAAATGTTAAATCAGTTAATAATATTAAAACACTATTCAATATAAACCAATATTTTTAAAACGAAATATTACACGATTTATTTTTATAACAACAGCGATCTAATTGTGCTATAATTTCTTTAAACATTACTAATATTTATAATTTAATTACATTATATTTTATAATTTAATTTATTATTATAATTTAATTAGGGGCTCACTCCAAAAACGGCTATTATTATTTGTCTTCTTTGTTTCACGTTGTAGCTAAAACCTGTTTTTAATTTATTGTTTCAAAGTAAAACCGTTTAGATTTGAGTTAAAAATATATTTTAAAGATATATTATTAAATTTGTATTGGTTCGAGGTATTTTTAAAACTCGTCGCTTGTTGTGTCCTGTTGTTTGTATAAGTGCACCCTCTTAATATACAACGACTGGGTTTTCCCAAAAACTAAGGTATCCAACCAGAGACTTGGTTATTTGTGACTTGTATTTAGCAAAGAAACAAGTTATACAAGAGACTAGTTTCGGCGTCATCATCAGGTGTAAGGTTTCTGCTAATGGGATTTGAGCGATTTTGCTTAAACGTATACATCTTTTGCTAAGTATTTGTAAGTCTATGAATATTACTAAAATAATAAATTAAATCAGACTTAGATGTAAATTTTTAATCGATATTATAAAATTGTTTTAGTGGAGAATTATTATTTTCTATGATTACAATTAGTTTACTTTTGCAGCAACTAAAGTTAGGTTAGTAAAAGATATTTTACTTTATGGCGTGACATTTTACTTTATACTTCATGACGTTTATTCTTTTAAAACCTGTCACATAAAACTGTTGAAGGTACTTGGACTTTGACTATAATGAAATTAAAACTTGTGTTTCAGTTAAGAATTTAACCCCAACTAAGTTTAACTAGTAAAGGTTAAGCTTGCTACGCTCGCCACTAAGGCTGCACAAAACCGCTTGCGGGAGTCTATAGGAAATTCAATTACTTTATTCCTTCATTCTTGACTTACAACCAAACGAACGAGTAGACACGTTTCGTTTGACCGTTTGAAATATATCTTTAGTTAAATGAATGTATTTATTTTATTGGATGTTTTCTTCCATAAGAACAATATTGTAGACGCTACTGCTATCTGTTATAAAATTAATAAAAGGAAAACATATTACAAAATGTACAAGACGTTTCCTTTGTATTAAAAACAGTTAACATTAGATTTTAAAGTGGAAATTCTTACTGCAAGCTAAAATGTTATTTGCTCAGATGATTAAGCGTAAGATTTACAAGCGAAACTAATAATGGTTTATAAATGATTTTTTTAAGGTTATGTTACTTGCTGAACTGTGAGAGTTATGAAAACTAATGAAACTAATCATCTGTGTTCAACCTTTGTTCATTTAGTTCAGAGGTAAAGATTGTTGAAACATTTTTAGTTTTGTTTCAACTTATTATAAACAAGAGTAAAACTATAGGAAGATTCTATAGCATTACAATTTAAATTATTTTTCATAATGTATTAATTTGTACATTATATGTATATAATTAAAGGGTTTGTAATTTATACTAAAATACTTCCTGAAATTATTTTGCAATAAGAAATATTCTTCGGTACCTAGAATTTTTCTATTTCTTTATAAATAACCTTAACTCTTATCTGTCCTGTTTGTCTATCACACAACCTGTAGCGAAATTTTGTCTCGTGAGAATTTTTTGTTTACATGCTTTTATTTTGGCACCCTGACGTCATCGTGTCTACAAGACCAAATTTGTTTACATGAGGTTGAGAGTTGGTTATGTTTACTGTTACAATATTTATAACAGATTTTTTACTGATGTTTTCACTCAACAAAATCATGGAAACAGTTGAAATATAAATAAACAACATTTTTTTAAAACCTCTATACATAACCATAGTTGTACAGAAATGTAGTATATAAACTGTCAACACTATAGGTTCGAGTTTCACACTATAACTGTAACTCGTATCCGGGTCCATGTGAACACGTTAGGCTGTAGTTAGGTCATTTTAGTATCACTGAGTAAAATTCTGTATAACTATATGGTGCTTGGTTTTTTTTTGAAAATATTATAGTTCAAGGGCAATTTAACTGTCAAAGAAGCTCCTAATAATTTCTTTGGGCTAAATGATGGTGATATTCTACTACCCGATACACTTGAGTTTCGTTGTTACGGATGAGTGATTAAAGGAGATAAAAGACTTTCAACTCTTAGAGTAAGTTCGTTTTACGTCTAACTTTGATGAGAAAAATCATCAACATTATGCAAAAATGTGGATGTGCTAGAGAGAGCTCCGAAAGTAAAATGTATTGGGGCGTATGTTTTGAAGCCTTCCACAACCTAGACCAAGTAATATTAGAAACAATGTTTAAGTAAATTCTTTCTGAGGTCAAGCAAAAGGATTTTATAATTGCTTGCTTATTTCCAGTTTGTTTGTTTTATTCGCTTCATTCATTTTTAACCCTACATCACTATATATATATATATATATATATATATATATATATATATATATATATATATATATATATATATTGTGGTAACCATGGCAACAATTTAAGGTTGTACAATTGAGGTTAGACGACAACCAGATGGGGAAAACAAATTCACATACGTCTTTGAGAAATTGATTTCTTGGTATTGGAAAGTTGACGCAGTACCGAAGCTCGCTAGACTTTGAACATGAAGATTCACAGTTCTAATCCAGACAGATCCCCAAAGTTTTATAATTATAATTAATAAATAAATATTTGAAAAAACTTGAACATCAATTGTCATCCACTATACGTTTAAAAAATTAATTTGAACTTGATTGGATGAATAAAGCCGTATTTTATTATCGAATGAATATTTGTACAAGACATAATCAGAAGAGTGTGAGCTAATAAAAGTAATTTAATAAATCCTATTATTCATTATTTCTTCTAAAAATAATGCTTGCCTTTTATTCTTAAGTTGTTAAACAGAAGGTTTGGTTTAACAGATCTTGCTCATTCTAAAGCTTAGTTATTTGGACACGGTTTATCGGGCTAACGCTATCAGTTAAAGCTAATTATAAGAAACATGTTAACAAGAGATAAATTATTGCAATTAATGTTTAATAGGTAAACTGTAGACAAATATTTTTAGAAATACTACAAGGGTATTTTTCTTTAAAGAACATTTTTAGTTTGTTCACTTTTTTATTCATAATAAGTTATTAGTTATAAAAATTTTAAAGACTACCATTGTTGCGAGGAAGGTAAGCATGAACTAAAATTCCCACAGTCAAAATAAGATGTATATATTTTTTCATTCTTAAAAGCTTACTTATTTATAAATTGAAACCTATAGCCGTAATACAAACACTATACAAGTCTCTACTCATTGTTTTTTATATTAAGTAATTTTTAATACTAAATTTCATTATTCTGAAGTAAAACGATTCCAAGAACGTATAAAAAAAACAACATGGATTAGTCCCATAAACACAACCCTGATGTTCAAGTTAAACTTAACGTTCTTTTTTTATAATACAGATTCTGTTTCCTACTGACATTTTCTTGTTTGAATAATTCTACAAATCAACAGTCATCGATTCACTCTCAGCCAAAATGCAACACGCGTTCATTGACAGTCTCTAGTGACTTAGTAATAAATCTCAATTAACATTTCGTTACACCTGAAGAAGTCGACTGAGATTGTAATATAGCATATTGAGATAGTGTTGCAGAGACTTAAAGTCTATTTGCGGCTAATAATGTGTTGTTTTTTTATCTTATGTTGTAAAATAAAAAATTGTGAGATATCTATATCTATATCTATTTGTCTATCTATCTATCTATATATATATATATATATATATATATATATATATATATATATATATAAGAACAAAAGTCAAAATACAAATACAAGAATTATATTTGAATTTACAATTCAAAGCTTTTCGTTGGCTAACAGTACCAACATCATCAGGAATATTAAACAATTAAAATTAACATATGTGCAAATTAGATCAAATAAATAGTTATGCCAAATCAATTACAATGTTGTTAAAATTTTTTTTATTTTGCTGCCCTAACATTACAAACACTGAATATATTATCGAATTTAGATTTTACTTGTATTTGTTCATTTATCAACTCATTATTAGTATTATATTTATGTATTTCTAAAGCTTCATAAATATTCATTCTCAGGCCTTTGTTAATTTCTTTTATAAGTATCATATTATCTATATTAGGAAATAAGTGATTATTATTAATACAATGACTAGCAAAATTTGATTTATAAATTTCTGGCTTTTTATATGCATTAAAATGTTCTTTATATCTATCTTTAAGTTTTTTCTTAGTTTGTCCTATATAAACTTTATTACAATAATCACATCCTAATTTATATACACCGTTTTTTTCATGCATATTAATAATATTATTATTATTCATTATATTTATTAATTTATTATTAGTATTATAAGCGAATTTTATGTTGCTACCTTTAAACAATTTTGTGATATTTTTTACTTCATTACCAAAAAATGTAAATGAAGTCCATATGACATTTTCATCATTATTTCTATAAATTAGATTATTATTTTGTTCTTTAAAATATTATAATTAAGTTTATCAACAGTTTTCTTTTTATAACCATTCTCAATTGCAATTTGATAGATAATGTTTTTCTCTCTTATCTTGTTTTCATTATTCATAGGTATTTTATGTAATCTATATAATAAATTGTATAATGCAGCCATTTTTTGATTATACGGATGGTTAGAATTATTAGGTATAATTTGGTTAGTTTGTGTCGGTTTACGATATATGTTAAATTCAAATTCATTAATATGTCTTATAATTGTTATATCTAGAAAGTTGATCTTATTATTTTCCTCCATTTCATAAGTAAAATTAATATTTTTATTTATCATATTTATTTTATCTAAAATAGTTATTAAGTTTATACCATTATTATTAGATACATACAATCCATCATCTACATATCTAAACCAATAACCGTTTTTATCAAAAGTCTGTATAATTTTATTTATTTTATCATCTATATATTGTAAAAATATTTCAGATATTATATTCGATAAGGGAGAACCCATGGCAAGACCATCTTCTTGTTTGTAAATTTTATTATTATATGCAAAATAATTTTGATTTAATATTATTTTTAATGTATTTATAATTTCTAATATTAATTTTCTATCTTTTTCATTTTGCTCTAATCTAGATTTTATAATATTGAGAGTCTCTTTTATAGGAATATTTGTGTACATATTTTTTATATCTAATGATATTAATTTGGTTTTATTATCAATATTAATTATTTTTAATCTTTCAATAAGGTTAATATAATTACTTATGGTATGATTATTATTTAGTTTCATTTTATCTTTAAGAATAGATGTTATGATTTTAGATATTTTATAAGAAGGGGCATTCATAAAATTTACTAATTTCTCAATTTTGTGTAATTTAATAAGTCCATTCATTATTGGTATTTTTGGATTATCGTTCTTGTATTTGTATTTTGACTTTTGTTCTTTATTAATACACAAGAAAACATACTGCGACATATATATATATATATATATATATATATATATATATATATATATATATATATATATATATATATATGTATATATACATATATATATATATATATATATATATATATATATATATATATATATATATATATATACATATATATACATACATATATATATATATATATATATATATATATATATATATATATATATATATATATATATATATATATATATATATAAAGAGAGAGAGAGAGAGAGAGAGAGGCTACCTCGTTTTACTCCTCTAATTATTGTCCACGCTATGTACATAAAGGTACGAAACACGAGATAGAAGCAGCTGTGACAAGTAAATAAATGTGTGCAACCGTTTGGAGATTTATTTTATCATACAACAGGGAGGCGACTTCCATTCCGATATTCATAAACTGTCTGTCTTGTTTATAGTCAATAACAGATCTAAAGTGTCCGTGAATAAATTCAGAATATTTATAGCACTGTGACTTTCAGTAATATTAAAAATTATAAACTAAATCTTATTTTCTTGTCATAAATACGTTAAATGTGAACGTGATGATCCATATATAAATATAATCTGAAATTATTCCATAAAACTGATGTAGAAGTAAAACAATAACAATTCTAATTTGTTTAGGTTTACTGTTTTTGGCAATGCTCTTTAAAAGGTCACTTTTACTTGCTACTTGATTATTTGTTATCGAAATAATTTATACACAAATAATAATAACACACACTGTCTATAATTACAATAGTTCTTATTATCTTTATAAACATTTCTATCGTCAGAGGTAACAAAACCCAAACTTACTTACCATTAACAATGTCAACTAATTTAGAGATTTACAAACCCTCTCGACGTAAAATTACATAATCTCCTTATCGGGCCGCTCGAACGCTCGACTAATCCTCTTAAAAGGTGTGATCTTACCAATCACTTATCCCGAGAGGTAAAGACGATTTTTTACCTCTGAAGATGGTTTATTTGCAGCCGAATCGTCCGTAAAGTTAATAAAAACTTATTGCAGTTACAGGGTGTTTTTGTTATTTATTATAAATAACATTCCCATAGAGAATTTTGATTTATAATAAATCATATATAGGCATATGATATAATTTTGTAAAATTATTTTATTAGATAATTATTTTCCTGAAGATGCTGGTACTATTTTATCGGCGAAAAGCTTTGAATAAATATATTCATTAAAAGTATTATTGTTATTGAAATATTTTTAATTTATTATATATTAAATATGGTGATATGTTTTCTTGTAATATAGTTAATAAATTAAATAAAGGTATATTTTAATTTTATTATATTAATTAAAGTAATATATTCATTAAAAGTATTCTGGTTTTTGAAATATTTTTAATTTATTAATTATATATATTTATTATATATATATATATATATACAGAGTATTTCAGGAAGAAACTAATGACAAACGTTCATATAAACATAGTTTTGGAAACGCGTTCTTTACTCCTTTACATATGGCGAAAGATTTCGCCTGAATCTCAGTTACCTCGTTAGAATGAAACCATACTATTATGTGTAAAATGTAGTAGATTTTATTGCTAGGAGTAAAATTAACTCATAAATTGAATAAAACGAGATCCAGATCTGTAGTTAAAGTGAGTCGTCTGGTTTCGAAACAGGTCTATATCATTTAAACCTAAACTTTTAAAAAAACACACACAAAATGTATAGTTTTAGAATTTATTATTAACTTTTTTGTATTTTGTCTATTTTATCTTTAGGTGGGATGTGCACATAATGCATTAAGGTAACAATGCCATAACCTTTTAATTTTCTGAGTTATTAACGATTTAAATCTGGGTATAGTTTGTTTTGATTGAAACCTGTTGGATGTAGTTACTTTCATTACTACTTTAAGATTTTTTCAGTGATGCAGACTGTTAACTACTTTGATGTAGTGAAGTTAACTACTTTATATGTATTTGGTTTGAAGTAAAATGTAAAACAAATTGCATTTGCATGTTTTTTAATCTCAAAAATTCTGATTCTGGATTTTCAATAAGATGTACTTTCATGTCTATAAACTAAGAACCACTACAAATATAACTTTTCACAATATTACAAGCAAAGGTTCTAACTAACCCAATAAAAGCAGCACTTGCAATCACAACAACAAAGAAGGCAGCCGATGCCCAGTGGACATCAGATGTGATCCGTTTTGAAACTCATTCTATGACGTTGAAATTAACCACCATGATGTAGTTCGTTTTGAATGCTAGAGAGTTATTTTCTTAGAAATCTGCTGAAAACTAAAAATGTGCAAAAATGTGATGTGATTTGATTTTGAAACTAGTAATGTTGAATTTACTTAGAAATGTTTAAATTATTTGACGCAAGCCTCTGTAAGAAAAACCAATTACGTAAGGTTTCAAGTTCATAATCTTAGTAAAGCGATTATTAACGACGTACAAATTGTAAATAAAACCTGCATATAGTTTACTTTGGAAGAAAATTTTGTAAAAATAGGCCCTTAACACACACACGCAAACTTTGAAGAAATAATTTCTTAAAATTATTGCTTTACACATTGTTTCATGATAAAAGGGTGCAATAAGCAATTCACCTTGTACTAGTGGCTGAGCTATTTTGATTATACTAAATGACCTGATGTTTTTTTTAAATGAAGAATTGGTTGTCGCATAACAAAAAACGAAGGCGGTGGAAAGATCCATTCAACTGTAAACACTGTTCACTGGTTAAAACGTTTTCGCACTTAGACTTATTCTTCAGTGTATCGGTGTTTGGGCCAGATCCAATACATTTTTTAATGTACAAAAACCATATGATCACATTCATTAGGAAACGTCAAGAGATTCTGTATATTCAACTTAGTGCCGAAATACGTATTGCACTAGTTTATCATAAAACAAATTGAGGCTCATTAACTGTAAAAAAATTATTTTATCTATGAGTGTGTATTTAAAAGACGTGTTCTGCACAATTCTCTTCAAAGTTAAATTTTCTACTAAGTTTTTTTACACGTTGTACGCATTTATTTATAATCATGTAACAAAGTTAACTTACTTTAAATCTAAAAGTAACATTTTTTTGAAACCCAAGATATCGTAAACACTACTGTAGCCACAGACCTCGGGCCTACTTTATTTGGTTTGTCTAATAAATTTACATAATATATGTGTGTGTGTGTGTGTGTGTGTGTGTGTGTGTGTGTGTGTGTGTGTGTGTGTGTGTGTGTGTGTGTGTGGGTGGGTGTGTGGGTGTGTGGGTGGGTGGGTTTGTGTGTGTGTGTGTGTGTGTGTGTGTGTGTGTGTGTGTGTGTGTGTGTGTGTGTGTGTGTGTGAGTGTGTGTGGGTGTGTGGGTGGGTGTGTGTGTGTGTGTGTGTGTGTGTGTGTGTGTGTGTGTGTGCGTGCGTGCGTGCGTGCGTGTGTGTGTGTGTGTGGGTGTGTGTGTGTGTGTGTGTGTGTGTGGGTGTGTGGGCGTGTGTGTGTGTGTGCGTGTGTGTGTGTGTATAATTTCCCTTTAAGTGAGGTATTATCGTTTTTCTAAGTGAAATGCTCTTCAAAAACAACTTAAACTCAATATCCAAGTGGTTCATTTCATGCAAAAAGTTGTTTACTATTCTGTATAAAGTAGTATATCCTATTACATCGAGAACTAGGGCGTGTGCACTCAGGAACTAATCTCTGTGAAATAGGGAATCGTGTCATGAGATAAACACAGTTATTGGGGAAAACAATTTTGTCCGGCATTCGTGATACTGTGCACTGATCAGTGATACAGGATGAAACAAAGACGCTCGTTGCGTCCTTTCCACAAAAATATCTAGTGGGTGAACATAGGGGTATGAGGTGAGACAGAGATTGTTAGAGGAGAGACAAAGAGAGTAGACAAGTAGAATGCTGTGCGTTTTCCAGCTAAATTGTAAGCAGTAAACAGATAGTACACAAGTAATTCAGTTTACTATTGTCATTATTTTGAAAAACAAGACTGTGTAAATTTTTTTAATTAAATTTCTAAATTGTAATTCTAAACAATGGGAAAGTTGTTTAGTCCTAAATATTTTAAATAGTTTAACTCGACTGATTAAAAGTCATTAAAAATGTAAATCGCATACTAATTTTGCCATCTTCGTAATTGCTAAGTTTTAAAAAAATTTTCAATTTTAAGATCAAAATAAAAGTTTTAAGTACGCTCTAAGATGAATGCAGCTTTCCCAGTATTAAGTACAATTTTTAAAAATACGGGATGATTTACAGATATGAAATACATTGGAAACTTATTCTACATTTAAAAACAATAAAGAAAAAAAGTTTATATCAACATAGGACATTGCCGAGTTGAGGCTAGTTAAAGATTTCGTCCGGATTTCAACTCCTCCCGTGAAATAAAATTCTAAGAAATTTTTTAGGTCGTTAATTATGAGTCAAAAATTGTAACTTGTTTCTTACTTCCAAATAAAGTAGGTCCCAGAACTATATCTGAGTAGGTTTTGAGAAATTTAGGATAAAACCAAAGTTATTTAGGATAATGAAGGAATAACTTCATTAAATAGCTAATAAAAACAGTCATTTTATGCAAATAATAAATACACAAAAACTTCTTAACCACAAACTTTCTTTAATTTCTTTGTATGTTATCCCTCTGAGGATGGTTACTTTGTAACTGAAATGTACATAAGGGTAAATTAAAGAAAGTTTGTGGTTAAGAAGTTTTTGAATATTTATTATTAAATTCAACCACAGTATATTCCTAATAAATAGTAATTTTATGCAAAACTTATAGAAAAGTAATTCTGAATAAAACGATATAAATAGCGTATAGATAAAATGAATAAATGTTAAATTAAATGCACTTTTATTTAAAACAGTGAAAAGCAGAATGAAATATTTTTTACATTTGGCAAATCTAACTGTTTAGTTTGGCAATCAACAGATCAAAATATACCCTATACATTTTATTTAATCATTTCATGCAGTAAGATATGAAAACATTTTAGTGAGTATGTTAAGGGAAACAGGTTTATAGAAGCTTTTAGAAAGACATGATGATAGTGAATTAAAACAAATCTGCTGTACTCCATAATACGTAACAATCGTATTTCTAAACTGTTATGAATTTGCCAAAATAAAGTATGGTGGCCTCTGACTTTAACCGTGCCACAAACAATAAGTACAGCAAATACATCATGGAAACCCTTCCAGTCGTTGGGAATTTTGCTAGTGGTTAAATACTAGTAGGCAACTCTTCAAGGACATTTTATTTACCGATTGGACAGGATTACTTGTCATGGTATTAACAATCACAGTGCTAATACAAACAGGCAGAACTAAACGTCTTGTCAGAATTAATGTACGGTGTGGGCTTTTTATGATCAGTTAATTGAACTGTTCATTTTTCCAAAAGGCTTAACAGCTCTGGCATACTTATAGATACTTCTAGTAGCACCATCAAGAATCATTTCCAACATTCCTTGACGATATTTCTCTTCCAACACGATGTTACAACGCCACATTTTTCCAAAAGGCTTAACAGCTCTGGCATACTTATAGATACTTCTAGTAGCACCATCGAGAATCATTTCCAACATTCCTTGACGATATTTCTCTTCCAACACGATGTTACAACGCCACATTTTTCCAAAAGGCTTAACAGCTCTGGCATACTTATAGATACTTCCAGTAGTACCGTCGAGAATCATTTCCAACATTCCTTGACGATATTTCTCTTCCAACACGATGTTACAACGCCACATTTTTCCAAAAGGCTTAACAGGTCTGGCATACTTATAGATACTTCTAGTAGTACCGTCGAGAATCATTTCCAACATTCCTTGACGATATTTCTCTTCCAACACGATGTTACAACGCCACATTTTTCCAAAAGGCTTAACAGGTCTGGCATAGTTATAGATACTTCTAGTAGTACCGTCGAGAATCATTTCCAACATTCCTTGACGATATTTCTCTTCCAACACGATGTTACAACGCCACATTTTTCCAAAAGGCTTAACAGGTCTGGCATAGTTATAGATACTTCTAGTAGTACCGTCGAGAATCATTTCCAACATTCCTTGACGATATTTCTCTTCCAACACGATGTTACAACGCCACATTTTTCCAAAAGGCTTAACAGCTCTGGCATACTTATAGATACTTCTAGTAGTACCGTCGAGAATCATTTCCAACATTCCTTGACGATATTTCTCTTCCAACACGATGTTACAACGCCACATTTTTCCAAAAGGCTTAACAGCTCTGGCATACTTATAGATACTTCTAGTAGTACCGTCGAGAATAATTTCCAGCATTCCTTGACGATATTTCTCTTCCAACACGATGTTACAACGCCACATTTTTCCAAAAGGCTTAACAGCTCTGGCATACTTATAGATACTTCTAGTAGTACCATCGAGAATAATTTCCAACTTTCCTTGACGATATTTCTCTTCCAACACGATGTTACAACGCCACATTTTTCCAAAAGGCTTAACAGGTCTGGCATACTTATAGATACTTCTAGTAGTACCGTCGAGAATAATTTCCAACATTCCTTGACGATATTTCTCTTCCAACACGATGTTACAACGCCACATTTTTCCAAATGGCTTAACAGGTCTGGCATACTTATAGATACTTCTAGTAGTACCGTCGAGAATCATTTCCAACATTCCTTGACGGTATTTCTCTTCCAACACGATGTTACAACGCCACATTTTTCCAAAGGGCTTAACAGCTCTGGCATACTTATAGATACTTCTAGTAGTACCGTCGAGAATCATTTCCAACATTCCTTGACGATGTTTCTCTTCCAACACGATGTTACAACGCCACATTTTTCCAAAAGGCTTAACAGGTCTGGCATACTTATAGATACTTCTAGTAGTACCGTCGAGAATCATTTCCAACATTCCTTGATGATATTTCTCTTCCAGCACGATGTTACAACGCCACATTTTTCCAAAAGGCCTAACAGGTCTGGCATACTTATAGATACTTCTATTAGTACTGTCGAGAATCATTTCCAACATTCCTTGACGATATTTCTCTTCCCACACGATGTTACAACGCCACATTTTTCCAAAAGGCTTAACAGGTCTGGCATACTTATAGATACTTCTAGTAGTACCGTCGAGAATCATTTCCAGCATTCCTTGACGATATTTCTCTTCCAACACGATGTTACAACGCCACATTTTTCTAAAACTGTTACCACCTATTTAAATCATAAATTCCCAAATAACTGGGTTGGTCGTAGACGTACTAAAAAGGGCCACCCGGTTCAGCAGACTTTACAGTGCTAGAATTTTGCATATGCGGATGGATGAAGGAACATGTTTACAGCATAAAAGTAAATTCCCGTGAGCCATTGCGGGTTATTTGATCCTTTCGAGCAGGTAAAAGGCAACCCTACTGAACTGAGGAAAACACTTGAGTATTCGAATTGTAATAATTATTAGGTAAAGCTTAAAAGCATATTTTTTCAATTAAATCTTTTTTTGAAACTTCAAACGAGAACTTTAATATAACCTAAGTTTCTTCATAACGATGCTTTTAGAGTCTGTCTGTCTGTCCAAGTCAAATCGTAAGGTACAATTAGTAAGTAAAATAACTGACTCGGTGAGTCTTATTAAAGGTTAAAGAATAACTATTATGTGAATAAAGGTATTGTTTAAAATAAAATTAAAGCACATACGCTCTCAAGTAGTCGTTTACATATTTAGATCCAACGTTTCGACAACTAATTTGTCGCCCTTATCCAGCCTGTAGTGCTATGAAAAACTAAGTCCTTACCTTTAGATTTCAAATGAGTAGCGTAAGGAGGCAAAACATCAAACCAACTATACTTTACCACAAATTTTCTTTGAGTTACAGCTCTGCTGGCTCGTCTTTTCGTCTTTTACTATAAATTACTATTTACTATGTTTTAGTTAATGTTATTTAGGCAAATTTTTCCTTTCACTATTTAAAGTTCATTTTATTTAACATTTATCATTTTGTCTATTCTTTATGTTTACCACTATATTCACCATTATTTTTTCTACAAATTATATTCAAAATTACTTGCTGTTTTTAACACATTCAATAAGGTTGTTGTATTGCAAATATAAAATACAGGTTGTTTTAGCCCTAATTTTCGCCTCGATTTCTCGAAACCCTACTTTAACTAACAAATAAAAACCTACGCTTAAACTTTATAATTCTCAAAATTGTAGTCGTGCTAGATTTCATGAATTTTACTAGGGCAATAACAAATCTGAAAATAGTCAATAATTTCTGAATATAAACTATTAAATTATGGGGAAACATTATCTTTATTACGACAACGAAAGGTACAAGTTTTTCCAATTAAATTTCCCGTAAATACAAAGCGCAGTTATGTAAATATTTGAGACATTGTAGTATATAAAAGCTAATGTGGCGGCCCGTTATCGATTTGGATACAGTGCATCGGTACAACTCTTTCCCATTATCATTCCAATAAAAGCATTTGCTGTTTTCATTTGCATTTGTTAGATCATTCTTTTCGTTGTTATTGTATAATTTGTCTGAGATTTTTACGATTTTCTTGAGTTTGATTCAGTCCAATGTTTTTTGTTCTGTTTATTTAAATGTTTTCCAATGTTAAGACTTTTTTTGTTTCTAGTGGAGCTTTATGTTTTGATAAACCTAAGCCGGCTTTCAAACCCTTAATTTTTTAATTTAACATTAATTTCTGTATTTTATTTTGTAGGTGGCTATCTTGAATGTACCCAATGCCAGAGGACGACGTATTGTAAATACAACGCCAGTAACATTATTATTAAATAGCACTTAGGTATACTATGTTACAACTGTAATAAAACTACTTCACACACATTTCTACTTGAAAAGGTTTGCACAGTGACAGGTAGTAATTACACTGTCAGCAACAAACTGCAAAATAGGATAACACGCAGTCAAAAGCGTTTCTCACTTCACAGAGCCAAAGTGAAATGAGAAAATGACAGCTGGATGGAAATTAGTTCTATAACATTTCGCAGGGGAATAGCATGTAACGGACGGCAAGGAAGTACAGTTGAACAAATGGCTCTCAAAACTCAGCCATAGTCTGTCCTTGGATAAAATCACCTTTGGCTAAAACTTCATGTATTCTGTTGAATATAATCTTGGTCAAGGCCTTCATAAGGCTTTTAATCAGGCTTAATATTCTCTCTTATTAAATAATAAAACTAAATCCCAAGTGGGCAAGTTAAAGCAAACACACAGTTTAAAGCTTATAAAACAAAAAGGTTAGAGCTTTAATTGTAACTTTTGGGTGTTCAGGTAGCTATAATTTAAAGGATATATAAATAAATCTAAGTAAATACCATTGAGAAACCACATACAGTAGCAATACTCAACTAGACCGCGAAAAAAATTGATTAGAGGCAAAATCGTTCATCCGTTCATGCGTTAAAATGTAACCGACGCGACGTTAGTCTGCCTGGGCAACCTGAGTTTTGTTTCAAGGATTTGTTTTTATTAACCAACAAGGTGAAATAAACCCCTTACGTTTTTCCAAAGACCTCATTTTTTTAAATAAAATTTTCTAGTATAATCCATTCTTTTAGAATCTTATTTATACACTGTTATATTAAATTTTAAGCTAAAACGTGTCTTCCATGTTGAAATAAATTCATGAAATATTAATTTTAATCGATTAAAAGAACTAAACTCTTTTAAAAAGAACTGTAGCGAAAGATATGTTACTTTTATCTTCCACAACATAAAACATTAATGTTATAATGTCGGTAAGGGAACATGTCTAGTGAAGATTTTCTTCCTAAGCTGCACTCATTTATTGAATGAAGGCGATTTTCTTATATTTTAGAATGTTCTGTCAACTCCCCGTTTATATTCATAAAAAAACAGGTTTTTAAAAACAAACACAAGATAAAACGTATTAAAAGCACTTTGGGGCATAAATATGTCTAAACACAGCCTGTGGCAATAGGTTATGTCTTCGGCTCCACAAACCGTGTCTACCCGATTGAGCACTTTATCGAGGAGCGAAAGGACCAGCATTATTCCCAGTCTGCAGGGTGCACCTAAATATGCATTAACCTCAGTAATAAGGAAAAATATAAATTGTTTTGATTCCTGTTTCATACCATAAAGTCGGCTAAGTATTTTGATAATGACATTGTTTTATAATGAAATCCTGTTGCTGTTCATGACGAGCTGGTTGTTAATTACTTATTAATTTTGCTATTACTTGCGACCAGACCTTTTGTTAACTAAAAGTTGTTATATTGTTAATTTACACTTGGGGGAAACGTTTTCGTCTTACGACTTCTTCAGCCTCGTATTTTTGCCGCTAGAAATGCTGCGGTTGTGCTTCCTCGGTACCATTTTTTTGAAAGTTAGAAGTGATATGATCGAAGAGTATGTGTGATCTGTGCCGTGTTTGTTCATTTAGGATGTCATTTTTATGTGTGTTGCTATATCTGTATATATCATACTGTTCTAGTGTGTTTACTTTATGGCCTTTGTTGCATGTATGGAGGATGCTCATGTTATTTTCCATACTTTTACATGAGTGAAGAAGTCGTAAGACGAAAACGTTTCCTCCAAGTGTAAGTTAAGAATTTAACAAATTTTAGTTAACAAAATGTCTGGTCGCAAGTAATAGCAAAAGTGTAATAAGTTTTATTCTCATCATAGATTTTAGTTTCAAAACATCTTTTTACTGTGAAATGTAATTATTAATATATAAAACAATAATTACTGAAATTCATATTTACTCCAGGATACTCGTACTCATGAATATTAAATTTAATGTAAAACCAATAATGAAACCCCTTTAAATATTTGGTTACTATGACGAGGTTGGCAGAGAAACCTTGAGAAACAGAATATCAGACATACAAAATCTTTAGGGAAAAGAATAATGCGATATTTAATACGTAAAATCAAGAAACAAAATTATTCGAACTTGTATTTAGAATGAGTTGAATACTGCTTTGAGGTGGAAAGGTAGCAAAAGCATTTTGAAAAGACTCAATTCTAGAACAAATCAAGCGAAAGATTAATGCAACCAAGATTTTCGAAATAAAGTATGTAATAGAATTCTCTGGGAAATGTTCAAATGACCAACTGGATATAATGGTATGCATTTGATTGCTAATGTATTTTGTAATTTCATTACGAAATTTGAGTTGAGAGAGAGAGAGAGGGAAAGAGAGAGGAGGAAAAGAGAGAGAGAGAAAGAGACAAGTCTTCAGAGATTTGCAACAGGTTAACCTCAATATAGATTTGATTTCTCTGAAAACGTTACACATTATATATTTTACATTAATAGGTTTCCTTTTGTAGTATCTAGCTTCTACCCTTGTTTACCCCAAGAGGAGTGACCACTATCCAGTCTGGACGGTTAGCTATCTTTTCTTACGTCAAGCAATCATGTTATAATATCAAACCGTTTAGAATTCTACTGACCATCTGCTAAAACCATATTTTTTGTTTTCATTAAATAAAACATTTACAATAATAACAAAAGCTATTTAATGATAAGGCTTACTTCTGTTATCCGCAGAATGTTTTCCTAAAGTAAACTACGTTGGGCTTTACAAACAAGGGTGCATTATTAAATACTTTAACAAACTGCTTGTTACATTTAATATGGAAACCGTCTATGCTATGCAGCCGCGCCTTGCTCACCTATTTACACGTAATAAATTACTGTGAAAAAAATTAATTAGAGATAAAGCAAAGTGTTTTTATGGTTATTCGCTTTAATGTTGGTACTCGTAATGTTTTCGTTTTCTGCTCCATGTGTAAACATATAACATTTCAATAATAAGTAATAACAATAATCATCACAAGAGAATAAATAATAATAAGGCCATTAATTAAATAATAAAATTCAATAAATACAGATACAATAACACAATAATATTAAAAGAAACAATTATATAAATATTTACTTTATTTTACTTAATTTTAAACGTTATAATATTATTGATGTTATGTCAAAATTCAATTTTTTCTACACCATTTACTATTTACAATTTTCGTCAATTTTATTACAGTTACATTACGTTTTATGTTTACGTAATGTATTGCTTTTTTATATTTCTCTTTTAGTGTGTTTTTGAGCAGTTCCTAATACCACGTTTTTTTGTAACAGTTGTACGTTTACACGTTTAGTTTTACTTTTATATATAATTTACCTTCATTGCAGAAACAGATTTGATGAGTATAAAAATAAACTCGTATAGTAGAAGATTGATGTCAAGTGAACCAGCCAATTTGTTTTAAATTATAAAATAACGAACAGGGCAAAATTTGATTTTTGAAGGATATTGTACCACTGCTTAGAATGTTAATAATTCTTTTTTTTTGAAAATTCAGAATCTGTGCCCGACTGTATTCAATAATTTTATTACTAAAAATTATTTAAATAGAAACTTGTTTCTATCTGCGTTTATGCCAGGTCACTAAAGTTACCACGCCATCGTTGATGATATTATTCACACACATACACACACACACACACACACACACACACACACACACACACACACACACAAACACACACACACACACACACACACACACACACCATATTATATATATATATATATATATATATATATATATATATATATATATATATATATATATATATATATATATTAAATACTGTGATAACAAAATTTTAATTTGCATTTTATATATAGTAAATTTTAATACGTAGGAAAAAATTTTAATATTATAAAGATATAGCCTATTTACTTTCCTATTCCATATTATTCAATTCAAATTAATAAAATGTTAATGAATTATATTGATACAAATCAAACCCATTGCATTTAAAACACAAAGACAAACACACACAAGAGTTTATATATATATATATATATATATATATATATATAGGGAAGCCTAATTAAACATAGCTAAACGAACACAGTAACAAACGTAAATATAGAGAAATAAGGAAAACCAAAGTTTATGCAAAAGAAAAATAAATGACTAATGGATAATATCGTGCACTTATGAAGCGCAACGAAAATTAATTCAAAGATCTTTCCAAATCGATGTTCAAAGTGTCTTAAATGCAAAAATATAATTATAACGTATGAGGAAGCTTTAAAACAATGTATGAAGGCTAAAAGGAAAGGTTTAGCTATGAAGAAGAAGAAAAATTAGCTATGCAAAAGATATAAATGGTGAAAAAAACGAAGCTAGTTTGGCTAATACAGTGTTACATCGTTTATTTTGAACCAGAGTTTGACTCGAATAGTGAAATATGTTTTCATCGAAACAACTCCAAAACTAACTTTAAAAAAAAATATTCTGTTTAAAATAAGCATTACTAACTTACCCCTTTGATTAACTTTTGTATCACGATTTGTAATTAAAAATGTATTTTACGTACTTTTTATGGATTTTTTAGAATGATATTATGAGTTAAACGAATTAATCCATTTTACGAATCAAGCCTAATATTAAAAATCTCTTTTCCATTGAGTGTGTGTGTGTGTGTGTGTGTGTGTGTGTGTGTGTGTGTGTGTGTGTGTGTGTGTGTGTGTGTGTGTGTGTGTGTGTGTGTGTGTGTGTGTGTGTGTGTGTGTGTGTGTGTGTGTGTGTGTGTGTGTGTGTGTGTGTGTGTGTGTGTGTGTGTGTGTGTGTGTGTGTGTGTGTGTGTGTGTGTGTGTGTGTGTGTGTGTGTGTGTGTGTGTGTAACATTTGCAAATACCTATTTCATTAAAACTCGCTAAAATATTAATTGAACTGTATAAAATAAACTCACTAGGTTCTAAAGTGTAAAGATAAAATTATAAAACAGTTGTATCAAATATATGTATCAAATATATGTATATATATATATATATATATATATATATATATATATATATATTTAATAACGATTACAATTATTTGAAATTCATTCATTTAAAAGTTGTGTTTTAAGATGAATTAATTAATTTTATGAACCATATAGTTTTCTAATAGACAAACAAGAGTTTGTAATATGCTTACGGCTTTTACAAAAAGGATTTAAAATTATTAAAAATTAAAATGCAAACATACAATTTATTGTAGAATAAACAAAAAGATGCTGGCTCTAGCTTAGCGGATCAATATACCTGTTGCCTCAGGCGCTCTCCTCTCAAGCCAATCCTTCCACTTCACATGTTTGGCTAAATACGTTCACGCACTCAATTTATTTAAAGCTGTACAACTTTTTTATTTTATTTATTTTGTATTAATTTTTTTTTGTTTTGAAAACTGTTGTGTATATTTGGGAGACACTCCGACACTGGATGGTACACCCGCGGGCAGCGTCCGGTCTCGACTGAACTCAGCGTCGCGGCGATTCTGCGTTTTAACAGGTGCGCATGCGCGTAAACTGGACGAATAAAAAAATTTGCAGTTGTAAGAGAATTTTTTTATACAATAGTGCGTTCACTATAATCATTAAAATTGGTAAAATTTATTCTTATGTGTGTCTGAAATGTTAAGAAAAATATTAAGCGTGACAAATCGATATAAAGCAATGTTTTGAGGTTAATTGTAATATATTGTAATCACGGTTACTTTTAAAACTTAGGGACAAAAAAAAGATTAGATTGTGGAAAATATTTTTTTATTTTATTTAATAAATAGAGTAAATATTGTAAAAATAACATTGCCAGTAATTTAGAACTTTTAAAATATTTATCTGAAAATTGTCGAAATGATTGCATGTTTTTGTTTTCAACTCAACAATGATTTTTCACTTTTGATAACATTGCATGTTGTTATAATATATATATATATATATATATATATATATATATATATATATTTATTTATTTATAAGTTCATCGCCTCTGATTAAATAAATTTTACAATTTATTCGAACGGTTAATTTAAAATTAAATATTGACAAGATATATTACTTTAATATTAGACTTGTCTTTTATAATTGTGTATGCCTAATTAATTATAAACAACAGCAAATGATAGTGCACGAATAATTATCCAGTTTATTGTTTTGGCCTTACTTTGTCATTACGGACAGTAATAAAGTAGTTGACTGAAGCTGCTGATAGAGTTCTGTTTCTGTTTGAGTAATAACTTTTTTTAATTCCTTTTATAAATTACATATTTTTTTTAAATCTGAAGATACTCAAAATGTTTAACACACAGCTTTCACTACAGACAAAAACCGATTGGTTTTCTACATCTTAATATACAGCTCTAAATATCATACAATTACCACTG
Source organism: Prosapia bicincta (assembly GCA_036971475.1). NCBI lineage: Eukaryota > Metazoa > Arthropoda > Insecta > Hemiptera > Cercopidae > Prosapia > Prosapia bicincta. Next base: position 852,100 of record JBAIZL010000085.1, read on the forward strand.
AATAACAAATAGAGAACTCTTACGTCTTTAACCGTAATAGGCAATCCCCATGAGGGTCTAATTCGCTCGGTACGGTTGGTAACCTTGTCTCAGTTTAATAAAATGTATTTTCCATACAACATAACTTCATGCAAGTAGTAAAACTATTGTCCTCATAGAAGTTCTGTTAAACGTCATGAACGACAAACAATACCAATTAAAATAAATACAGAAATGATTAATTTATTTAAAGAACGTACTAATTAGAGATTTTAATAGAATCTACTTAATTTAGTTAAAAATAAATAAATGTAGCCTACTTAATAAAAAAACCTTTATTAAATGTTAAAAGTTTCACTTTAAATACAATACAAGTTTATGCAAGTCGTAAAATTACTGTCAATATAGAAATTTAGTACACGTCATGGACAGTAAACTTTACCAAACAAAATGGAATAGTTATTGGAACTTACCTAAAAAGTGAATACTTCAATTAAAGAAAGTACTTAATACAGATTGTATTAGAATGTATTATTATAGTTAATAGACTAACAAAGCATATAGTTAGTAGAATGCATGTACTACAAATTTACTGAATAAAAAGTTTAGTAAACTATTTTAAATGAAATCTGTTCCTTAAAAGACGTTCCTAGGAATGTTTTCATTTCAAAAATCAGATTAAAAAAATAAATATCTCATTCTTATCATTATATTTAATTAATTATAGTAAGATTTATCACAATAGAAATAAATTTATATATTTAATAACTGATAAAAATATTTGATAACATTTTAATTTAATAATGTACAATAAATAAAGTAATATAACCTAGGTGTTGAAACAGTTGCTCTACAACATCTTATAAGATTGATTTAGAAGTTCCAAGAAGTCATATGTTATAACATAGTTTTATATGTATAAAAATCCATATGTTAGAGCATCTCGTAAGTGTCACGACAAGCCAAAGAATTTTCTCTGTGCAAAACATAAAGTCAGCCCAGCCATAAAAAATAGTCATTTCAAACATTTCCTTGCTGAAACTGACAAAGCAAAACTTTTTTTCTGTATGTACTTTCCAACTTTAGTTCTTAAAGAAGTTTAGGCTGAATACAGTTTTGAGTATTTTGGCATCTCTGCTCTCATTTGACCGAAAATTCTATCTTTCTTGTACTCTTTTAAAACAACAAACAAAAGTATAAGTAATTCTTGGTTGAAATTTTATAAATAGTTTTACAAATAATTATGTGGAAACAAACACAAACTTATTACCTTCTCTTGGTTTTACACCGCATATTATTGTTTAGGTATGTTAGCTTACATATTATCATATGTTTGGTGCTTACATTTTCCCTTTCTTGTTGTATTCTTTAAACATTGGAATAATCCCATTCACATTTTTTTCCTAAAAAACTTGAGTTCTCCATAAGGGTCTCTAAAAATAATAGTGAGACGATTAAGCTAGCTTTTTAGACAGGTATATATATATATATATATATATATATATATATATATATATATATATATATATATATATATATATATATATATATATATATATATTGCAACAAGTTAAACCTGCTCACTATTTTATTATTTACTATATTTCACCATTTTGTTACTCGTATGAAATTGTTTAGAATAAAAGACATTGTTTTAACGAGTAAAAAACATTTAAAGTATTGGGACGACGTTTCTTCAACTAATGTTTCGTCTTTTTCAAGTCATTATTAAACTAAAGGCCTAAAGAAAGAACATCATCAATGGCCCTGCCAATACTTACAGAAGCAAAATATTTCTTTTATTTTGTTAACTGTAATGTTTCTGTAACAGTTATTACTTGATTTTTGAAGAGATGATTATTACTTGATTGATTTTGTAGTTTTTAATTTACATTATTAAAACATCTAATTATTAAGTATCCCAACTTAGTACAGTCTCTTCAAGTCTAGATGTTTTGTGTAGGTACAACTGACATAATTTCTATCCTTATTTATAAAAATAAATTTTCTGATTGACTGATTGAACGACTGATCAACGCACAGGGGACATTATTAAAGCTAGGAATCGTAAATTTTGAGATAATTTCGTCTCATAAATAAGAGGGTACTAAGGAAAAAATTTCCAAATTTTTAATTTTTACTGGTAAAAAAGTTAAAGAAAGTGTAACAAATAGTACTTTGGCATTTCATCTCATTCCACAACAAGATGTCATAGGAACTAAATATCAGGAAGATGTTGCAGGAAGTAAATCGTGAAAAATCGTGGAACTAATGAAGTCTGGCACGAATGTTTTAAAATTGTAATTAATTCAGATCTTAAAACTGCCAATGCACAATAGAATATTTTGAAGCCCCAACAGCCACTGATGTGTCTGTGGTAATTGTATGGTAACAGATTCTGAAGCGTGATATCATTATTTGTGAATGAAAATCATGTCAAAAAACTTAAAAGCATAAGTTAACTTGATTGTGGTTTGACTAAACGTATCAACAAATATAATCATTTATGAAACACACAAGAGATTCGACAAGTGACGAGAAAAGGTAGCCTAACGTTTTCGAAAAATATCAATTAACATGAACCTAAAGTATGATTTCTGTAATAATTACAAAACAAAAAATTTACACTTGTATCAATTGGAACAAATGTCAAATTACATATATCAAACATAAAAGAAAGAAATATTACTACTTACTTACTGGCCAACGCCATCCTTGGGAGTTGGAGCAATTTAGCGACGCGCTGACCAGTAGAGATGGGCTTTCTTGAAGATAAGGTACTGTTGTAATTAAAGTCTGTGCAATCTTGAAGGTGTTCGGCATTCATAACTTCACTACCACACAGCGGAGTCGGTAGTACATGGATGCAGTGGAGGAGCGCAGCAAGGTAGTCATGACACGTCTTCAATTTAAGAGCCAAGTCATGGTCAATTGCCCCCCCCCCTCAGAGACAAGACTTTTCCACCGTTTTCCTGCTGAGAGTTGCCTCAAATAGGACGTGATTGCATTTTTGGTGGTCATCTTCATTAGGGACTTTGAGGACTGTAGTGTGCTCAGATGCTAAAGCCGAGGGAGGCTTGTTCCCTGCTTGGCTCGTTGGTCAGCCTTTTCATTGCCAGTGATGTTTACATGGCTCAAGATCCACTGGAAATTAAGTACCCATTATGAGAACACAGAGTCTTTTTCTATCGTACATGGTTCTACTACAGTCAGTCTTTGAGTTCTAGAGAAGTTCAAGATGGCGGTCATAGCGTTAATAAGGAAAATTGCATAGCCGGATTAGTCAGGTTCTCAAGCTAACTTTCTGCAGCATGTATGGCAGCTACATCAACGTCTTAACGGCTAAGGTGAACAATCCATTTCTGCTAACAGCAGACAATCTTTAAAAATATGTCCAGTAGTATGCAGCACCCGTTTCGCTTGATCCAGGCACCGACTGGACTTCTAAGGTCCTGATTCGAGTATGGAAGCTTTGGCAAGTGGTAGTCTGGCATGAGGAGCTCCGCCTCAGGCAACTCTTGGAAGCAGTCCTGATAAGTAGAGGGTGGAGCCGGTTCTCCGGGAGTGACTCCATAGTCCTGGTAACAGGAACAAGGCGTTCTCTATAAATATAAATAAAAAGAAAACATAAAACTGTGATTTTATTTTCTATGTAACAGAGATGTGCATCTAGGATATACAGCCAAACTGACAGCAAGCAACATATTTTTTGTAACATGATCGTTCCTCTTTTTAATTAACTCTTGACGATGATTTTTTCCTTATATATACAATCCGTCACTTATATATATATATATATATATATATATATATATATATATATATATATATATATATAGATATATATATATAAATATATATATATATATATATATATATATATATATATATATATATATATATATATATACATATATATATATATATATATATAGATATATATATATATAAATATATATATATATATATATATATATATATATATATATATATATATATATATATACATATATATATATATATATATATATATATATATATATATCCGTGATAAACATTAACTTGCAATTTAAATGAATTTATAGCTTTGTGTATTATTAAACAGTTCAAGTCATGATAAATAGACACACAGAAGCAAACTATAGCCAATGTTAAAGAGTTTCATACAACAACAAAAACAGCTTGAATCGTTGGATATTGGATATGAATTTCCCTTGTTGATTGCAACCAAAGGTCACATATAATGTGTAAGAGTAAAGATGTGAATACGGAGAAATCGCAATATAAACGGAAGCACTATAAACGTATCTGCAATTAGAACGATTGCGAAAAAAGTACTACATTGTAGTATCGACGTAAATATTGAGAACGACCATGTAATGATCAACATAAACTACGGCACTATATATGAATCTGGAACTACAACGATTGCAACAACAGTATTATACGAACGAAATTATTATTGAGGACGAACATGTATAATATACACGGAAGCACTATATATGATTCTGGAACTAAAACGATTGCAACAACAGTATTATACGAACGACATTATTATTGAGGACGAACATGTATAATATACACGGAAGCACTATATATGAATCCGGAACTAAAACGATTGCAACAACAGTATTATACGAATGACATTATTATTGAGGACGAACATGTATAATATACACGGAAGCACTATATATGAATCTGGAACTAAAACGATTGCAACAGCAGTATTATACGAACGACATTATTATTGAGGACGAACATGTATAATATACACGGAAGCACTATATATGAATCTGGAACTACAACGATTGCAACAACAGTATTATACGAACGACATTATTATTGAGGACGAACATGTATAATATACACGGAAGCACTATATATGATTCTGGAACTAAAACGATTGCAACAGCAGTATTATACGAACGACATTATTATTGAGGACGAACATGTATAATATACACGGAAGCACTATATATGAATCTGGAACTAAAACGATTGCAAAAACAGAATTATACGAACGACATTATTATTGAGGACGAACATGTATAATATACACGGAAGCACTATATATGAATCTGGAACTACAACGATTGCAACAACAGTATTATACGAACGACATTATTATTGAGGACGAACATGTATAATATACACGGAAGCACTATATATGAATCTGGAACTACAACGATTGCAACAACAGTATTATACGAACGACATTATTATTGAGGACGAACATGTATAATATACACGGAAGCACTATATATGAATCTGGAACTAAAACGATTGCAACAACAGTATTATACGAACGACATTATTATTGAGGACGAACATGTATAATATACACGGAAGCACTATATATGAATCTGGAACTAAAACGATTGCAACAGCAGTATTATACGAACGACATTATTATTGAGGACGAACATGTATAATATACACGGAAGCACTATATATGAATCTGGAACTACAACGATTGCAACAACAGTATTATACGAACGACATTATTATTGAGGACGAACATGTATAATATACACGGAAGCACTATATATGATTCTGGAACTAAAACGATTGCAACAGCAGTATTATACGAACGACATTATTATTGAGGACGAACATGTATAATATACACGGAAGCACTATATATGAATCTGGAACTAAAACGATTGCAAAAACAGAATTATACGAACGACATTATTATTGAGGACGAACATGTATAATATACACGGAAGCACTATATATGAATCTGGAACTACAACGATTGCAACAACAGTATTATACGAACGACATTATTATTGAGGACGAACATGTATAATATACACGGAAGCACTATATATGAATCTGGAACTACAACGATTGCAACAACAGTATTATACGAACGACATTATTATTGAGGACGAACATGTATAATATACACGGAAGCACTATATATGAATCTGGAACTAAAACGATTGCAACAACAGTATTATACGAACGACATTATTATTGAGGACGAACATGTATAATATACACGGTAGCACTATATATGAATCTGGAACTACAACGATTGCAACAACAGTATTATACGAACGACATTATTATTGAGGACGAACATGTATAATATACACGGAAGCACTATATATGAATCTGGAACTCCAACGATTGCAACAACAGTATTATACGAACGACATTATTATTGAGGACGAACATGTATAATATACACGGAAGCACTATATATGAATCTGGAACTCCAACGATTGCAACAACAGTATTATACGAACGACATTATTATTGAGGACGAACATGTATAATATACACGGAAGCACTATATATGAATCTGGAACTACAACGATTGTAACAACAGTATTATACGAACGACATTATTATTGAGGACGAACCTGTATAATATACACGGAAGCACTTTATATGAATCTGGAACTACAACGATTGCAACAACAGTATTATACGAACGACATTATTATTGAGGACGAACATGTATAATATACACGGTAGCACTATATATGAATCTGGAACTACAACGATTGCAACAACAGTATTATACGAACGACATTATTATTGAGGACGAACATGTATAATATACACGGAACCACTATATATGAATCTGGAACTACAACGATTGCAACAACAGTATTATACGAACGACATTATTATTGAGGACGAACATGTATAATATACACGGAAGCACTATATATGAATCTGGAACTAAAACGATTGCAACAACAGTATTATACGAACGACATTATTATTGAGGACGAACATGTATAATATACACGGAAGCACTATATATGAATCTGGAACTACAACGATTGCAACAACAGTATTATACGAACGACATTATTATTGAGGACGAACATGTATAATATACACGGAAGCACTATATATGAATCTGGAACTACAACGATTGCAACAACAGTATTATACGAACGACATTATTATTGAGGACGAACATGTATAATATACACGGAAGCACTATATATGAATCTGGTACTAAAACTATTGAAACAACAGTATTATACGAACGACATTATTATTGAGGACGAACATGTATAATATACACGGTAGCACTATATATGAATCTGGAACTACAACGATTGCAACAACAGTATTATACGAACGACATTATTATTGAGGACGAACATGTATAATATACACGGAAGCACTATATATGAATCTGGAACTCCAACGATTGCAACAACAGTATTATACGAACGACATTATTATTGAGGGCGAACATGTATAATATACACGGAAGCACTATATATGAATCTGGAACTACAACGATTGCAACAACAGTATTATACGAACGACATTATTATTGAGGACGAACATGTATAATATACACGGAAGCACTATATATGAATCTGGAACTACAACGATTGCAACAACAGTATTATACGAACGACATTATTATTGAAGACGAACATGTATAATATACACGGAAGCACTATATATGAATCTGGAACTAAAACGATTGCAACAACAGTATTATACGAACGACATTATTATTGAGGACGAACATGTATAATATACACGGAAGCACTATATATGAATCTGGAACTAAAACGATTGCAACAACAGTATTATACGAACGACATTATTATTGAGGACGACCATGTATAATATACACGGTAGCACTATATATGAATCTGGAACTACAACGATTGCAACAACAGTATTATACGAACGACATTATTATTGAGGACGAACATGTATAATATACACGGTAGCACTATATATGAATCTGGAACTACTACGATTGCAACAACAGTATTATACGAACGACATTATTATTGAGGACGAACATGTATAATATACACGGTAGCACTATATATGAATCTGGAACTACAACGACTGCAACAACAGTATTATACGAACGACATTATTATTGAGGACGAACATGTATAATATACACGGTAGCACTATATGTGAATCTGGAACTACAACGATTGCAACAACAGTATTATACGAACGACATTATTATTGAGGACGAACATGTATAATATACACGGAAGCACTATATATGAATCTGGAACTAAAACGATTGCAACAACAGTATTATACGAACGACATTATTATTGAGGACGAACATGTATAATATACACGGTAGCACTATATATGAATCTGGAACTACAACGATTGCAACAACAGTATTATACGAACGACATTATTATTGAGGACGAACATGTATAATATACACGGAAGCACTATATATGAATCTGGAACTCCAACGATTGCAACAACAGTATTATACGAACGACATTATTATTGAGGACGAACATGTATAATATACACGGAAGCACTATATATGAATCTGGAACTCCAACGATTGCAACAACAGTATTATACGAACGACATTATTATTGAGGACGAACATGTATAATATACACGGAAGCACTATATATGAATCTGGAACTACAACGATTGCAACAACAGTATTATACGAACGACATTATTATTGAGGACGAACCTGTATAATATACACGGAAGCACTTTATATGAATCTGGAACTACAACGATTGCAACAACAGTATTATACGAACGACATTATTATTGAGGACGAACATGTATAATATACACGGAAGCACTATATATGAATCTGGAACTAAAACGATTGCAACAACAGTATTATACGAACGACATTATTATTGAGGACGAACATGTATAATATACACGGAAGCACTATATATGAATCTGGAACTAAAACGATTGCAACAGCAGTATTATACGAACGACATTATTATTGAGGACGAACATGTATAATATACACGGAAGCACTATATATGAATCTGGAACTACAACGATTGCAACAACAGTATTATACGAACGACATTATTATTGAGGACGAACATGTATAATATACACGGTAGCACTATATGTGAATCTGGAACTACAACGATTGCAACAACAGTATTATACGAACGACATTATTATTGAGGACGAACATGTATAATATACACGGAACCACTATATATGAATCTGGAACTACAACGATTGCAACAACAGTATTATACGAACGACATTATTATTGAGGACGAACATGTATAATATACACGGAAGCACTATATATGAATCTGGAACTAAAACGATTGCAACAACAGTATTATACGAACGACATTATTATTGAGGACGAACATGTATAATATACACGGAAGCACTATATATGAATCTGGAACTACAACGATTGCAACAACAGTATTATACGAACGACATTATTATTGAGGACGAACATGTATAATATACACGGAAGCACTATATATGAATCTGGAACTACAACGATTGCAACAACAGTATTATACGAACGACATTATTATTGAGGACGAACATGTATAATATACACGGAAGCACTATATATGAATCTGGAACTAAAACTATTGAAACAACAGTATTATACGAACGACATTATTATTGAGGACGAACATGTATAATATACACGGTAGCACTATATATGAATCTGGAACTACAACGATTGCAACAACAGTATTATACGAACGACATTATTATTGAGGACGAACATGTATAATATACACGGAAGCACTATATATGAATCTGGAACTCCAACGATTGCAACAACAGTATTATACGAACGACATTATTATTGAGGGCGAACATGTATAATATACACGGAAGCACTATATATGAATCTGGAACTACAACGATTGCAACAACAGTATTATACGAACGACATTATTATTGAGGACGAACATGTATAATATACACGGAAGCACTATATATGAATCTGGAACTACAACGATTGCAACAACAGTATTATACGAACGACATTATTATTGAAGACGAACATGTATAATATACACGGAAGCACTATATATGAATCTGGAACTAAAACGATTGCAACAACAGTATTATACGAACGACATTATTATTGAGGACGAACATGTATAATATACACGGAAGCACTATATATGAATCTGGAACTAAAACGATTGCAACAACAGTATTATACGAACGACATTATTATTGAGGACGAACATGTATAATATACACGGAAGCACTATATATGATTCTGGAACTAAAACGATTGCAACAACAGTATTATACGAACGACATTATTATTGAGGACGAACATGTATAATATACACGGAAGCACTATATATGAATCTGGAACTACAACGATTGCAACAACAGTATTATACGAACGACATTATTATTGAGGACGAACATGTATAATATACACGGAAGCACTATATATGAATCTGGAACTAAAACGATTGCAACAGCAGTATTATACGAACGACATTATTATTGAGGACGAACATGTATAATATACACGGAAGCACTATATATGAATCTGGAACTACAACGATTGCAACAACAGTATTATACGAACGACATTATTATTGAGGACGAACATGTATAATATACACGGAAGCACTATATATGATTCTGGAACTAAAACGATTGCAACAGCAGTATTATACGAACGGTATTATTATTGAGGACGAACATGTATAATATACACGGAAGCACTATATATGAATCTGGAACTAAAACGATTGCAAAAACAGAATTATACGAACGACATTATTATTGAGGACGAACATGTATAATATACACGGAAGCACTATATATGAATCTGGAACTACAACGATTGCAACAACAGTATTATACGAACGACATTATTATTGAGGACGAACATGTATAATATACACGGAAGCACTATATATGAATCTGGAACTACAACGATTGCAACAACAGTATTATACGAACGACATTATTATTGAGGACGAACATGTATAATATACACGGAAGCACTATATATGAATCTGGAACTAAAACGATTGCAACAACAGTATTATACGAACGACATTATTATTGAGGACGAACATGTATAATATACACGGTAGCACTATATATGAATCTGGAACTACAACGATTGCAACAACAGTATTATACGAACGACATTATTATTGAGGACGAACATGTATAATATACACGGAAGCACTATATATGAATCTGGAACTCCAACGATTGCAACAACAGTATTATACGAACGACATTATTATTGAGGACGAACATGTATAATATACACGGAAGCACTATATATGAATCTGGAACTCCAACGATTGCAACAACAGTATTATACGAACGACATTATTATTGAGGACGAACATGTATAATATACACGGAAGCACTATATATGAATCTGGAACTACAACGATTGTAACAACAGTATTATACGAACGACATTATTATTGAGGACGAACCTGTATAATATACACGGAAGCACTTTATATGAATCTGGAACTACAACGATTGCAACAACAGTATTATACGAACGACATTATTATTGAGGACGAACATGTATAATATACACGGTAGCACTATATATGAATCTGGAACTACAACGATTGCAACAACAGTATTATACGAACGACATTATTATTGAGGACGAACATGTATAATATACACGGAACCACTATATATGAATCTGGAACTACAACGATTGCAACAACAGTATTATACGAACGACATTATTATTGAGGACGAACATGTATAATATACACGGAAGCACTATATATGAATCTGGAACTAAAACGATTGCAACAACAGTATTATACGAACGACATTATTATTGAGGACGAACATGTATAATATACACGGAAGCACTATATATGAATCTGGAACTACAACGATTGCAACAACAGTATTATACGAACGACATTATTATTGAGGACGAACATGTATAATATACACGGAAGCACTATATATGAATCTGGAACTACAACGATTGCAACAACAGTATTATACGAACGACATTATTATTGAGGACGAACATGTATAATATACACGGAAGCACTATATATGAATCTGGTACTAAAACTATTGAAACAACAGTATTATACGAACGACATTATTATTGAGGACGAACATGTATAATATACACGGTAGCACTATATATGAATCTGGAACTACAACGATTGCAACAACAGTATTATACGAACGATATTATTATTGAGGACGAACATGTATAATATACACGGAAGCACTATATATGAATCTGGAACTCCAACGATTGCAACAACAGTATTATACGAACGACATTATTATTGAGGGCGAACATGTATAATATACACGGAAGCACTATATATGAATCTGGAACTACAACGATTGCAACAACAGTATTATACGAACGACATTATTATTGAGGACGAACATGTATAATATACACGGAAGCACTATATATGAATCTGGAACTACAACGATTGCAACAACAGTATTATACGAACGACATTATTATTGAAGACGAACATGTATAATATACACGGAAGCACTATATATGAATCTGGAACTAAAACGATTGCAACAACAGTATTATACGAACGACATTATTATTGAGGACGAACATGTATAATATACACGGAAGCACTATATATGAATCTGGAACTAAAACGATTGCAACAACAGTATTATACGAACGACATTATTATTGAGGACGACCATGTATAATATACACGGTAGCACTATATATGAATCTGGAACTACAACGATTGCAACAACAGTATTATACGAACGACATTATTATTGAGGACGAACATGTATAATATACACGGTAGCACTATATATGAATCTGGAACTACTACGATTGCAACAACAGTATTATACGAACGACATTATTATTGAGGACGAACATGTATAATATACACGGTAGCACTATATATGAATCTGGAACTACAACGACTGCAACAACAGTATTATACGAACGACATTATTATTGAGGACGAACATGTATAATATACACGGTAGCACTATATGTGAATCTGGAACTACAACGATTGCAACAACAGTATTATACGAACGACATTATTATTGAGGACGAACATGTATAATATACACGGAAGCACTATATATGAACTGGAACTAAAACGATTGCAACAACAGTATTATACGAACGACATTATTATTGAGGACGAACATGTATAATATACACGGTAGCACTATATATGAATCTGGAACTACAACGATTGCAACAACAGTATTATACGAACGACATTATTATTGAGGACGAACATGTATAATATACACGGAAGCACTATATATGAATCTGGAACTCCAACGATTGCAACAACAGTATTATACGAACGACATTATTATTGAGGACGAACATGTATAATATACACGGAAGCACTATATATGAATCTGGAACTCCAACGATTGCAACAACAGTATTATACGAACGACATTATTATTGAGGACGAACATGTATAATATACACGGAAGCACTATATATGAATCTGGAACTACAACGATTGCAACAACAGTATTATACGAACGACATTATTATTGAGGACGAACCTGTATAATATACACGGAAGCACTTTATATGAATCTGGAACTACAACGATTGCAACAACAGTATTATACGAACGACATTATTATTGAGGACGAACATGTATAATATACACGGTAGCACTATATATGAATCTGGAACTACAACGATTGCAACAACAGTATTATACGAACGACATTATTATTGAGGACGAACATGTATAATATACACGGAACCACTATATATGAATCTGGAACTACAACGATTGCAACAACAGTATTATACGAACGACATTATTATTGAGGACGAACATGTATAATATACACGGAAGCACTATATATGAATCTGGAACTAAAACGATTGCAACAACAGTATTATACGAACGACATTATTATTGAGGACGAACATGTATAATATACACGGAAGCACTATATATGAATCTGGAACTACAACGATTGCAACAACAGTATTATACGAACGACATTATTATTGAGGACGAACATGTATAATATACACGGAAGCACTATATATGAATCTGGAACTACAACGATTGCAACAACAGTATTATACGAACGACATTATTATTGAGGACGAACATGTATAATATACACGGAAGCACTATATATGAATCTGGAACTAAAACTATTGAAACAACAGTATTATACGAACGACATTATTATTGAGGACGAACATGTATAATATACACGGTAGCACTATATATGAATCTGGAACTACAACGATTGCAACAACAGTATTATACGAACGACATTATTATTGAGGACGAACATGTATAATATACACGGAAGCACTATATATGAATCTGGAACTCCAACGATTGCAACAACAGTATTATACGAACGACATTATTATTGAGGGCGAACATGTATAATATACACGGAAGCACTATATATGAATCTGGAACTACAACGATTGCAACAACAGTATTATACGAACGACATTATTATTGAGGACGAACATGTATAATATACACGGAAGCACTATATATGAATCTGGAACTACAACGATTGCAACAACAGTATTATACGAACGACATTATTATTGAAGACGAACATGTATAATATACACGGAAGCACTATATATGAATCTGGAACTACAACGATTGCAACAACAGTATTATACGAACGACATTATTATTGAGGACGAACATGTATAATATACACGGTAGCACTATATATGAATCTGGAACTACAACGATTGCAACAACAGTATTATACGAACGACATTATTATTGAGGACGAACATGTATAATATACACGGAACCACTATATATGAATCTGGAACTACAACGATTGCAACAACAGTATTATACGAACGACATTATTATTGAGGACGAACATGTATAATATACACGGAAGCACTATATATGAATCTGGAACTAAAACGATTGCAACAACAGTATTATACGAACGACATTATTATTGAGGACGAACATGTATAATATACACGGAAGCACTATATATGAATCTGGAACTACAACGATTGCAACAACAGTATTATACGAACGACATTATTATTGAGGACGAACATGTATAATATACACGGAAGCACTATATATGAATCTGGAACTACAACGATTGCAACAACAGTATTATACGAACGACATTATTATTGAGGACGAACATGTATAATATACACGGAAGCACTATATATGAATCTGGTACTAAAACTATTGAAACAACAGTATTATACGAACGACATTATTATTGAGGACGAACATGTATAATATACACGGTAGCACTATATATGAATCTGGAACTACAACGATTGCAACAACAGTATTATACGAACGACATTATTATTGAGGACGAACATGTATAATATACACGGAAGCACTATATATGAATCTGGAACTCCAACGATTGCAACAACAGTATTATACGAACGACATTATTATTGAGGGCGAACATGTATAATATACACGGAAGCACTATATATGAATCTGGAACTACAACGATTGCAACAACAGTATTATACGAACGACATTATTATTGAGGACGAACATGTATAATATACACGGAAGCACTATATATGAATCTGGAACTACAACGATTGCAACAACAGTATTATACGAACGACATTATTATTGAAGACGAACATGTATAATATACACGGAAGCACTATATATGAATCTGGAACTAAAACGATTGCAACAACAGTATTATACGAACGACATTATTATTGAGGACGAACATGTATAATATACACGGAAGCACTATATATGAATCTGGAACTAAAACGATTGCAACAACAGTATTATACGAACGACATTATTATTGAGGACGACCATGTATAATATACACGGTAGCACTATATATGAATCTGGAACTACAACGATTGCAACAACAGTATTATACGAACGACATTATTATTGAGGACGAACATGTATAATATACACGGTAGCACTATATATGAATCTGGAACTACTACGATTGCAACAACAGTATTATACGAACGACATTATTATTGAGGACGAACATGTATAATATACACGGTAGCACTATATATGAATCTGGAACTACAACGACTGCAACAACAGTATTATACGAACGACATTATTATTGAGGACGAACATGTATAATATACACGGTAGCACTATATGTGAATCTGGAACTACAACGATTGCAACAACAGTATTATACGAACGACATTATTATTGAGGACGAACATGTATAATATACACGGAAGCACTATATATGAATCTGGAACTAAAACGATTGCAACAACAGTATTATACGAACGACATTATTATTGAGGACGAACATGTATAATATACACGGTAGCACTATATATGAATCTGGAACTACAACGATTGCAACAACAGTATTATACGAACGACATTATTATTGAGGACGAACATGTATAATATACACGGAAGCACTATATATGAATCTGGAACTCCAACCATTGCAACAACAGTATTATACGAACGACATTATTATTGAGGACGAACATGTATAATATACACGGAAGCACTATATATGAATCTGGAACTCCAACGATTGCAACAACAGTATTATACGAACGACATTATTATTGAGGACGAACATGTATAATATACACGGAAGCACTATATATGAATCTGGAACTACAACGATTGCAACAACAGTATTATACGAACGACATTATTATTGAGGACGAACCTGTATAATATACACGGAAGCACTTTATATGAATCTGGAACTACAACGATTGCAACAACAGTATTATACGAACGACATTATTATTGAGGACGAACATGTATAATATACACGGTAGCACTATATATGAATCTGGAACTACAACGATTGCAACAACAGTATTATACGAACGACATTATTATTGAGGACGAACATGTATAATATACACGGAACCACTATATATGAATCTGGAACTAAAACTATTGAAACAACAGTATTATACGAACGACATTATTATTGAGGACGAACATGTAAAATATACACGGTAGCACTATATATGAATCTGGAACTACAACGATTGCAACAACAGTATTATACGAACGACATTATTATTGAGGACGAACATGTATAATATACACGGAAGCACTATATATGAATCTGGAACTCCAACGATTGCAACAACAGTATTATACGAACGACATTATTATTGAGGGCGAACATGTATAATATACACGGAAGCACTATATATGAATCTGGAACTACAACGATTGCAACAACAGTATTATACGAACGACATTATTATTGAGGACGAACATGTATAATATACACGGAAGCACTATATATGAATCTGGAACTACAACGATTGCAACAACAGTATTATACGAACGACATTATTATTGAAGACGAACATGTATAATATACACGGAAGCACTATATATGAATCTGGAACTAAAACGATTGCAACAACAGTATTATACGAACGACATTATTATTGAGGACGAACATGTATAATATACACGGAAGCACTATATATGAATCTGGAACTAAAACGATTGCAACAACAGTATTATACGAACGACATTATTATTGAGGACGAACATGTATAATATACACGGAAGCACTATATATGATTCTGGAACTAAAACGATTGCAACAACAGTATTATACGAACGACATTATTATTGAGGACGAACATGTATAATATACACGGAAGCACTATATATGAATCTGGAACTACAACGATTGCAACAACAGTATTATACGAACGACATTATTATTGAGGACGAACATGTATAATATACACGGAAGCACTATATATGAATCTGGAACTAAAACGATTGCAACAGCAGTATTATACGAACGACATTATTATTGAGGACGAACATGTATAATATACACGGAAGCACTATATATGAATCTGGAACTACAACGATTGCAACAACAGTATTATACGAACGACATTATTATTGAGGACGAACATGTATAATATACACGGAAGCACTATATATGATTCTGGAACTAAAACGATTGCAACAGCAGTATTATACGAACGGTATTATTATTGAGGACGAACATGTATAATATACACGGAAGCACTATATATGAATCTGGAACTAAAACGATTGCAAAAACAGAATTATACGAACGACATTATTATTGAGGACGAACATGTATAATATACACGGAAGCACTATATATGAATCTGGAACTACAACGATTGCAACAACAGTATTATACGAACGACATTATTATTGAGGATGAACATGTATAATATACACGGAAGCACTATATATGAATCTGGAACTACAACGATTGCAACAACAGTATTATACGAACGACATTATTATTGAGGACGAACATGTATAATATACACGGAAGCACTATATATGAATCTGGAACTAAAACGATTGCAACAAGAGTATTATACGAACGACATTATTATTGAGGACGAACATGTATAATATACACGGTAGCACTATATATGAATCTGGAACTACAACGATTGCAACAACAGTATTATACGAACGACATTATTATTGAGGACGAACATGTATAATATACACGGAAGCACTATATATGAATCTGGAACTCCAACGATTGCAACAACAGTATTATACGAACGACATTATTATTGAGGACGAACATGTATAATATACACGGAAGCACTATATATGAATCTGGAACTCCAACGATTGCAACAACAGTATTATACGAACGACATTATTATTGAGGACGAACATGTATAATATACACGGAAGCACTATATATGAATCTGGAACTACAACGATTGCAACAACAGTATTATACGAACGACATTATTATTGAGGACGAACCTGTATAATATACACGGAAGCACTTTATATGAATCTGGAACTACAACGATTGCAAGAACAGTATTATACGAACGACATTATTATTGAGGACGAACATGTATAATATACACGGTAGCACTATATATGAATCTGGAACTACAACGATTGCAACAACAGTATTATACGAACGACATTATTATTGAGGACGAACATGTATAATATACACGGAACCACTATATATGAATCTGGAACTACAACGATTGCAACAACAGTATTATACGAACGACATTATTATTGAGGACGAACATGTATAATATACACGGAAGCACTATATATGAATCTGGAACTAAAACGATTGCAACAACAGTATTATACGAACGACATTATTATTGAGGACGAACATGTATAATATACACGGAAGCACTATATATGAATCTGGAACTACAACGATTGCAACAACAGTATTATACGAACGACATTATTATTGAGGACGAACATGTATAATATACACGGAAGCACTATATATGAATCTGGAACTACAACGATTGCAACAACAGTATTATACGAACGACATTATTATTGAGGACGAACATGTATAATATACACGGAAGCACTATATATGAATCTGGAACTAAAACTATTGAAACAACAGTATTATACGAACGACATTATTATTGAGGACGAACATGTATAATATACACGGTAGCACTATATATGAATCTGGAACTACAACGATTGCAACAACAGTATTATACGAACGACATTATTATTGAGGACGAACATGTATAATATACACGGAAGCACTATATATGAATCTGGAACTCCAACGATTGCAACAACAGTATTATACGAACGACATTATTATTGAGGGCGAACATGTATAATATACACGGAAGCACTATATATGAATCTGGAACTACAACGATTGCAACAACAGTATTATACGAACGACATTATTATTGAGGACGAACATGTATAATATACACGGAAGCACTATATATGAATCTGGAACTACAACGATTGCAACAACAGTATTATACGAACGACATTATTATTGAAGACGAACATGTATAATATACACGGAAGCACTATATATGAATCTGGAACTAAAACGATTGCAACAACAGTATTATACGAACGACATTATTATTGAGGACGAACATGTATAATATACACGGAAGCACTATATATGAATCTGGAACTAAAACGATTGCAACAACAGTATTATACGAACGACATTATTATTGAGGACGAACATGTATAATATACACGGAAGCACTATATATGATTCTGGAACTAAAACGATTGCAACAACAGTATTATACGAACGACATTATTATTGAGGACGAACATGTATAATATACACGGAAGCACTATATATGAATCTGGAACTACAACGATTGCAACAACAGTATTATACGAACGACATTATTATTGAGGACGAACATGTATAATATACACGGAAGCACTATATATGAATCTGGAACTAAAACGATTGCAACAGCAGTATTATACGAACGACATTATTATTGAGGACGAACATGTATAATATACACGGAAGCACTATATATGAATCTGGAACTACAACGATTGCAACAACAGTATTATACGAACGACATTATTATTGAGGACGAACATGTATAATATACACGGAAGCACTATATATGATTCTGGAACTAAAACGATTGCAACAGCAGTATTATACGAACGGTATTATTATTGAGGACGAACATGTATAATATACACGGAAGCACTATATATGAATCTGGAACTAAAACGATTGCAAAAACAGAATTATACGAACGACATTATTATTGAGGACGAACATGTATAATATACACGGAAGCACTATATATGAATCTGGAACTACAACGATTGCAACAACAGTATTATACGAACGACATTATTATTGAGGACGAACATGTATAATATACACGGAAGCACTATATATGAATCTGGAACTCCAACGATTGCAACAACAGTATTATACGAACGACATTATTATTGAGGACGAACATGTATAATATACACGGAAGCACTATATATGAATCTGGAACTCCAACGATTGCAACAACAGTATTATACGAACGACATTATTATTGAGGACGAACATGTATAATATACACGGAAGCACTATATATGAATCTGGAACTACAACGATTGCAACAACAGTATTATACGAACGACATTATTATTGAGGACGAACCTGTATAATATACACGGAAGCACTTTATATGAATCTGGAACTACAACGATTGCAACAACAGTATTATACGAACGACATTATTATTGAGGACGAACATGTATAATATACACGGTAGCACTATATATGAATCTGGAACTACAACGATTGCAACAACAGTATTATACGAACGACATTATTATTGAGGACGAACATGTATAATATACACGGAACCACTATATATGAATCTGGAACTACAACGATTGCAACAACAGTATTATACGAACGACATTATTATTGAGGACGAACATGTATAATATACACGGAAGCACTATATATGAATCTGGAACTAAAACGATTGCAACAACAGTATTATACGAACGACATTATTATTGAGGACGAACATGTATAATATACACGGAAGCACTATATATGAATCTGGAACTACAACGATTGCAACAACAGTATTATACGAACGACATTATTATTGAGGACGAACATGTATAATATACACGGAAGCACTATATATGAATCTGGAACTACAACGATTGCAACAACAGTATTATACGAACGACATTATTATTGAGGACGAACATGTATAATATACACGGAAGCACTATATATGAATCTGGAACTAAAACTATTGAAACAACAGTATTATACGAACGACATTATTATTGAGGACGAACATGTATAATATACACGGTAGCACTATATATGAATCTGGAACTACAACGATTGCAACAACAGTATTATACGAACGACATTATTATTGAGGACGAACATGTATAATATACACGGAAGCACTATATATGAATCTGGAACTCCAACGATTGCAACAACAGTATTATACGAACGACATTATTATTGAGGGCGAACATGTATAATATACACGGAAGCACTATATATGAATCTGGAACTACAACGATTGCAACAACAGTATTATACGAACGACATTATTATTGAGGACGAACATGTATAATATACACGGAAGCACTATATATGAATCTGGAACTACAACGATTGCAACAACAGTATTATACGAACGACATTATTATTGAAGACGAACATGTATAATATACACGGAAGCACTATATATGAATCTGGAACTAAAACGATTGCAACAACAGTATTATACGAACGACATTATTATTGAGGACGAACATGTATAATATACACGGAAGCACTATATATGAATCTGGAACTAAAACGATTGCAACAACAGTATTATACGAACGACATTATTATTGAGGACGAACATGTATAATATACACGGTAGCACTATATATGAATCTGGAACTACAACGATTGCAACAACAGTATTATACGAACGACATTATTATTGAGGACGAACATGTATAATATACACGGTAGCACTATATATGAATCTGGAACTACTACGATTGCAACAACAGTATTATACGAACGACATTATTATTGAGGACGAACATGTATAATATACACGGTAGCACTATATATGAATCTGGAACTACAACGACTGCAACAACAGTATTATACGAACGACATTATTATTGAGGACGAACATGTATAATATACACGGTAGCACTATATATGAATCTGGAACTACAACGATTGCAACAACAGTATTATACGAACGACATTATTATTGAGGACGAACATGTATAATATACACGGAAGCACTATATATGAATCTGGAACTACAACGATTGCAACAACAGTATTATACGAACGACATTATTATTGAGGACGAAAATGTATAATATACACGGAAGCACTATATATGAATCTGGAACTACAACGATTGCAACAACAGTATTATACGAACGACATTATTATTGAGGACGAACATGTATAATATACACGGAAGCACTATATATGAATCTTGAACTAAAACGATTGCAACAACAGTATTATACGAACGACATTATTATTGAGGACGAACATGTATAATATACACGGAAGCACTATATATGAATCTGGAACTACAATGATTGCAACAACAGTATTATACGAACGACATTATTATTGAGGACGAACATGTATAATATACACGGTAGCACTATAAATGAATCTGGAACTACAACGATTGCAACAACAGTATTATACGAACGACATTATTATTGAGGACGAACATGTATAATATACACGGAAGCACTATATATGAATCTGGAACTACAACGATTGCAACAACAGTATTATACGAACGACATTATTATTGAGGACGAACATGTATAATATACACGGTAGCACTATATATGAATCTGGAACTACAACGATTGCAACAACAGTATTATACGAACGACATTATTATTGAGGACGAACATGTATAATATACACGGTAGCACTATATATGAATCTGGAACTACAACGATTGCAACAACAGTATTATACGAACGACATTATTATTGAGGACGAACATGTATAATATACACGGTAGCACTATATATGAATCTGGAACTACAACGATTGCAACAACAGTATTATACGGACGACATTATTATTGAGGACGAACATGTATAATATACACGGAAGCACTATATATGAATCTGGAACTACAACGATTGCAACAACAGTATTATACGAACGACATTATTATTGAGGACGAACATGTATAATATACACGGAAGCACTACATATGAATCTGGAACTACAACGATTGCAACAACAGTATTATACGAACGACATTATTATTGAGGACGAACATGTATAATATACACGGAAGCACTATATATGAATCTTGAACTAAAACGATTGCAACAACAGTATTATACGAACGACATTATTATTGAGGACGAACATGTATAATATACACGGTAGCACTATGTATGAATCTGGAACTAAAACTATTGCAACAACAGTATTATACGAACGACATTATTATTGAGGACGAAGATGTATAATATACACGGTAGCACTATATATGAATCTGGAACTACAACGATTGCAACAACAGTATTATACGAACGACATTATTATTGAGGACGAACATGTATAATATACACGGTAGCGCTATATATGAATCTGGAACTACAACGATTGCAACAACAGTATTATACGAACGACATTATTATTGAGGACGAACATGTATAATATACACGGAAGCACTATATATGAATCTGGAACTACAACGATTGCAACAACAGTATTATACGAACGACATTATTATTGAGGACGAACATGTATAATATACACGGAAGCACTACATATGAATCTGGAACTACAACGATTGCAACAACAGTATTATACGAACGACATTATTATTGAGGACGAACATGTATAATATACACGGAAGCACTACATATGAATCTTGAACTAAAACGATTGCAACAACAGTATTATACGAACGACATTATTATTGAGGACGAACATGTATAATATACACGGTAGCACTATGTATGAATCTGGAACTACAACGATTGCAACAACAGTATTATACGAACGACATTATTATTGAGGACGAACATGTATAATATACACGGAAGCACTATATATGAATCTGGAACTACAACGATTGCAACAACAGTATTATACGAACGACATTATTATTGAAGACGAACATGTATAATATACACGGAAGCACTATATATGAATCTGGAACTAAAACGATTGCAACATCAGTATTATACGAACGACATTATTATTGAGGACGAACATGTATAATATACACGGTAGCACTATATATGAATCTGGAACTACAACGATTGCAACAACAGTATTATACGAACGACATTATTATTGAGGACGAACATGTATAATATACACGGTAGCACTATATATGAATCTGGAACTACTACGATTGCAACAACAGTATTATACGAACGACATTATTATTGAGGACGAACATGTATAATATACACGGAACCACTATATATGAATCTGGAACTACAACGACTGCAACAACAGTATTATACGAACGACATTATTATTGAGGACGAACATGTATAATATACACGGTAGCACTATATATGAATCTGGAACTACAACGATTGCAACAACAGTATTATACGAACGACATTATTATTGAGGACGAACATGTATAATATACACGGAAGCACTATATATGAATCTGGAACTACAACGATTGCAACAACAGTATTATACGAACGACATTATTATTGAGGACGAACATGTATAATATACACGGAAGCACTATATATGAATCTGGAACTACAACGATTGCAACAACAGTATTATACGAACGACATTATTATTGAGGACGAACATGTATAATATACACGGAAGCACTATATATGAATCTGGAACTAAAACGATTGCAACAACAGTATTATACGAACGACATTATTATTGAGGACGAACATGTATAATATACACGGTAGCACTATGTATGAATCTGGAACTAAAACTATTGCAACAACAGTATTATACGAACGACATTATTATTGAGGACGAACATGTATAATATACACGGTAGCACTATATATGAATCTGGAACTACAACGATTGCAACAACAGTATTATACGAACGACATTATTATTGAGGACGAACATGTATAATATACACGGTAGCGCTATATATGAATCTGGAACTACAACGATTGCAACAACAGTATTATACGAACGACATTATTATTGAGGACGAACATGTATAATATACACGGAAGCACTATATATGAATCTGGAACTACAACGATTGCAACAACAGTATTATACGAACGACATTATTATTGAGGACGAACATGTATAATATACACGGAAGCACTACATATGAATCTGGAACTCCAACGATTGCAACAACAGTATTATACGAACGACATTATTATTGAGGACGAACATGTATAATATACACGGAAGCACTACATATGAATCTTGAACTAAAACGATTGCAACAACAGTATTATACGAACGACATTATTATTGAGGACGAACATGTATAATATACACGGTAGCACTATGTATGAATCTGGAACTACAACGATTGCAACAACAGTATTATACGAACGACATTATTATTGAGGACGAACATGTATAATATACACGGAAGCACTATATATGAATCTGGAACTACAACGATTGCAACAACAGTATTATACGAACGACATTATTATTGAAGACGAACATGTATAATATACACGGAAGCACTATATATGAATCTGGAACTAAAACGATTGCAACATCAGTATTATACGAACGACATTATTATTGAGGACGAACATGTATAATATACACGGTAGCACTATATATGAATCTGGAACTACAACGATTGCAACAACAGTATTATACGAACGACATTATTATTGAGGACGAACATGTATAATATACACGGTAGCACTATATATGAATCTGGAACTACTACGATTGCAACAACAGTATTATACGAACGACATTATTATTGAGGACGAACATGTATAATATACACGGAACCACTATATATGAATCTGGAACTACAACGACTGCAACAACAGTATTATACGAACGACATTATTATTGAGGACGAACATGTATAATATACACGGTAGCACTATATATGAATCTGGAACTACAACGATTGCAACAACAGTATTATACGAACGACATTATTATTGAGGACGAACATGTATAATATACACGGAAGCACTATATATGAATCTGGAACTACAACGATTGCAACAACAGTATTATACGAACGACATTATTATTGAGGACGAACATGTATAATATACACGGAAGCACTATATATGAATCTGGAACTACAACGATTGCAACAACAGTATTATACGAACGACATTATTATTGAGGACGAACATGTATAATATACACGGAAGCACTATATATGAATCTGGAACTAAAACTATTGAAACAACAGTATTATACGAACGACATTATTATTGAGGACGAACATGTATAATATACACGGTAGCACTATATATGAATCTGGAACTACAACGATTGCAACAACAGTATTATACGAACGACATTATTATTGAGGACGAACATGTATAATATACACGGAAGCACTATATATGAATCTGGAACTCCAACGATTGCAACAACAGTATTATACGAACGACATTATTATTGAGGGCGAACATGTATAATATACACGGAAGCACTATATATGAATCTGGAACTACAACGATTGCAACAAAAGTATTATACGAACGACATTATTATTGAGGACGAACATGTATAATATACACGGAAGCACTATATATGAATCTGGAACTACAACGATTGCAACAACAGTATTATACGAACGACATTATTATTGAAGACGAACATGTATAATATACACGGAAGCACTATATATGAATCTGGAACTAAAACGATTGCAACAACAGTATTATACGAACGACATTATTATTGAGGACGAACATGTATAATATACACGGAAGCACTATATATGAATCTGGAACTAAAACGATTGCAACAACAGTATTATACGAACGACATTATTATTGAGGACGAACATGTATAATATACACGGTAGCACTATATATGAATCTGGAACTACAACGATTGCAACAACAGTATTATACGAACGACATTATTATTGAGGACGAACATGTATAATATACACGGTAGCACTATATATGAATCTGGAACTACTACGATTGCAACAACAGTATTATACGAACGACATTGTTATTGAGGACGAACATGTATAATATACACGGTAGCACTATATATGAATCTGGAACTACAACGACTGCAACAACAGTATTATACGAACGACATTATTATTGAGGACGAACATGTATAATATACACGGAAGCACTATATATGAATCTTGAACTAAAACGATTGCAACAACAGTATTATACGAACGACATTATTATTGAGGACGAACATGTATAATATACACGGAAGCACTATATATGAATCTGGAACTACAATGATTCCAACAACAGTATTATACGAACGACATTATTATTGAGGACGAACATGTATAATATACACGGTAGCACTATAAATGAATCTGGAACTACAACGATTGCAACAACAGTATTATACGAACGACATTATTATTGAGGACGAACATGTATAATATACACGGTAGCACTATATATGAATCTGGAACTACAACGATTGCAACAACAGTATTATACGAACGACATTATTATTGAGGACGAACATGTATAATATACACGGTAGCACTATATATGAATCTGGAACTACAACGATTGCAACAACAGTATTATACGGACGACATTATTATTGAGGACGAACATGTATAATATACACGGAAGCACTATATATGAATCTGGAACTACAACGATTGCAACAACAGTATTATACGAACGACATTATTATTGAGGACGAACATGTATAATATACACGGAAGCACTACATATGAATCTGGAACTACAACGATTGCAACAACAGTATTATACGAACGACATTATTATTGAGGACGAACATGTATAATATACACGGAAGCACTATATATGAATCTTGAACTAAAACGATTGCAACAACAGTATTATACGAACGACATTATTATTGAGGACGAACATGTATAATATACACGGTAGCACTATGTATGAATCTGGAACTAAAACTATTAGAACAACAGTATTATACGAACGACATTATTATTGAGGACGAACATGTATAATATACACGGTAGCACTATATATGAATCTGGAACTACAACGATTGCAACAACAGTATTATACGAACGACATTATTATTGAGGACGAACATGTATAATATACACGGTAGCGCTATATATGAATCTGGAACTACAACGATTGCAACAACAGTATTATACGAACGACATTATTATTGAGGACGAACATGTATAATATACACGGAAGCACTATATATGAATCTGGAACTACAACGATTGCAACAACAGTATTATACGAACGACATTATTATTGAGGACGAACATGTATAATATACACGGAAGCACTACATATGAATCTGGAACTACAACGATTGCAACAACAGTATTATACGAACGACATTATTATTGAGGACGAACATGTATAATATACACGGAAGCACTACATATGAATCTTGAACTAAAACGATTGCAACAACAGTATTATACGAACGACATTATTATTGAGGACGAACATGTATAATATACACGGTAGCACTATATATGAATCTGGAACTACTACGATTGCAACAACAGTATTATACGAACGACATTATTATTGAGGACGAACATGTATAATATACACGGTAGCACTATATATGAATCTGGAACTACAACGACTGCAACAACAGTATTATACGAACGACATTATTATTGAGGACGAACATGTATAATATACACGGTAGCACTATATATGAATCTGGAACTACAACGATTGCAACAACAGTATTATACGAACGACATTATTATTGAGGACGAACATGTATAATATACACGGAAGCACTATATATGAATCTGGAACTACAACGATTGCAACAACAGTATTATACGAACGACATTATTATTGAGGACGAAAATGTATAATATACACGGAAGCAATATATATGAATCTGGAACTACAACGATTGCAACAACAGTATTTTACGAACGACATTATTATTGAGGACGAACATGTATAATATACACGGAAGCACTATATATGAATCTTGAACTAAAACGATTGCAACAACAGTATTATATGAACGACATTATTATTGAGGACGAACATGTATAATATACACGGAAGCACTATATATGAATCTGGAACTACAACGATTGCAACAACAGTATTATACGAACGACATTATTATTGAGGACGAACATGTATAATATACACGGTAGCACTATAAATGAATCTGGAACTACAACGATTGCAACAACAGTATTATACGAACGACATTATTATTGAGGACGAACATGTATAATATACACGGAAGCACTATATATGAATCTGGAACTACAACGATTGCAACAACAGTATTATACGAACGACATTATTATTGAGGACGAACATGTATAATATACACGGTAGCACTATATATGAATCTGGAACTACAACGATTGCAACAACAGTATTATACGAACGACATTATTATTGAGGACGAACATGTATAATATACACGGTAGCACTATATATGAATCTGGAACTACAACGATTGCAACAACAGTATTATACGAACGACATTATTATTGAGGACGAACATGTATAATATACACGGTAGCACTATATATGAATCTGGAACTACAACGATTGCAACAACAGTATTATACGAACGACATTATTATTGAGGACGAACATGTATAATATACACGGTAGCACTATATATGAATCTGGAACTACAACGATTGCAACAACAGTATTATACGAACGACATTATTATTGAGGACGAACATGTATAATATACACGGAAGCACTATATATGAATCTGGAACTACAACGATTGCAACAACAGTATTATACGAACGACATTATTATTGAGGACGAACATGTATAATATACACGGAAGCACTACATATGAATCTGGAACTACAACGATTGCAACAACAGTATTATACGAACGACATTATTATTGAGGACGAACATGTATAATATACACGGTAGCACTATAAATGAATCTGGAACTACAACGATTGCAACAACAGTATTATACGAACGACATTATTATTGAGGACGAACATGTATAATATACACGGAAGCACTATATATGAATCTGGAACTACAACGATTGCAACAACAGTATTATATGAACGACATTATTATTGAGGACGAACATGTATAATATACACGGAAGCACTATATATGAATCTGGAACTAAAACGATTGCAACAACAGTATTATACGAACGACATTATTATTGAGGACGAACATGTATAATATACACGGTAGCACTATATATGAATCTGGAACTACAACGATTGCAACAACAGTATTATACGAACGACATTATTATTGAGGACGAACATGTATAATATACACGGTAGCACTATATATGAATCTGGAACTACAACGATTGCAACAACAGTATTATACGAACGACATTATTATTGAGGACGAACATGTATAATATACACGGAAGCACTATATATGAATCTGGAACTACAACGATTGCAACAACAGTATTATACGAACGACATTATTATTAAGGACGAACATGTATAATATACACGGAAGCACTATATATGAATCTGGAACTACAACGATTGCAACAACAGTATTATACGAACGACATTATTATTAAGGACGAACATGTATAATATACACGGAAGCACTATATATGAATCTGGAACTACAACGATTGCAACAACAGTATTATACGAACGACATTATTATTAAGGACGAACATGTATAATATACACGGAAGCACTATATATGAATCTGGAACTACAACGATTGCAACAACAGTATTATACGAACGACATTATTATTGAGGACGAACATGTATAATATACACGGAAGCACTATATATGAATCTGGAACTACAACGATTGCAACAACAGTATTATACGAACGACATTATTATTAAGGACGAACATGTATAATATACACGGAAGCACTATATATGAATCTGGAACTACAACGATTGCAACAACAGTATTATACGAACGACATTATTATTAAGGACGAACATGTATAATATACACGGAAGCACTATATATGAATCTGGAACTACAACGATTGCAACAACAGTATTATACGAACGACATTATTATTAAGGACGAACATGTATAATATACACGGAAGCACTATATATGAATCTGGAACTACAACGATTGCAACAACAGTATTATACGAACGACATTATTATTGAGGACGAACATGTATAATATACACGGAAGCACTATATATGAATCTGGAACTACAACGATTGCAACAACAGTATTATACGAACGACATTATTATTAAGGACGAACATGTATAATATACACGGAAGCACTATATATGAATCTGGAACTACAACGATTGCAACAACAGTATTATACGAACGACATTATTATTGAGGACGAACATGTATAATATACACGGTAGCACTATATATGAATCTGGAACTACAACGATTGCAACAACAGTATTATACGAACGACATTATTATTGAGGACGAACATGTATAATATACACGGAAGCACTATATATGAATCTGGAACTACAACGATTGCAACAACAGTATTATACGAACGACATTATTATTGAGGACGAACATGTATAATATACACGGAAGCACTACATATGAATCTTGAACTACAACGATTGCAACAACAGTATTATACGAACGACATTATTATTGAGGACGAACATGTATAATATACACGGAAGCACTATATATGAATCTGGAACTACGACGATTGCAACAACAGTATTATACGAACGACATTATTATTGAGGACGAACATGTATAATATACACGGAAGCACTATATATGAATCTGGAACTACAACGATTGCAACAACAGTATTATACGAACGACATTATTATTGAGGACGAACATGTATAATATACACGGAAGCACTATATATGAATCTGGAACTACAACGATTGCAACAACAGTATTATACGAACGACATTATTATTGAGGACGAACATGTATAATATACACGGAAGCACTATATATGAATCTGGAACTACAACGATTGCAACAACAGTATTATACGAACGACATTATTATTGAGGACGAACATGTATAATATACACGGTAGCACTATATATGAATCTGGAACTACAACGATTGCAACAACAGTATTATACGAACGACATTATTATTGAGGACGAACATGTATAATATACACGGTAGCACTATATATGAATCTGGAACTACAACGATTGCAACAACAGTATTATACGAACGACATTATTATTGAGGACGAACATGTATAATATACACGGTAGCACTATATATGAATCTGGAACTACAACGACTGCAACAACAGTATTATACGAACGACATTATTATTGAGGACGAACATGTATAATATACACGGTAGCACTATATATGAATCTGGAACTACAACGATTGCAACAACAGTATTATACGAACGACATTATTATTGAGGACGAACATGTATAATATACACGGAAGCACTATATATGAATCTGGAACTACAACGATTGCAACAACAGTATTATACGAACGACATTATTATTGAGGACGAAAATGTATAATATACACGGAAGCACTATATATGAATCTGGAACTACAACGATTGCAACAACAGTATTATACGAACGACATTATTATTGAGGACGAACATGTATAATATACACGGAAGCACTATATATGAATCTTGAACTAAAACGATTGCAACAACAGTATTATACGAACGACATTATTATTGAGGACGAACATGTATAATATACACGGAAGCACTATATATGAATCTGGAACTACAATGATTCCAACAACAGTATTATACGAACGACATTATTATTGAGGACGAACATGTATAATATACACGGTAGCACTATAAATGAATCTGGAACTACAACGATTGCAACAACAGTATTATACGAACGACATTATTATTGAGGACGAACATGTATAATATACACGGAAGCTCTATATATGAATCTGGAACTACAACGATTGCAACAACAGTATTATACGAACGACATTATTATTGAGGACGAACATGTATAATATACACGGTAGCACTATATATGAATCTGGAACTACAACGATTGCAACAACAGTATTATACGAACGACATTATTATTGAGGACGAACATGTATAATATACACGGTAGCACTATATATGAATCTGGAACTACAACGATTGCAACAACAGTATTATACGAACGACATTATTATTGAGGACGAACATGTATAATATACACGGTAGCACTATATATGAATCTGGAACTACAACGATTGCAACAACAGTATTATACGGACGACATTATTATTGAGGACGAACATGTATAATATACACGGAAGCACTATATATGAATCTGGAACTACAACGATTGCAACAACAGTATTATACGAACGACATTATTATTGAGGACGAACATGTATAATATACACGGAAGCACTACATATGAATCTGGAACTACAACGATTGCAACAACAGTATTATACGAACGACATTATTATTGAGGACGAACATGTATAATATACACGGAAGCACTATGTATGAATCTGGAACTAAAACTATTGCAACAACAGTATTATACGAACGACATTATTATTGAGGACGAACATGTATAATATACACGGTAGCACTATATATGAATCTGGAACTACAACGATTGCAACAACAGTATTATACGAACGACATTATTATTGAGGACGAACATGTATAATATACACGGTAGCGCTATATATGAATCTGGAACTACAACGATTGCAACAACAGTATTATACGAACGACATTATTATTGAGGACGAACATGTATAATATACACGGAAGCACTATATATGAATCTGGAACTACAACGATTGCAACAACAGTATTATACGAACGACATTATTATTGAGGACGAACATGTATAATATACACGGAAGCACTACATATGAATCTGGAACTACAACGATTGCAACAACAGTATTATACGAACGACATTATTATTGAGGACGAACATGTATAATATACACGGAAGCACTACATATGAATCTTGAACTAAAACGATTGCAACAACAGTATTATACGAACGACATTATTATTGAGGACGAACATGTATAATATACACGGTAGCACTATGTATGAATCTGGAACTACAACGATTGCAACAACAGTATTATACGAACGACATTATTATTGAGGACGAACATGTATAATATACACGGAAGCACTATATATGAATCTGGAACTACAACGATTGCAACAACAGTATTATACGAACGACATTATTATTGAAGACGAACATGTATAATATACACGGAAGCACTATATATGAATCTGGAACTAAAACGATTGCAACATCAGTATTATACGAACGACATTATTATTGAGGACGAACATGTATAATATACACGGTAGCACTATATATGAATCTGGAACTACTACGATTGCAACAACAGTATTATACGAACGACATTATTATTGAGGACGAACATGTATAATATACACGGTAGCACTATATATGAATCTGGAACTACAACGACTGCAACAACAGTATTATACGAACGACATTATTATTGAGGACGAACATGTATAATATACACGGTAGCACTATATATGAATCTGGAACTACAACGATTGCAACAACAGTATTATACGAACGACATTATTATTGAGGACGAACATGTATAATATACACGGAAGCACTATATATGAATCTGGAACTACAACGATTGCAACAACAGTATTATACGAACGACATTATTATTGAGGACGAAAATGTATAATATACACGGAAGCAATATATATGAATCTGGAACTACAACGATTGCAACAACAGTATTATACGAACGACATTATTATTGAGGACGAACATGTATAATATACACGGAAGCACTATATATGAATCTGGAACTAAAACGATTGCAACAACAGTATTATACGAACGACATTATTATTGAGGACGAACATGTATAATATACACGGAAGCACTATATATGAATCTGGAACTACAACGATTGCAACAACAGTATTATACGAACGACATTATTATTGAGGACGAACATGTATAATATACACGGTAGCACTATAAATGAATCTGGAACTACAACGATTGCAACAACAGTATTATACGAACGACATTATTATTGAGGACGAACATGTATAATATACACGGAAGCACTATATATGAATCTGGAACTACAACGATTGCAACAACAGTATTATACGAACGACATTATTATTGAGGACGAACATGTATAATATACACGGTAGCACTATATATGAATCTGGAACTACAACGATTGCAACAACAGTATTATACGAACGACATTATTATTGAGGACGAACATGTATAATATACACGGTAGCACTATATATGAATCTGGAACTACAACGATTGCAACAACAGTATTATACGAACGACATTATTATTGAGGACGAACATGTATAATATACACGGTAGCACTATATATGAATCTGGAACTACAACGATTGCAACAACAGTATTATACGAACGACATTATTATTGAGGACGAACATGTATAATATACACGGTAGCACTATATATGAATCTGGAACTACAACGATTGCAACAACAGTATTATACGAACGACATTATTATTGAGGACGAACATGTATAATATACACGGAAGCACTATATATGAATCTGGAACTACAACGATTGCAACAACAGTATTATACGAACGACATTATTATTGAGGACGAACATGTATAATATACACGGAAGCACTACATATGAATCTGGAACTACAACGATTGCAACAACAGTATTATACGAACGACATTATTATTGAGGACGAACATGTATAATATACACGGTAGCACTATAAATGAATCTGGAACTACAACGATTGCAACAACAGTATTATACGAACGACATTATTATTGAGGACGAACATGTATAATATACACGGAAGCACTATATATGAATCTGGAACTACAACGATTGCAACAACAGTATTATATGAACGACATTATTATTGAGGACGAACATGTATAATATACACGGAAGCACTATATATGAATCTGGAACTAAAACGATTGCAACAACAGTATTATACGAACGACATTATTATTGAGGACGAACATGTATAATATACACGGTAGCACTATATATGAATCTGGAACTACAACGATTGCAACAACAGTATTATACGAACGACATTATTATTGAGGACGAACATGTATAATATACACGGTAGCACTATATATGAATCTGGAACTACAACGATTGCAACAACAGTATTATACGAACGACATTATTATTGAGGACGAACATGTATAATATACACGGAAGCACTATATATGAATCTGGAACTACAACGATTGCAACAACAGTATTATACGAACGACATTATTATTAAGGACGAACATGTATAACATACACGGAAGCACTATATATGAATCTGGAACTACAACGATTGCAACAACAGTATTATACGAACGACATTATTATTAAGGACGAACATGTATAATATACACGGAAGCACTATATATGAATCTGGAACTACAACGATTGCAACAACAGTATTATACGAACGACATTATTATTAAGGACGAACATGTATAATATACACGGAAGCACTATATATGAATCTGGAACTACAACGATTGCAACAACAGTATTATACGAACGACATTATTATTGAGGACGAACATGTATAATATACACGGAAGCACTATATATGAATCTGGAACTACAACGATTGCAACAACAGTATTATACGAACCACATTATTATTAAGGACGAACATGTATAATATACACGGAAGCACTATATATGAATCTGGAACTACAACGATTGCAACAACAGTATTATACGAACGACATTATTATTAAGGACGAACATGTATAATATACACGGAAGCACTATATATGAATCTGGAACTACAACGATTGCAACAACAGTATTATACGAACGACATTATTATTAAGGACGAACATGTATAATATACACGGAAGCACTATATATGAATCTGGAACTACAACGATTGCAACAACAGTATTATACGAACGACATTATTATTGAGGACGAACATGTATAATATACACGGAAGCACTATATATGAATCTGGAACTACAACGATTGCAACAACAGTATTATACGAACGACATTATTATTAAGGACGAACATGTATAATATACACGGAAGCACTATATATGAATCTGGAACTACAACGATTGCAACAACAGTATTATACGAACGACATTATTATTGAGGACGAACATGTATAATATACACGGTAGCACTATATATGAATCTGGAACTACAACGATTGCAACAACAGTATTATACGAACGACATTATTATTGAGGACGAACATGTATAATATACACGGTAGCACTATATATGAATCTGGAACTACAACGATTGCAACAACAGTATTATACGAACGACATTATTATTGAGGACGAACATGTATAATATACACGGAAGCACTACATATGAATCTGGAACTACAACGATTGCAACAACAGTATTATACGAACGACATTATTATTGAGGACGAACATGTATAATATACACGGAAGCACTACATATGAATCTTGAACTAAAACGATTGCAACAACAGTATTATACGAACGACATTATTATTGAGGACGAACATGAATAATATACACGGAAGCACTATATATGAATCTGGAACTACGACGATTGCAACAACAGTATTATACGAACGACATTATTATTGAGGACGAACATGTATAGTATACACGGAAGCACTATATATGAATCTGGAACTACAACGATTGCAACAACAGTATTATACGAACGACATTATTATTGAGGACGAACATGTATAATATACACGGAAGCACTATATATGAATCTGGAACTACAACGATTGCAACAACAGTATTATACGAACGACATTATTATTGAGGACGAACATGTATAATATACACGGAAGCACTATATATGAATCTGGAACTACAACGATTGCAACAACAGTATTATACGAACGACATTATTATTGAGGACGAACATGTATAATATACACGGTAGCACTATATATGAATCTGGAACTACAACGATTGCAACAACAGTATTATACGAACGACATTATTATTGAGGACGAACATGTATAATATACACGGTAGCACTATATATGAATCTGGAACTACAACGATTGCAACAACAGTATTATACGAACGACATTATTATTGAGGACGAACATGTATAAAATACACGGTAGCATTATATATGAATCTGGAACTACAACGATTGCAACAACAGTATTATACGAACGACATTATTATTGAGGACGAACATGTATAATATACACGGTAGCACTATATATGAATCTGGAACTACAACGATTGCAACAACAGTATTATACGAACGACATTATTATTGAGGACGAACATGTATAATATACACGGTAGCACTATATATGAATCTGGAACTACAACGATTGCAACAACAGTATTATACGAACGACATTATTATTGAGGACGAACATGTATAATATACACGGAAGCACTACATATGAATCTGGAACTACAACGATTGCAACAACAGTATTATACGAACGACATTATTATTGAGGACGAACATGTATAATATACACGGAAGCACTACATATGAATCTTGAACTAAAACGATTGCAACAACAGTATTATACGAACGACATTATTATTGAGGACGAACATGTATAATATACACGGAAGCACTATATATGAATCTGGAACTACAACGATTGCAACAACAGTATTATACGAACGACATTATTATTGAGGACGAACATGTATAGTATACACGGAAGCACTTTATATGAATCTGGAACTACAACGATTGCAACAACAGTATTATACGAACGACATTATTATTGAGGACGAACATGTATAATATACACGGAAGCACTATATATGAATCTGGAACTACAACGATTGCAACAACAGTATTATACGAACGACATTATTATTGAGGACGAACATGTATAATATACACGGAAGCACTATATATGAATCTGGAACTACAACGATTGCAACAACAGTATTATACGAACGACATTATTATTGAGGACGAACATGTATAATATACACGGAAGCACTATATACGAATCTGGAACTACAACGATTGCAACAACAGTATTATACGAACGACATTATTATTGAGGACGAACATGTATAATATACACGGTAGCACTATATATGAATCTGGAACTAAAACGATTGCAACAGCAGTATTATACGAACGACATTATTATTGAGGACGAACATGTATAATATACACGTAAGCACTATATATGAATCTGGAACTAAAACGATTGCAACAACAGTATTATACGAATGACATTATTGTTAAGGACGAACATGTATAATATACACGGAAGCACTATATATGAATCTGGAACTAAAACGATTGCAA